>CM055117.1:65928875-66446375 GCA_029206835.1 Rana muscosa | reverse complement strand
GCAATTCTGTAGTTGTACACAAGAGCTTGCAGTTCACAAATGGCCAGGAAATAATCCACTTGGGTGAAACAGGTTTGAAGTCTAGAATAGGTATTTTATGAATGATTGGAGGAGTATTAGTATATAGGTTCATGTCTAGTGGTTAATCACTAAAGCACAGCAAACAGCCAGGGCTCCTCTTGTGGGGAAGGGTACTATGTGGCTGGGAAAAAAGGAGTCCATGGAGACCATTGGTCCAATTAGAAGATTATAAGAGGTGACCACACTGTTTATTTCCTGCTGCTTTTAGAACTACAAGCACCAGTATCCTGTGCCAACCCCAGTCTCTCTGTTACAAGTTCCAACCCAATTGCTTTATTTCTACTTTCAGTTGAAATTTTTAAATGTATGAACTGACAATTGCAACATGATTCTGATCAGATGCAATCAGGATTTTCAATGGAGTCAAATAGAATATTGGTCAAAGAAGGTGAAATTTTCATCCTATGAGATGCATATTTTTTTGGGGTATTGGTGCTATGAGCTGTTATGTGCTGAATTTTTTTTTTGTGATATTGGGCGGAGTTATAGCTAAAAAAAAAACTTAAAAAACGTAAAAAAAACCCCCAAAAAATAAACAATGTTAATAATTAAACTGAAAAGGCAGATTTGTAATAATAACAGAGATTAACCAATTGTCATATACATTGATTGGTAAACAGCAGTTGGAATGTGTGTGACTTTGCATAAAATGTTTTAACCTACAGTTAGGTAGCATTAGGGCCCCATTCACATGGCCATAATACACACATAAACATTTTACTGATCATAACAAAAGTTCCTGCATAAATGGTCAGTAAATCAGTTCATTTTTAATGCTTTTTATTTTTTTTCAATAGTATACATGTATACTCATATCCTCAGATGCAGATTTTTTGGTTACGGATCTGAACGCAGTGCATGTTTACGCATCTGTCTGAATTTCTCCATTGAAAACAATGCAGGTGCATTTAGATCCAAAAATAAAAAATGGTGGTAAATGTGTTTTTTTAGGGTCATTTGAATGAGGCCTAGTAGTGTCAACAGCAGCACTGTTTTGTAGGTGATTTGATGTAGAAATATATTTAATTTTGTATTTGTGTACTTGTTGTTTTTTGGATGAAAAAAAAAAAACATAATATTTATTATGTTGTTTTTTTTTTTTTTTTGGAAAGAGTAAATATTTCAGTTTTCATTGTGGAGACCTTATCTGGGAGATTTTACATTAAGGGTCCTTTCACACGGGGCGGATCCGTGCAGATCCGCCCCGTGAAGCTCCGCTTGCTCAGCGGGGATCGCTCCGTTGATCCCCGCTGAGCCGACGGATGACTGGGCGGTCCCCGCACACTGTGCAGGGACCGCCCTGTCAGAGCGCCGCTCTCCCCTATGGGGAATCGGATGACGACGGACCGTAGAGTCCGTTGTCATCCGATCCGCTCCGCCGACGGAAGGAAAAATAGGGTTTTCCTCCGTCACACTTTGGCGGAGCGGATGTCAGCGGACATGTCTCCGCTGACATCCGTGCCTCCATAGGGGTACATGGAGGATCCGTTTCAGGTCCGCCTAAAAAACTGACAGGCGGACCTGAACGGACCTCCGTGTGAAAGAGCCCTAATTCATGTCCATGTTATGGTTGTTACTAGACAATTGGAAGGCACAGTAATAATAAACTGACAAAGCTTCTAACCTTTCTCCATTTTACTGTAGTCTGTGTCCCCATTAAAGTGGTAGTAAACCCAGGTAAAAGTAATTTAAAAAAAAAACACCTGTAAGAGAAAGCCATAATGAGCTATTATGACTAGCATAATAGCTCATTATGCATCACTTACCTTAGATCGGGGCCCCCGAAGCCGTCCTCGTCTCCCTCTCCAGCCGCATCAATCGCTGCGGCGATAGCCGGAAGATTACTTCTGGCTATCGCCGCTCCAGCTGTGATTGTCCGGAGCAGCGAAGACGTCACTCCGCTGTGATTGTCCGGAGCAGCGAAGACGTCACTCCGCGCATGCGCACGGGAGCCGTCAAATCCGGCTAAGCCGGATTTGTGAATGGGATTAACCCTGTAAATGCACCGTTGTCTACGACGCGCATGCGCGGTAGACATCGGTGCATGTCTTTTATTGCAAATATCTCCTAAACCGTGTAGGTTTAGGAGATATTTCTTGCACCTACAGGTAAGCCTTAATCTAGGCTTACCTGTAGGTGCAAGTTGCATAAGTGGGTTTACAACCACTTTAAAGACATTGTGGGGTTAATTTACTAAAACTGTAGCATGAAAAATCTGGTGCATCTATGCATAGAAACCAATCAGCCTCCATTTTTTTTTGTCAAAGCTTATTTGAACAAGCTGAAGTTGGAAGCTGATTGGCCACCATGCACAGCTGCACCAGATTTTGCACTCTCCAGTTTTATTAAATCAATCCCATAATGTCTCTAAACGTATTCCTCATTCCCTGGACTGAGATCAATTCATTACAGTTGTAAACTGATCATAAACTATACCAAGGGTCTCCAAACTGTCCAATCAGCTTCTAACATTAGTTTTTTCAACTAAGCTTTGACAAAACCCCCACCCAAAAAATGGAAGCTGATTGGTTTCTATGCAGAGCTGCACCAGATTTTGCACTCTCCAGTTTTAGTAAATAACCCCTATATCTTTGCACCAGTGGCTAGGGATGAGCTTCGTGTTCGAGTCGAACATACGTTCGACTCGAACATCGGCTGTTCGATCGTTCGACGAAGATCGAACGATTTGGGCCGTTCGCGCCAAATTCGAGTGACGCGAACGGCCCACAATGCACTACGCCATCGCAGTGTCATCCAGGCGCTGTGATTGGCCAAGCATGCACTGTGACCCCGCATGCTTGGCCAATCACAGCGCCGGCAGTGAGGAGAGCAATGATTGGCCACAGGCAGGATGCCTGTGGCCAATTATTGCTGAGGGTGTTTAGTACACGCCCCACACTATAAAAGGCCGCCAGCACGGCGGCCTAGTGTAGTGTGTTCCGGAGCAGGGAAAGAGCAGCATAGGCAGGGACAGTGACTTTTATTTCTTTCTTGCTTGACCTGGATTCCTTTAGTTTAGGGAAAGAGAAGGATAGGTAGGGAGAGTGTCAGTGTGTTTTGTGCTTGTGCTATAGTGTGCTTAAAAAAAACATTTTTTCTAGGGACAGAAAACTGTAGGTAGGGAGAGTGTCAGTTTCTTTCACTGTGCAAGTCCTTGTTTCTAGGGACTGGGAAGGACAGTGAGTGAATTCTCCTTGTGCTATAGTGTGCTTAAAAAAAACATTTTTTCTAGGGACAGAAAACTGTAGGTAGGGAGAGTGTCAGTTTCTTTCACTGTGCAAGTCCTTGTTTCTAGGGACTGGGAAGGACAGTGAGTGAATTCTCCTTGTGCTATAGTGTGCTTAAAAAAAACATTTTTTCTAGGGACAGAAAACTGTAGGTAGGGAGAGTGTCAGTTTCTTTCACTGTGCAAGTCCTTGTTTCTAGGGACTGGGAAGGACAGTGAGTGAATTCTCCTTGTGCTATAGTGTGCTTAAAAAAAACATTTTTTCTAGGGACAGAAAACTGTAGGTAGGGAGAGTGTCAGTTTCTTTCACTGTGCAAGTCCTTGTTTCTAGGGACTGGGAAGGACAGTGAGTGAATTCTCCTTGTGCTATAGTGTGCTTAAAAAAACATTTTTTCTAGGGACAGAAAACTCTAGGTAGGGAGAGTGTCAGTTTCTTTCACTGTGCAAGTCCTTGTTTCTAGGGACTGGGAAGGACAGTGAGTGAATTCTCCTTGTGCTATAGTGTGCTTAAAAAAAACATTTTTTCTAGGGACAGAAAACTGTAGGTAGGGAGAGTGTCAGTTTCTTTCACTGTGCAAGTCCTTGTTTCTAGGGACTGGGAAGGACAGTGAGTGAATTCTCCTTGTGCTATAGTGTGCTTAAAAAAACATTTTTTCTAGGGACAGAAAACTGTAGGTAGGGAGAGTGTCAGTTTCTTTCACTGTGCAAGTCCTTGTTTCTAGGGACTGGGAAGGACAGTGAGTGAATTCTCCTTGTGCTATAGTGTGCTTAAAAAAAACATTTTTTCTAGGGACAGAAAACTGTAGGTAGGGAGAGTGTCAGTTTCTTTCACTGTGCAAGTCCTTGTTTCTAGGGACTGGGAAGGACAGTGAGTGAATTCTCCTTGTGCTATAGTGTGCTTAAAAAAAACATTTTTTCTAGGGACAGAAAACTGTAGGTAGGGAGAGTGTCAGTTTCTTTCACTGTGCAAGTCCTTGTTTCTAGGGACTGGGAAGGACAGTGAGTGAATTCTCCTTGTGCTATAGTGTGCTTAAAAAAAACATTTTTTCTAGGGACAGAAAACTGTAGGTAGGGAGAGTGTCAGTTTCTTTCACTGTGCAAGTCCTTGTTTCTAGGGACTGGGAAGGACAGTGAGTGAATTCTCCTTGTGCTATAGTGTGCTTAAAAAAAACATTTTTTCTAGGGACAGAAAACTGTAGGTAGGGAGAGTGTCAGTTTCTTTCACTGTGCAAGTCCTTGTTTCTAGGGACTGGGAAGGACAGTGAGTGAATTCTCCTTGTGCTATAGTGTGCTTAAAAAAAACATTTTTTCTAGGGACAGAAAACTATAGGTAGGGAGAGTGTCAGATTCTTTCACTGTGCAAGTCCTTGTTTCCAGGGACAGGGAAGGACAGTGAGTGAATTCTCCTTGTGCTATAGTGTGCTTAAAAAAAACATTTTTTCTAGGGACAGAAAACTGTAGGTAGGGAGAGTGTCAGTTCCTTCACTGTGCAAGTCCTTGTTTCTAGGGACTGGGAAGGACAGTGAGTGAATTCTCCTTGTGCTATAGTGTGCTAAAGCATTCCTCATCAACCATCTTTGAAATCCTTGTTTTTTGGACAGTCAGGGAAATTGTCGTTGTGCTATTCTGTGCAAAAGCAATCATCCTCAACCATATTTAGAAATCCTTAAGTAAAGGGACAGAGAAGGACACCTGAAGGTAGCCCTTATTGCTTTTTTCCCATCTCCCTGCAGACCATCTATTAGAATGTCTGGAAGGCAAACAAGGAGAGGCAGACAGTCAGGAGGCAATAAAAGAGGGCAAGCAGGCTCTGTGTCTGGGGGCAACAGTGCTGGTCGTGGACGCGGTGCATTGTCATCAGCACATGGCCATGGGACACGCTTGTCCTTCTTTTCGGCAGCTGGACATGTTGAGCCACATCATGCCGAAGACTTGGTAGAGTGGATGACCAAGCCCTCCTCCTCCTCCTCATCCTCTCTCACCCAGGCTCAGGGTACTGGCAAAGCAGCTGCCAAAGCGTCCTCTTCCCTGGTATCAATGTCAGACTCATCATCAGTCACTCCTTCCCTAGACCCACCATGTCCTCCTCCTGAGGAGTCCCCCGAACTGTTTGAGCACAGTGTTGGGTACATGCTCCAGGAGGATGCCCAGCGTTTCGAAGGGTCTGATGATGAAACCCAGCTACAGGAAGGCAGTAGGATGAGAGCAGACAGAGGGGATGCTCAAGAAGGACACCAATCTGGCAGTCATGTTCCAGCAGCTGCAGCATACTGCCAGATTGGCTCCAGTGATGAGGAGGGAGGGGATGATGAGGTCACTGACTCCACATGGGTGCCTAATAGGAGAGAGGAGGAGGAGGAGGATGAGGAGGAGGCACATCTCCAACGAGGCAGGATGCCCTTTGGTGGCCAGCGTAAGGGCAGTACACCGACGGAATCACACCGCAGAGCTCCGCCTGTGCAGGGCACTGCCTCTGCCCGTCATTCAAAAAGTTCTTTGGTGTGGGCCTTTTTTGAGGCTAGTGCATCAGATCGCACAGCTGCTGTTTGCAACATATGTCTCAAGCGTATATCGCGTGGCCAAAACATCAGCCGCTTGGGTACCACATGCCTGACCAGACATATGTTGACTTGCCATGCAGCTCGTTGGCAAGCCTACCTCAAAGACCCACACCAAAGAACAAAGCGGACCTCTCCTTGCACCGCATCAGCTGGGATCTCCAACCCCACTATAACTTCAGTCCTCTCTGAAACATGCACTGAGAGGAATGAAGGTGTAGAATTAGGTGTGTCACAGCCAAGTACTTGCGGCCACTCTGCTAGCAGTACACCGACGTCCGATTCTAGCAGGCAAATTTCCCTGCCCCAGCTGCTGGACCGTCGAAAGAAGTTCACTCCCAGCCATCCACATGCCCAGCGGTTGAATGCTAGCTTGGCTAAATTGCTAGCGCTTCAACTGCTGCCTTTTCAGTTGGTAGACTCGGCCCCCTTCCGTGAGTTTGTGCAATGTGCGGTTCCTCAGTGGCAGGTTCCCAAACGCCACTTTTTCTCACGGAAGGCTATTCCGGCTCTCTACCGGCATGTGGAAGGCAATGTCTTGGCCTCGCTGGACAGGGCGGTCAGCGGTAAGGTGCATATTACCGCTGACTCATGGTCCAGCAGGCATGGACAGGGACGTTACCTTTCTTTCACGGCCCATTGGGTCACTCTTTTGGCAGCTGGGAAGGATGCAGGACAAGGTGCAGTAGTGTTGGAGGTTGTCCCACCGCCACGCCTCCAAAATGCTACTACTGGTTGTGACACACCTCTCTCCTCCACCCCCTCCTCTTCTTCCTCCATGGCCTCTTCCTGTGGTTTGTCCTATGAACCAGCGGTGCTCCGTAGCCGTTCACGGGGCTACGCAAGTACGCAGGCAAAAAGATGCCATGCCGTGCTTGCGCTGGTGTGTTTGGGGGACAGAAGCCACACTGGGGCAGAGGTCCTGTCTGCTCTGCAGGGCCAGGCCGAGAGGTGGTTGACGCCACGCCAGCTTAAGCCAGGAATGGTGGTTTGCGACAAT
This sequence comes from Rana muscosa, assembly GCA_029206835.1. NCBI lineage: Eukaryota > Metazoa > Chordata > Amphibia > Anura > Ranidae > Rana > Rana muscosa. Next base: position 66,439,510 of record CM055117.1, on the reverse strand, counting down.
GGCACCAACCTCCTCTCCGCCCTTCGACAGGGACAACTGACCCATGTGCCCTGTGTGGCTCACGTCCTTAACCTGGTGGTGCAGCGTTTCTTGGGCAGGTACCCGGGCTTACAGGATGTCCTGAGGCAGGCCAGGAAAGTCTGTGTGCATTTCCGCAGATCTTATAATGCCAGTGCTCGCCTGGCTGAGCTGCAAAAGGAGTTGAACCTGCCCAAGAACCGCCTTATATGTGACATGCCCACCAGGTGGAACTCAACGTTGGCCATGCTGCAGCGGCTGCACACGCAGCAGAGGGCCATCAATGAGTACCTGTGCGACTACGGCACCAGGACAGGGTCAGGGGAGCTTGGTTTTTTTTCTCCACGCCAGTGGGGCATGATCAGGGATGCATGCACTGTCCTGGCACCATTTGAGGAGGCCACGAGGATGGTGAGCAGTGACAGTGCATGCATCAGTGACACTGTACCTCTTGTCCACCTGTTGGAGCACACGCTGCGTGGAATAATGGACAGGGCACTTGAGGCAGAACAGAGGCAGGAAGAGGAGGACTTCCTTGCCTCTCAAGGCCCCCTTTACCCAGACAGTGTTCCTTCTGTCCCACCCATCGCACAGGAAGAGGAGGAGCAGGAGGAGGAGGAGGAGGATTGTGTCAGCATGGAGGTGGAGGCTGGCACTCAGCATCATCAGCAGCAGTCTTTTAGGGATGATTTACAGTCCCAAGAAACCAGTGGACTTGTACGTGGCTGGGAGGAGGTGACTGCGGATCATGTCGTCCTTAGTGACCCAGAGGACTCCGGAGCGAATGCCTCAGCAAACCTACGCTGCATGGCCTCCCTGATCCTGCAAAGTCTGCGGAAGGATCCTCGTATTCTTCGGATCAAGGAGAGGGACCATTACTGGCTGGTCACTCTCCTTGATCCACGGTACAAGGGTAAGGTTGCGGACCTTATGTTACCGTCGCAGAGGGAGCAGAGGATGAGACAACTCCGGGAGGCCTTGCAGAAAGGTCTGTGCAACGCGTTCCCAGAGACTGGGAGGTTACAAACTCCTGGTCCTGGACAACGAGTTGCTGAGGCTTCGGCCAGTCAAAGAAGGAGCGGTGGGGAAGGTGGCCGTCTGACCGATGCGTTCAGACAATTCTTTAGTCCGCAGCCCCAAAGTATGATCGGTTCCAGCAACCATCGCCAGCGTCTGATAAACATGGTGCAGGAATATCTAGGGGCAAGGTCAGACTTGGACACCTTCCCCACCGAAAATCCTCTGGCTTACTGGGTCTTGAGGATGGATCACTGGCCAGAGCTTGCACAGTATGCAATTGAGCTACTGGCCTGTCCTGCATCCAGCGTTCTTTCGGAACGCACATTCAGTGCTGCTGGAGGATTTGTCACGGATCACAGGGTGCGCCTGTCCACCGACTCGGTTGATCGACTGACTTTCATCAAGATGAACCAGTCTTGGATCACCACCAGCTACCACACACCTGATGCTGATATAACAGACTAATTGATTTTAACATGTCACATCCCTTCAAGACTGATGCTGATGCTGAGTGCCTGTGCTGTTATGTTGACTGGCTATCCTCCTCCTCCGAGTCCTCAATGATACGATTGATGATGATAGCTTGGAAGATCATTTTTGTTTATGGGTGCCGCCACCAGTGGCTAAGGCCCAATTTTTCAGCCCCTGTTTAACAGGGGCGTGTAATTACAATTTTTGAAGCAATACTTTGCAACAGGGCTCATTGCTGTGCTCCAAGTACAGTATGTGTGAGGGGTTGGAGTGTTGTGCCACCAGTGCCTAAGGCCCAATTTTTCAGCCCCTGTTTAACAGGGGCGTGTCATTACAATTTTTGAAGCAATACTTTGCAACAGGGCTCATTGCTGTGCTCCAAGTACAGTATCTGTGAGGGGTTGCAGTGTTGTGCCACCAGTGCCTAAGGCCCAATTTTTCAGCCCCTGTTCAACAGGGGCATGTAATTACAATTATTGATCTAATAATTCACAGCAGGGCCCATTCCTGCACCCACCAAGCAAGAGTAACTCTGAGGGCTTACAGTGTTGTGGCAACACCACCACCACCACCACCACCACGAAAGGCCCAATTTTTCAGCCCCTGTTCAACAGGGGCATGCAATTACAATTCTTGATCTAATAATTCACAGCAGGGCCCATTGCTGCACCCACCAAGAGTAACTGTCAGGGCTTACAGTGTTGTGGCACCAGCACCACCATCAAAGGCCCAATTTTTACTACCACTGTTCAACAATTATATGTAATTACAATTCCTGATATAATAGTTGACAGCAGGGCGTTCCAGCACCAACCAAGAGTAACTGTGAGTGCTTACAGTGTTGTGCCAACACCAACTAAGGGGCCTATTTCTGCAGATTATATACGGCAGGTCCCTACTTTCAAACATCCAACTTACAAACGACTCCTACTTGCAAACGCAAGAAGACAACAGGAAGTGAGAGGAAATCTACCCCTAGGAAGGAAAATTCTCTCCTGTAAGAATTAATATGGGAGAAAGGTGTCTCCTCTGTACTGATGCTTTATCAGCAATCCTTGTTTCAAGAAAAACACCACATTTCAAAAACAGTTGTCATTGGGACGGAAAGTGAGGTGAAATGTTCTGAACAGGGGCACAGACAGCAAAACAAATGTTACAGGGGTGATAACCCTTACCTATGTTTTCCAAAAAGTTTAAAAATAGATTTTTGGGCTGGAGCTACACTTAAACAATGTACCTGTTCAAAATTACAAACACATTCTACATAAGAACAAACATACAGTCCCTGTCTTGTATGCACCGCCTGTATACGGCTGTTCAGAGTATATAGGGCCTTTTTTATTTTATGTGCGGGGTTCCCCTTAATATCCATACAAGACCCAAAGGGGCTGGTAATGGGCTGGGGTAGGGGGGGGGGTCATGGGGTAGCTATGCCATTTTTCTTAAAGATTTTCATCCATATTACCGGGACCAGACATTACATTAAAGCCGCAAGCAGTTTTAAATGGCTTTTTTTTCCTTTAGAAGTGTCATTTTGTGCAGGGACAGTTCTAAACACGGGAAACACGTGGCACTTCACAGGCATACTTTAGACACCCCCCAGGTACGATATTTAAAGGAATATTTGACTTTTTTTTTTTCACTTTATGCATCATTAAAATGACTGCTCCCGAAAAACGACCGTTTTTAAAACTTCTTTTTGCATTGATACATGTCCCCTGGTGCACAACCCGGGTTCCCAAACCCTTTTTAGGACAATAACATGCATAATAGTTGTTATAATTAGCACTTTAGAATTCGAACGTTCGCATCCATTGTATTTAATAGGGTTCTAATGTTCGTACGAACTTTCGGTCCGTTCGCGGGTTCTGGTGCGAACCGAACCCGGGGGTGTTCGGCTCATCACTACCAGTGGCATTTAAAGTTGGTAGGAAAGAAGATAGCAGAGATGTATATATTGCCCTGAAGCACTCCTATAATGAAAATACAATATAGGATTCTGCTGGTGTCAAGCCAATCAGTTCCCTGAGACTAGTTTTTAAATTATCCTGATAACTTATTCCAAGCGAGCAAAAAAAAAAAAGTCCCTTAGTTAAACAGCCATACCAAATTACTTAGTTACGTTATATATATAGATATCAATGTATATATATATATACCTTGGGATGGTTCAAAATACAGGAATCTCACATAACACTATCTACAGGGACTTTATGGAATGCCTAATTGAACAAGCATATTTTTCATTATATAGTAACTTGTTGGGGAGCCAGATGTCATGACTTGGTGGTGTGCTACTTAGTGGCATCATATAGTACCCAGTGACACCATATTTTTGTAGGATTGATTCGCTAAAAGAATAAGGAATTTACACTTTGAAAAGCAATTTATTGAATAAAATGAAGACCTCTTTACTTCAGTCACCGTCATGTGCAGGAATTTCTTGGTTCTTTTTCTTTTTCTTTATTTTTTCCCTTGCGTAGAATGAACACACCTTCACGTAGCCAAGAGAACATTCACTTTTCAAAATGAACATTCTCTATTCCAGTCTTTCTCAACCTTTTTACCCCAGAGGAGCCCCTACAATGGTTTCCAGGTTTTGGGGGACCCTTGCTAAAACAATGGGATCGGGGTCAATGGCAAAATGTTTTTTTACATTGGTGGTCAGACAGAAGAATTTAACCCTTGCAGTGGTGGTCAAAATGCTACCCTTACAACACAACTAAAACATAATTTGCAGACACCAGCAAATGGGAGATCAATCAGTCAAAGCTCAAGGAACCCTAGCAACCTTTGGAGGAACTCTGTTTGGTAATGGCTGGTCTATTTCTTTAGTAAATTGACCCCAGTGACTTCAAGGTTTTCGTGATACACAGTAACTTTCTGTGGCAGACTATAGAATGACTTGTGAGGCTAGTAAATTTGTGTGGCAATACTTAACTTTACTTGTATGTGATGTTACATAGAATAATATGGTGTAATTCTTCATTTATTCTTTGACCGCCTGCCGACCAGCCGCCGTCATTATACTGCGGCAGGTTGGCACAGCTGCGCGAATCGCCGTAGGTGTACATCGGCCTCTTTAAGAGCGATAGGGGGCGCATGCCCACAGTGCGACTCCAAAGCCGATGCTCGCGGCTAGCGGCCGCGATGTCCGCTGGCCACCCGCCATCGCTCCACAGAGAGCCAGAATGGGGATCTGTGTATGTAAACAAACAGATCCCCGTTCTGACAGGGGAGTAAAGAGAGATCTGCTGTTCCTAGTGATCAGGAACAGCGATCTCTCTCCTCCTCCAGTCAGTACACACAGTTAGAAACGCCTCCCTAGGGAACACTTAACCCCTTGATCACCACTAGTGTTAACCCCTTCCCTGCCAGTGACATTTATACAGTAATCAGTGGCTATTTTTAGCTCTGAGCACTGTATAAATGTCACTGGTCCCAAAAAAGTGTCAAAAGTGTTCAATCTGTCCGCCGCAATGTCGCAGTTCAGCTAAAAATCACAGATCGCCACCATTACTAGTAAAAAATAAAGAAATATTTTGTAGACGCTATAACTTTTGCGCAAACCAATCAATATACGCTTATTGCAATTTTTTTCACCAAAAATATGTAGAAGAATACATATTGGCCTAAACTGATGAAGACATTTTTTTTGTGGATATTTATTATAGCAAAAAGTAAAAAATATTGTTGTTTTTTTCAAAATTGTTGCTCTTTTTTTGTTTATAGCGCAAAAAAATAAAAAATAAAGCGCATAGGTGATCAAATACCACCAAAAGAAAGCTCTATTTGTGGGGGGAAAAAAGGACATCAATTTTGTTTGGGTACAGCATCACACGACCGCGCGATTGTCAGTTAAAGCGACGCAGTGCCATATCGCAAAATAATGGCCTGGTCATGAAGGGGGCAAATCCTTCCGGTCCTTAAGTGGTTAAATTAGGCCTGATCTGGTGACCTAACGCCATGGGTGCTCTTTTCACTCTGAATTCAGAGTAGTCAGTTCGCATGGCCTGCTGACTGCACAATCTGGTCCACTCCTGTCCACTGCAGGGACTAGATTTACAAAGGTTACAAAGGGTCACTGTTGTTCTCCAACAAAACAGCGAGAATGCCTTAGCTAGATTTACTAAAAACCAAACTCAATGCAACCACAGATCAGCATGGTTGTAAAAGCATCTTTCTGAGAGTAGAGCTGTTTACCTTACTAGAGCAGGGAATATGAGATAATTTAGGATTCAACAATAGTGGGGTTGATTTACTAAAGGGGTTGATTGTGTTCACTTAGCTTAGTGAATGAGGTGAAGCTAAGTTAAGATTTGCTTTGTAAATCATACCCCCCCCCCCCCCCCCACCAAAAAAAAAATGAATTTTTGCTCACAGATGATTGGATGTTTTAGTTAAGCACAGCTTCACCTTATTCACTTCGTTTAGGAAAAATTCCCTTTGCAAAGTGAACAAACTCTACTGCTTTAGTAAATCAACTGCAATTTTTTAAATATAATTTTTTTCTGCCTATTGCAATTTATTAACGCTTAGCCAGTGCAGTGGCTTAAAACAGAAAGTAAAAGTAACAATATCTCATAATAAAACAAAAGAGCAAGGTCTAATATTTAACCACTTTAAGACCCCATTCACACTGGGGCGCTTTGCAGGCGCTATAATGCTAAAAATAGAGCCTGCATAGCGCCCTGAAACAGCCGCTGCTGTCTCTCCAGTGTGAAAGCCCTCCTGCGCTAGCAGGATGGTAAAAAAAAGTCCTGCTAGCAGCATCATTGGAGCGGTGAAGGAGTGGTGTGTTTACCGCTCTTCCACCGCTCCTGCCCATTGAAATCAATGGGCACCGCGGCTATACCGCCGGTGAAGCTCCTCTGCAGAGGTGGTTTTAACCCTTTCTCGGCTGCTAGCGCGGGGGGGGGATAAAAGCGCCCCGCTAGCGCCCGAATAGCAGTGCTAAATTGACGGTAAAGTGCCACTAAAAATAGCGGCGCTTTACCGCCGATGCACCCACCGCCCCAGTGTGAAAGGGGCCTAAGACCAGGCCTTTTCTGACACTTTTTGTTTACATGTAAATATCAGTATTGTTTGCTAGAAATTGTTACTACTTAGAACCCTCAAACATTATGTATTTTTTTTTGTACCCAATTGTTTGGTAAAATATAAAAGTTGTTGTTACGCCGAGTAAATAGATACCAACCCTGCTTTAAAATTGTGCTGGTTGCTTGTCGTCAAGTGGCTAACTTTTCTGACACTTTTTGTTTACATGTAAATATCAGTATCGTTTGCTAGAAAATTACTTAGAACCCTCAAACATTATGTATTTTTTTTAAAGCAGAGGCCTCAGACCCGGTTCACACAGGGGCATCTCCGGACGCGACTTCAGGTCGCCCCGAGTTGCCCCAAGTCGCGCTATTTTTAAAACTAATTGAAGTGAATGGAGATGTTTTAATGCACACGACTGCAGTCGCTCCGACTTCAAAAAAGGTTCCTGTACTACTTCAGACTTCTAGGCGACCTGTAGGCAACTTGTACCCATTGATTTCAATGGAAGTCGCTTAGAAGTCTGATCACTGTTCATTTTGAAGGCAACTTTACAGGAAGCAGAAAGGAATTTACCCAGAAGCCACATGGAATTTACTTGAAGTCGTGTTGTTAATGACCACAAGTCACGCTGAAGTCTCCTCCAAGTCTCGCTGTGATTTATGCCCAAGTCGTGTCTGAGTTGCTTCTGGAAGTCGCGCTGGAAGTCGTGTTGCCCCAGTGTGAACCGGCTCTTAGGGAATAAAATGGTGGGTGTTGCGTTTTTTTTTTTACACAGTATTTACTTGGCAGTTTACATGAGTAACAGTTGAATGCAAGGCTACAAGACTCAACCATACAATGCCATGACGCATACACCACATACACTGACAGAAACAAAAAAAAAAAAAAAAAGAGTCCTGACACTTAGGCATGGGACACAGAATAATACCTGTTAAGCTATCCTAACAAGACAAAACCCCCAAAAAACAAGCCATTAACATAGGTAAAGAGGGAGGAAGGTAGGGGAAGGAGAAAAGAATTAGAGTGAAAAATGAAAAGCATTTCAAACCGAGGTCCAAGAAGACCAAACTTTATCATACTTCCAGGAGCAAACTCGATTCATATACACACGTTTATACATAGACAGAGCAGCATCCTCCATCCAAGCGAGGAGGACAACACAGGGGGATCATTTTATTTTCTTAAGTGTTTAATACTACACATATTTTTTGTACCCTGGTACTTGTCTCTCATAAATAAAGAATTTACAAAGAAAAAAAAGAAACCTGTATTATTAGGGAACAAAATATTCAGGTTCTATATATTTTACTTTCATTTTTTAAATATAGTCATCAAACGAAGCGGTTATAAATGTTCATGATGTTGCACCCTTCCACCAACAGTGACGTATAATGTACATGTGTACAAAAGACTGTGGCAAACTTTAAAACTACTTGCCGTCATTAGACGGCGGCAGGTTGGCTCCCCTGCGCGAATCGCTGTAGCTGTATGGCGGTCGCTTTAACCTCCCTGGCGGTATCATTCTGTCAGATTTTAGGTGCTGAAAGCGGTACCATTATTTTGCATGGAAATTTGGCGTTTTATATTTTAGGCCTGTAATTCTTAGGAATAACTCACTTAAATCTGTCCAAACCAGAGTCTAGTAGACATCCCGGGTATGATAAAGTTTGAAACACAAAATCATAAATTATAATATAATAAATAACTATAAATAATTATAACAAATAATAATATAATAATAATAAAAATTATTCAATAATGTAATCAAATCAAAAACACTGAAATTTGCTCAGTTGCAGAATTGTCGCTGTCATTAGATTTAGTGTTTGATGACGAATTTCCCCACAAATCGCTATCGCTCAATTCTGCAAGTGATTCTAATTTATTATCGCTGTTGTCTAGCTGGTCTAAAACCACTTTTTGGTTGCTACGGACAATCTCCTGTTTCCAGGCACAAAGAACAGTTTTTATAATATAAAACTGCATGCAGGACACTGGACAGACCACTAGGGACAAAGGGGGTGTGTTATTATTTGATACAGTACTGTAATCAGTAAGATTACAGTATACTGTAAGTGTATTGTGTGTTTCACTTTTTGAATTTGGCGCCGAACTCCGTCCCTGTGCGCCGCAACGCTCGCAGGGAATGGAGCTCGGCGGCACTCGGCAGTGAGGATCGAGCGAGATGGCGGCTCGCAGACACAGCGGGGACACATCGCAGGATCCAGGGACAAGGTAAGTAACTACGCCTGTATCCTCCCCTGTATCCTGCGATGCGATCCCGAGTCTGGCTCGGGGTTACCGCTTTAGATACTGAAATCTTACCCCGAGCCAGACTCGGGAATACCGCCAGGGAGGTTAAGGGCTACGCGCATCGGCTCCCGCAACGCGCCCCAGGAGCCAATGCGCGTAGCTGGTGGCCGCGATCTCTTCACATAGAGCCAGAACGGGGATCTGTGTATGTAAACAGGGGAGTAGAGAGAGATCGTCTGTTCCTAGTGATCAGGAACAGCAATCTCTCTATTCCCAGTCAGTACAATAAAATCTTTGTGTTTCAGCGAATTTTTTTTCTCATACTCATCTGTTAATTTATCGTTCATATGTCTGTTGAACATACTTCTCTTTAATCCATGTTACACGCTTGTGTAAAGGCTCATGAGCAAGTGGGCTTCATTTTGGCAGTGAGGGACGGTGATCACTATCCACACTTCCTGCAGGCATTAGCTCGATTTTAGCAAGTCAGGCCTTGAAGAGACATAGGGGGTTATTTACTAAAACTGCATGGTGCAAAATCTGCAGTATTATTGTCAACGCTTAAAGTAGAACTACTTGTTTTCCATTGTGTATAGAGCAAAGGAGGGTTATTACCCCAGATAGTTTTTTTTTTACTCTATCTGTGCCTCATTTTGGGGATTTCCCTTCATTTCCTGTCCCATAGTCAAACAGGAAGTGAGAGGAAATCCTTGCAATATAAGGGAATCCCTTGCGGACCCCCAGGTCACCAGAACTAGTGTCCCCATTGGAAGATTTCCCCTCTATTCCTTTTCTGGGGACAACCTAAAATGTTGGATTTTCTTTACTCTAAGGCCTCATGCCCACTGGCGTTTTTACAGCTGCGTTTTTTGCAGCTTAAAAACGCCTGTCCATGTTATTGTAAATATTAAAAAACCCCTATGCTCTTTACAGCTCAAAAACGCCTAGGTGGACATGAAGCTATAGACTAACATGGACAGGCGTTTTTAAGCTGTAAAAAACGCTCAAAAACGCGGCTGAAAAAACGCCCGTGGGCATGAGGCCTTACTTTCAATGATAATGATAAACAGGAAAAATAGAGAGGGTGAATCTCCTTAACAGGGCCAGAGACAGCAATAAAAACTGACAGGGGTTATAACCCCTCTCCATTCTATCCAAAACTATTTTTTTTTTTTTTTTTGTTATACTTTACTTGAACAAGCTGAATTTAGAAGATGATTGGCTACCATGCACAGCTGCACCAGATTTTGAGTGCACCAGTCTTAGTAAATCTCTCTCAGAGTGCTAGGATAGAATTACTAAAGTGGAAAAGGCTGTACATTTTTACTTTCCAAAATCAATGTTAGTAAATACTGTGAACCTGTGTTCACTGAATCGCCCTTACACTGGTGGTCAGTGTAAATCTCTCTCTACGTTGGTGGTCAGTGTAAATCCCCCCTAACATTGGTGGTCGGTGTAGAAGTGTCACCTTACATTGGTGGTCAGTACAAATCTCCTCGACAATGGTTGTCAGTGTAAATTCCTCCTTACGTGGAGGTCATTGTATATTCCCCCTTACACTGGTGGTTGGGTGTAAACGCTCCTATTACATTGGTGTCAGTGTAGAAATCCCTCTTTATATTGGTGGGTGGTGAAAAATCCCCCATTACCTGGTGATCTGTGTAAATCCCCCCTCACATTGGTGGTCAGTACAAATCTCCTCGACAATGGTTGTCAGTTTAAATTCCCCCTTACGTGGAGGTCATTGTATATTCCCCCTTACACTGGTGGTTGGTGTAAATGCACCTATTACATTGGTGTCAGTGTAGAAATCCCTCTTTATATTGGTGGGTGGTGAAAAATCCCCCATTACCTGGTGATCTGTGTAAATCCCCCCTCACATTGGTGGTCAGTGTAGAATCCCCCACTATATACTTGCCAAAGATTCCCAGCTTTGCTCTACATGATTCAGAATTTGCAACAGTGTACTGCCTCCTAAATAATCCGATCCCCCCACCACTGCCACTGATCCCATCAACCCCCAAGCATTGCCCCCAATCACACCCCCTCTTCCCAGCATTGCCACTGATCCCAGGAGTCCTAGGATCCCTAGGGGTTTTCTGTCTATTGATGGATCCCCTCACCTCCCCAGTCCATGGTGTGCAGGCAATGAGGAGATGATGTGCTATAACATTTAGCAACCAATCAGTGAGCAGTAATGATGTGCACTAACCTCTTGCAACAAATCATTGAGTGGTAAGGGTATGCAGTAACCCCTAGCAACTAATCAGTGAGCATTAATAGTGTGCAGTAACCTCTAGCAACCAATTAGTGAGTGGTAAGGATGTCCAGTAACCTCTAGCAACCAATCAGTGAGCAGTTATGATGTACAGTAATCTCTAGCAGCCAATCAACAAGCAGAAGTCATGTGCTGTAACCTCTCTCAGATAATCATTGAGCCATAATGTGTGCTGTAACCTCTAGCAGCCAGTTAGTGAGCGGTAATGATACACTCTAACCTCTGGCAAATAATCGCAATTGCTGCCTGATCTGATTCATTAAACTGATTTTGAGTTTTTAGAGCAGGTGGAGAGTGGTAGGAAAATGTTTGCCCAGGGTCCAAACAATATTAAAGATGGCCCTGAACCTCTTTAAGTGGTCCCCAGAACAGCAACAGTGGGGAAATCTAATCCAATGGGGACACTTGCTCCAGGGACAACTGTCTAACGTGGCATTCACCTCACTTTCTCACTTCCTGTTGTGTTTAAAAGACAGGAAGTGGAGGGACATCTCCCCAATGGGACACAGAAAACCTAACAGGGGAGTTTAACCTATGTCTACCCTATTCAAAATTAAATTTATTAGTTTTGACTTTACATATACTTTTTAGTTTATTAGGTGGTCAGTCTTTGCTCCTTTAGAAAATCAACCCTACCATAGGAGTATTTTTATTTTATTTTTACTCAAGTCTTTGCTCTCTTCCAATGCCTGATGTTGGACGAATTTAGAAAACTTGTCTTACAGATGTGGAAAAATATTTAGTAGATCATCCTTTAAATCCCCTTGTAGCACTCAATCTAGTGTTGATATTGGAGAAGTATTGCTGTAGATTGTTTAGTATATGTCAGTGGAGAGTACTTGATACAAGCCGTGACATTGTCTCTTTAGTGAGTGTAGAAGTGGTGCTGACAGTCTGATCGATGAATATATTAGTGTTAGTGAGAGGCTCGGAGAATGTCATGTATACAACACTCATGGGCTGCTATGACACTGGTTGATACGTATGATCATTAGTGACTTCCAGATGCTTGGATAATGCTGTGATATACTATTAGATTGATTTAAAATGGACATGTATACTCAACACACTCATGAATTATTGCTTTACATGGAAAAGCGAAGGCAGCCAAAAAAACAGAGTTCCATCGAGTCTTCCTGCTTTTTTTAATTTTATTATTATTTATACATGTTTTTGTATTTTTTTGAGGGTTTTTTTTGTAAACATTTTTTTGTCTGAGTATAGATCTACGTTTGTCCCAAACATGTGTGAAGCCCATTTACTGTCGACCGACTCACTACTTCTGCTGGAAGTCTATTCCAAGCAACAACTACCATTTCGGTAACATAATAATATCTAACTTTTAGTTCTGAACTTCCTCCTGCTAGTTGGAGGTCATTTCCCTGTGTTCTTGATCTTGGCTTCATATTAAAAATCCTGCTCTTGTGAACCTTATTCACCCCCTTGATGTATTTAAATGGGAGTTCCAGCCTTTTTTTATGTTTATTAAAAGTCAGCAGCTACAAAATGTGTAGCTGCTAGCTTTTAATAAACATACACTTACCTGCTCCACTGTCCAGCGACGCGACGCCCGGAGATCCGCTCCTCGCCCCCCTTCTCCGCCGGCGCCTCCATTCATAGTGTGGGCACCCGGCCGTGACAGCTTTCGGCTTCACGGCCGGGCACTCACTGCGCATGCGCGAACGGCGCTGCGCTCTCTGAGTGGACAGGTGATCGCCTGGGACCTGTCACGTCCCAGGTGATAGCCTACAGGGAGGGGCCGCCAAAAGGCGATATGACGTATCGCCTAGGCGACCCCAGGGCGGAAGGAGGAAGTGGGACAGGAAGTCCCACTCCTACTGAAGCCCCCACTCCCCACCCCCCCAAAAAAAAATTACATGCCAAATGTGGCATGTAAGGGGGCGAGGAGTGGATTTAGCGGAAGTTCCAAATTTGGGTGAAACTCCGCTTTAACCACTTCAATACAGGGCACTTATATCCCCTTCCTGCCCAGGCCAATTTTCATCTTTCAGTGCTGTCGCAGTTTGATTGACAATTGTGAGGTTATGCAGCACTGTACCCATATGACATTTTTATTTAGTTTTTTTACCCACAAACAGAGCTTTCTTTGGGTGGTATGTGATCACCTCTGGGTTTTTTATTTTTTGTTAAAAGAACGCTTTCTCCTTCACTGATGGGCACTGATGAGGTGGCACTGATGGGCACTGATGATGAGGCGCTAATATGCAGCACTAATGGGCACTGATATGCAGCACTGATGGACACCGATAGGTGGCACTGATGGGCACTGATAGGCCACACTTATGGGCACTTATAAGCGGCACTGATAGGCGGCACTGATAGGCACTGATGGACACTTATAAGCGGCACTAATAGGCACTGATGAGTGGCACTGACGGGTGGCACTGATGGGCACTGATAGATGGCACTGATAGGCAGCACTGATGAGGAGGCACTGATAGGCATTACTGATGGGCACTGGTTGGCATCTCTAATGTGCACTGATTGGCATCCTTGACAGGCACTGATTTGCATCCCTGGTGGGCACGGTTTGGCATCCATGGTGTGGTCTAGTGGGCATCCATGGTCACTGATAATCAATGCGCTGATTATCAGCGTAGGCACCCCCCCCCCCCGGTCAGGAAAGCCGCTGATCGGCTCTCCTCTAGCCGTGCCTTGTTAGTGTGAATAGAGGGAAAGCCGACAAATGGTACTTCCTGGTTAAGTTGTGACAAGCTGTGATTGGAAACAGCTAAACACATGGTAAAGAGCCTACGTCAGATGCTCTTTACCAAGATCGGAGATGTGGTGTGTCAAAGCGACACACCGCACCACCGATCGCCATGCTGCGCATATTGCGGAGGCGCGCAAGCAGATTATCCTGCTGGACGTCATATGATGCCCAGTCAGGATAACTTAACCACTTTGCGGCCATCATTCTGCTATATGGCGGGCGGGATGTGGTTAAAGGTTTCAATCATGTCTCCCCTTTCCCTTCTTTCTTCTAGACCAGGGGTCTCCAAACTGTGGCCCGGGGGCCAGATGTGGCCCGTTGCTTGCTTTTATCAGGCCCTTGGGGCACGCTTTCATCCACTGATACCACCAATGGGGTGTAATTTCCCCCTCACTGACACCAATAATGGGGCACAATTCCTCCCAATACAATTAACAACGGTGACCAATGATGACACAATTCCTCCTGCTGACACCAACAATAGGGCATTGTTTTTTGCCCTTTTCCACTCCCAGTGAACACAGTCTGGCCCCCCTAAAATCGGAAGGACAGTAAACTGGCCCTTTGTTTGGAAAGTTTGGAGACCCCTGATCTAGACTGTACATATTATTATCCTAAAGTCTCTCCTGATATGTTTTATCCCCCAAACCTTTCACCATTTTTGTTACCCCTCTCAGGACTTGTTCTATCTTATCAATATCTTTTTGTAAGTGAGGTCTCCAGAACTAAAAATGGAGAGTGCAAAATCTGGTATAGTACAGCTCTGCATAGAAACCAATCAGCTTCCAGTTATTTTTCTCAAAGCTGAGTTGAACAAGCAGAAGTTAGAAGCTGATTGGCTATCTTGCACAGCTGCACCAGATTTTGCACTCTCTAGTTTTAGGCCCCCTTCACACGGGGTGGATCGTTCTAAACGGAATCCGCTTGTTCAACGGGGGATCGCTCCTCTGATCCCCGCTGAGCAGGCGGATGACAGAGCAGACAAAGACAGAGCCTGCTCTCCTCTATGGGGTCAGATGGAAACGTGGAGAGCGGACAAGGACAGAGCCTGCTCTTCTCTATGGGGTCAGATGGAAACGTGGAGAGCGCACAAGGACAGAGCCTGCTCTCCTCTATAGGGTCAGATGGAAACGTGGAGAGCGGACAAAGACAGAGCCTGCTCTCCTCTATGGGGTCAGATGGAAACGTGGAGAGCGGACAAATACAGAGCCTGCTCTTCTCTATGGGGTCAGATGGAAACGTGGAGAGCGGACAAGGACAGAGCCTGCTCTCCTCTATGGGGTCACATGGAAACGTGGAGAGTGGAGAAAGACAGAACCTGCTCTCCTATATGGGGTCAGATGGAAATGTGGAGAGCGGACAAGGACAGAGCCTGCTCTTCTCTATCGGGTCAGATGGAAACGTGGAGAGCGGACAAAGACAGAGCCTGCTCTCCTCTATGGGGTCAGATGGAAACGTGGAGAGCGGACAAGGACAGAGCCTGCTCTTCTCTATCGGGTCAGATGGAAACGTGGAGAGCGGACAAGGACAGAGCCTGCTCTCCTCTATGGGGACAGATGGAAAACGTGGATAGCGGACAAGGATAGAGCCTGCTCTTCTCTATCGGGTCAGATGGAAACGTGGAGAGCGGACAAGGACAGAGCCTGCTCTCCTCTATGGGGTCAAATGAAAACGTGAAGAGTGGACAAGGACAGAGCCTGCTCTTCTCTATCGGGTCATATGGAAACGTGGAGAGCGGACAAGGACAGAGCCTGCTCTCCTCTATGGGGTCAGATGGAAACGTGGAGAGCGGACAAGGACAGAGCCTGCTCTTCTCTATCGGGTCAGATGGAAACGTGGAGAGCGGACAAGGACAGAGCCTGCTCTCCTCTATGGGGTCAGATGGAAACGTGGAGAGCGGACAAGGACAGAGCCTGCTCTCCTCTATGGGGACAGATGGAAACGTGGAGAGTGAACAAGGACAGAGCCTGCTCTCCTCTATGGGGACAGATGGAAACGTGGAGAGCGGACAAGGATAGAGCCTGCTCTTCTCTATCAGGTCAGATGGAAACGTGGAGAGCGGACAAAGACAGAGCCTGCTCTCCTCTATGGGGTCAGATGGAAACGTGGAGAGCGGACAAGGACAGAGCCTGCTCTTCTCTATCGGGTCAGATGGAAACGTGGAGAGCGGGCAAGGACAGAGCCTGCTCTCCTCTATGGGGACAGATGGAAAACGTGGATAGCGGACAAGGATAGAGCCTGCTCTTCTCTATCGGGTCAGATAGAAACGTGGAGAGCGGACAAGGACAGAGCCTGCTCTCCTCTATGGGGTCAAATGGAAACGTGAAGAGTGGACAAGGACAGAGCCTGCTCTTCTCTATCGGGTCATATGGAAACGTGGAGAGCGGACAAGGACAGAGCCTGCTCTCCTCTATGGGGTCAGATGGAAACGTGGAGAGCGGACAAGGACAGAGCCTGCTCTTCTCTATCGGGTCAGATGGAAACGTGGAGAGCGGACAAGGACAGAGCCTGCTCTCCTCTATGGGGTCAGATGTAAACGTGGAGAGCGGACAAGGATAGAGCCTGCTCTTCTCTATCGGGTGAGATGGAAACGTGGAGAGCGGACAAGGACAGAGCCTGCTCTCCTCTATGGGGTCAGATGGAAACGTGGAGAGCGGACAAGGACAGAGCCTGCTCTTCTCTATGGGGTCAGATGGAAACGTGGAGAGCGGACAAGGACAGAGCCTGCTCTCCTCTTAGGGTCAGATGGAAACGTGGAGAGCGGACAAAGACAGAGCCTGCTCTCCTCTATGGGGTCAGATGGAAACGTGGAGAGCGGACAAATACAGAGCCTGCTCTTCTCTATGGGGTCAGATGGAAACGTGGAGAGCGGACAAGGACAGAGCCTGCTCTCCTCTATGGGGTCACATGGAAACGTGGAGAGTGGACAAAGACAGAACCTGCTCTCCTATATGGGGTCAGATGGAAACGTGGAGAGCGGACAAGGACAGAGCCTGCTCTTCTCTATCGGGTCAGATGGAAACGTGGAGAGCGGACAAAGACAGAGCCTGCTCTCCTCTATGGGGTCAGATGGAAACGTGGAGAGCGGACAAGGACAGAGCCTGCTCTTCTCTATCGGGTCAGATGGAAACGTGGAGAGCGGACAAGGACAGAGCCTGCTCTCCTCTATGGGGACAGATGGAAAACGTGGATAGCGGACAAGGATAGAGCCTGCTCTTCTCTATCGGGTCAGATGGAAACGTGGAGAGCGGACAAGGACAGAGCCTGCTCTCCTCTATGGGGTCAGATGTAAACGTGGAGAGCGGACAAGGACAGAGCCTGCTCTCCTCTATGGGGACAGATGGAAACGTGGAGAGTGAACAAGGACAGAGCCTGCTCTCCTCTATGGGGACAGATGGAAACGTGGAGAGCGGACAAGGATAGAGCCTGCTCTTCTCTATCGGGTCAGATGGAAACGTGGAGAGCGGACAAGGACAGAGCCTGCTCTCCTCTATGGGGTCAGATGGAAACGTGGAAAGCGGACAAGGACAGAGCCTGCTCTTCTCTATCAGGTCAGATGGAAACGTGGAGAGCGGACAAGGACAGAGCCTGCTCTCCTCTATGGGGTCAGATGGAAACGTGGAGAGCGGACAAAGACAGAGCCTGCTCTCCTCTATGGGGTCAGATGGAAACGTGGAGAGCGGACAAATACAGAGCCTGCTCTTCTCTATGGGGTCAGATGGAAACGTGGAGAGCGGACAAGGACAGAGCCTGCTCTCCTCTATGGGGTCACATGGAAACGTGGAGAACAGACAAAGACAGAGCCTGCTCTCCTATATGGAGTCAGATGGAAACGTGGAGAGCGGACAAGGACAGAGCCTGCTCTTCTCTATGGGGTCAGATGGAAACGTGGAGAGCGGACAAAGACAGAGCCTGCTCTCCTCTATGGGGTCAGATGGAAACGTGGAGAGCGGACAAGGACAGAGCCTGCTCTTCTCTATCGGGTCAGATGGAAACGTGGAGAGCGGACAAGGACAGGGCCTGCTCTCCTCTATGGGGACAGATGGAAACGTGGAGAGCGGACAAGGATAGAGCCTGCTCTTCTCTATGGGGTCAGATGGAAACGTGGAGAGCGGACAAGGACAGAGCCTGCTCTCCTCTATGGGGACAGATGGAAACGTGGAGAGCGGACAAGGATAAAGCCTGCTCTTCTCTATCGGGTCAGATGGAAACGTGGAGAGCGGACAAGGACAGAGCCTGCTCTCCTCTATGGGGTCCGATGGAAATGTGGAGAGCGGACAAGGACAGAGCCTGCTCTCCTCTATGGGGTCAGATGGAAACGTGGAGAGCGGACAAGGACAGAGCCTGCTCTCCTCTATGGGGTCAGATGGAAACGTGGAGAGCGGACAAGGACAGAGCCTGCTCTCCTCTATTGGGTCAGATGGAAACGTGCTGCATGTCCGTTTCCATCTGATTGTCATCCGATTCACTGGACAGATGGCAAAAATATCACCATACATCTGTTTTCAGAGGATTTTGTCAGACAGGATGCTCAGCGGGTGTCAGAAGACACATGTCCCCTGACATCCGCTGCCCCATAAAGGACAATGGGTGGCCCGATCAGGTCTGCCTGAAAAACCGACAGGTGGACCCGATCGATCCGCTGGTGTGAAAGGGGCCTTAGTAAATCAAGTGGACAATTCTAAATGAGGTCTCACTAAAGATCTATACAGTATTAGGGGAATCATATCCTCCTTCCCCCTGCTGGGGATCCCTCTATTGATGCATCCTAGAATTCTATTAATTTCCCCCACTGCCTGGTGACACTGTTTGCTCATTTTGCAATCATCTGAAATAAGCACCCCCAAATATTTTTCCCCTGTAGTGCTGGCCAACACTGTACACAAAGTTGTACTCGGTCAAGGGATGCTTTTTCTAAATAGACTGAACTGCTGTTTCCACTGTTTTGTAATAATGAATTATATTTATGCAATACACACACATACAGTATATGGTGTCTGTGTTTGCAAACACATATATTTTATTTTATCTGTACCATGGTGTTGATATAGGAAAGGAATAGAAAGTGTAATGTATACATTGAAGCTATACTCAGATTAAATACCAATCATCTGCAGGGGAATTAATCCCTTTACAACACTTTTTTAAGCCTACATGAAAAACGTCCCATGCAGTGGAGGACTCGAAATGTAAAACTGCGTGTTCCTAGTTCTCAGGTTAGATGTCAAACAGAAAAAGTAATTACCTTCAAGTTTATCCACAAAAAATCTTTGTTGTAGTGGGGCTTATGATGAATATCTGATATAATTACCAGCGGCGGCTCCTCGTGCTTCATCCGCTCTGTGTCTCCTCTTACGCCAAAGTGCTAGGCATCCAATAGGATCGCCTGGCGCTTTGGCCAATCGGGAAACAGGTCTTACGACCTCCCTTCCTGATTGGCGGGGAGGCACTGTAGTGTGAAAATAGAGAAAATTAATTTGATATGGTCACACAATTGGGTGGGATCAGGGCACACGCTCTGCTCCCCAAGCCCACCCTTTTTTGAAGCCTATTAGAGCCTTTGGCTTTATTCACATGCTTCAAAAAGTCCTGAAAGGGGCCGGGCTCATGGATAGGGGGGCGGCGGCAAGGATGGGGGGGCGGCACCCGTGCACCCTCAATGCACGGGCCGCTACTGATAATTACACCGCTGGGGGTATTATCCCACAATATCTATAAATAGAGATAGAAAAGACAGAAACATGAGCAGCATGGTGGCACTCACCTAGCAGCACTGAGGTCATTGGTTTGAATCCCAACCACGATATTACCTGCATGGTGTTTGCATGTTCTCCCTGTGCTTGTGTGGGTTTCCTCCGGGTACTCTGGTGCCTTCCCACACTCCAAAGACATGCTGGTAGGCTAATTGGCTCCTGTCTAGATTGGCTCTAGTCAGGGCTGGCCCAAGACATTGTGCTGCCTGGGTCCAAGAATGAAATGCTGCCCCCCCCCAAAAAAAAAAAATCACACCCACCAAAAGGCCCCCACATGCATTATTTTATATCATGATAATTAAAATTAAATTACATTTATCAGGAAGTCAGATTTTGCACTAAGCACATAAGTGTGAACCTAGGTTAACCACTTAAGCCCCGGACCATTTGGTAGCTAAAGGACCAGAGGTGAATTCAGAATTTTGCACTGCGCTGCTTTAACTGTAAATTGTGCGGACATGCAATGTTGTACCCAAACGAAATTTGCGTCCTTTTCTTCCCACAAATAGAGCTTTCTTTTAATGGTATTTGATTGCCTCTGTGATTTTTATTTTTTGCGATATAAACGGAAAAAGACCGAAAATTTTGAAAAAAAATGATATTTTCTACTTTTTGTTATAAGAAAAATCGAATAAACTCAATTTTAGTCATACATTTAGGCCAAAATGTATTTGGCCACATGTCTTTAGTAAAAAAAATGTCAATAAGCGTATATTTATTGGTTTGCGCAAAAGTTATAGCGTTTACAAACTAGGGTACATTTTCTGGAATTTACACAGCTTTTAATTTATGACTGCCTATCTCATTTCTTGAGGTGCTAAAATGACAGGGCAGTACAAAACCCCCCCAAATGACCCCATTTTAGAAAGTAGACACCCCAAGGAAATTGCTGAGAGGCCTGTTGAGCCCATTGAATATTTTTTTTTTGTCCCAAGTGATTGAATAATGACAAAAAAAAAAAAATTACAAAAAGTTGTCACTAAATGATATATTGCTCACACATGCCATGGTTATATGTGGAATTGCACCCCAAAATACATTCTGCTGCTTCTCCTGAGTACGGGGATACCACATGTGTGGGACTTTTTAGGAGCCTAGCCACGTACGGGACCCCGGAAACCAAGCACCGCCTCCAGGATTTCTAAGGGCGCAAATTTTTGATTTCACTCCTCACTACCTATCACAGTTTTGAAGGCCATAAAATGCCAAAATAGCACAAAACCCCCCCAAATGACCCCATTTTGGAAAGTAGACACCCCAAGCTGTTTGCTGAGAGGCATGGTGAGTATTTTACAGCTCTCATTTGTTTTTGAAAATGAAGAAAGAACTTTTTTTTTTTTTTTTCTTTTTTTTTTAAATTTTCAAAACTTTGTGACAAAAAGCGAGATCTGCAAAATACTCACAATACCTCTCAGCAAATAGCTTGGGGTGTCTACTTTCCAAAATGGGGTCATTTGGGGGGGTTTTGTGCCATCTGGGCATTCCATGGCCTCCGAAACTGTGATAGGCAGTGAGAAGTGAAATCAAAAATTGACACCCTTAGAAATCCTGAAGGCGGTGATTGGTTTTTGGGGTCCCGTACGCGGCTAGGCTCCCAAAAAGTCTCACACATGTGGTATCCCCGTACTCAGGAGAAGCAACAGAATGTATTTTGGGGTGTAATTCCACATATGCCCATGGCATGTTTGAGCAATATATCATTTAGTGACAACTTTGTGCAAAAAAAAATAAAAAAAATAAAAAATTGTATTTTTTCCGCAACTTGTGTCAACATATAAAATATTCCATGGACTCGACATGCCTCTCAGTATATAGCTTGGGGTGTCTACTTTCCAAAATTGGGTAATTTGGGGGGGGGGTTTGAACTGTTCTGGCATTTTATACACAACATTAGGAAGCTTACATCCACTCTTCTAACCACTTGAAGACAAAGCCCTTTTTGACACTTTTTGTTTACATGAAAACATATTTTTTTTTGCAAGAAAATTATGTTGAACCCCCAAACATTATATATATTTTTAAAGCAAAGGCCCTACAGAATAAAATGGTGGATGTTGCATTTTTTTTTTCTACACAGTATTTGCGCAGCGATTTTTCAAACGCATTTTTTTGGGAAAAAATACACTTTTTTTAATTTTAATGCACTAAAACACACTATATTGCCCAAATGTTTGATGAAATAAAAAAGATGATCTTAGGCCGAGTACATAGATACCAAACACGACATGCTTTAAAATTTCGCACAAACGCGCATTGGCGACAAACTACATACATTTTTAAAAGCTTTTAAAAGCATTTACAGGTTACCCCGTTAGATTTACAGAGGAGGTCTACTGCTAAAATTACTGCCCTCGATCTGACCTTCGCGGTGATACCTCACATGCATGGTGCAATTGCTGTTTACATATGACGCCAGACCGACGCTTGCGTTCGCCATTGGGCAAGAGCAGGGCAGGACAGGGGTGCTTTTTTTTTTTTTTTTTTTTATTATTAATTTTGCTTTTTTATTTTATTTTTAAACTGTTGCTTCCATATTTATTTATTTTTATCACTTTTATTGTTATCTCAGGGAATGTAAATATCCCCTATGATAGCAATAGGTAATGACAGGTACTCTTTTTTGAAAAAACTGGGGTCTATTGGACCCTAGATCTTTCCTCTGCCCTCAAAGCATCTGACCACACCAAGATCGGTGTGATAAAATGCTTTCCCAATTTCCCAATGGCGCTTTTTATATCCGGGGGGGGGGACATTCCCTCCCACTGCTTGTAAAAGCAGTCCAGAGGCTAATTAGCCACTAGGATTGCTTTTACATGAAAGCCGGCCGCTGGCTGAAAAGAATGATACCAAGATGATACCTAAACCCGCAGGCATCATTCTGGTATAAACATTCAAAGTCCAGCAACATACCAGTACGTTGCTGGTCCTTGTTGGACATGTATTGTAATCTTTTTTTTCATGCAGCCTGTTGGCTGAACGAAAAAAGAGATTGATCGGTGGGTATGCCCACCATTAGAATACCGCCCTTCATCCACCCACTTCTAATGATGGGCATACATGCACCATTTATATATGCCGAAGCATGGGGGCATCCTCCCGCAAAAGTTATGCCGCGTACACATGGTCAGACTTTTCCACGGGCAAGCCTCCGTCGGAATTTCGACCGTATATACGCGGCATTAGGAGCAAAATCGCTCCTCCGCTCCTGCTGCCCCAATGCTTCGGCATATATGCTTTTTTTTTTTAACTGTGGTGGTGAAATTACCTCCTACAGCACTGGAGTCGCAGGGATCAGGCCTGTCTCTGCGAACGCTGCAGTTATGTGTGTTGTGTTTTGTAAGTGACAGTGATCGATCGATACTGCACTTCGGTGGCCTGGGCTGGACGGAGGGGCAAAACGCAGGTGCTAGCAGGTATCTGGGCTGATCCCACTAACAGTGCGTTTTTGGGAACCCTAAACTGCTGGGGACGCTAGTATAGATCTGATCAGATCAGATATTGAGCTGATCAGATACTATACCACTAAGGGGGGTGTATGCTTCACGTGTGGGTGTTAGCGCTACTGGCACCAACCTGACGCTGCCTGGGGTGTGACGCAGACCCTCTCTGACGCTAAAACCTAACTGATATCACCCGCCGGGCGATCAGGGGGTTAAAACCTTTATTAGGTAATATATGGGGGTACCTGACGCTATATAAAAACCTGACGGCGAACCTAAAAAAAAATTACTGGCTACCTATCGGCATCACCGACACTAAGACAACGATCATAAAAACGATTGCTTAGCGACAGTGGTGACAGGGGGTGAAAGGGTTACCTGGGGGGCGATCAGGGGGTTAAACCTTTATTAGATAATATATGGGGGTACCTGACGCTATAAAAACCTGCGGCGAACCTAAAAAAAATTACTGGCTACCGATCAGCATCACCGACGCTAAGACATCGATCAGAAAAATGATCGCATAGTGACGGCGGTGCTAGGGGGTGAAAGGGTTACCTGGGGGGTGATCAAGGGGGTTACACCTTTATTAGGTAATATATGGGGGTACCCGACGCTATAAAAACCTGCGGCGAACCTAAAAAAAATTACTGGCTACCGATCAGCATCGCCGACGCTAAGACATCGATCAGAAAAATTATCGCTTAGTGACAGTGGTGATAGGGGGTGAAAGGGTTACCTGGGGGGGCGATCAAGGGGGTTAAACCTTTATTAGGTAATATATGGGGGTACCCGACGCTATAAAAACCTGCGGCGAACCTAAAAAAAATTACTGGCTACCGATCAGCATCACCGACGCTAAGACATCGATCAGAAAAATGATCGCATAGCCACGGCGGTGCTAGGGGGTGAAAGGGTTATCTGGGGGGTGATCAAGGGGGTTAAACCTTTATTAGGTAATATATGGGGGTACCCGACGCTATAAAAACCTGCGGCGAACCTAAAAAAAATTACTGGCTACCGATCAGCATCGCCGACGCTAAGACATCGATCAGAAAAATTATAACTTAGTGACAGTGGTGATAGGGGGTGAAAGGGTTACCTGGGGGGCGATCAAGGGGGTTAAACCTTCATTAGGTAATATATGGGGGTACCCGACGCTATAAAAACCTGCGGCGAACCTAAAAAAAATGACTGGCTACCGATCAGCATCACCGACGCTAAGACATCAATCAGAAAAATGATTGCTTAGTGACAGTGGTGATAGGGGGTGAAAGGGTTATCTGGGGGGTGATCAGGGGGTTAAACCTTTATTAGGGGGGGGTTAGGGGGCTACACTGGACCTAAAACTAAATGTAGTGACACTTTTACAGTCACAAATGTCACTGATTGCAGTGATCACTAAATAAATGGTCACTGCAATCAGTGACACTGTGACTGGGGGCTGGGGGGGGCTGGGGGTGATCTGGGGGTGTCTGGGGGGGCCTGGGGGGGCGATTTATGTGCCTATGTGTCCTGGTGTCAGTGTGCTGTTTTGTGTACTAACCTGGCATCTTCTCCTGTACGGCGCTCGGTATATGTGAGCGCCCCAGGAGAGATGACATCACTTCCTCCTTCCTGGCAGGCAGGGGAAGCTCTCTCATTCGCCGGGAGCGATCGAGAGGGGGTGGCCGGAATCGAACGGCCGTCCCCTCATGCCGGATCGCTCCCGAAGGTAAAACGACCACCCACTGTAAAGAAGGGGGGTCCGATCGGACCCCCCAACTATACAAAGGCAATCACGTATATGTACGTGATTCTGCCTGTCGGTGCCATTCTGCTGATGTATATTTACAGTGGGCGGTCGTTAAGTGGTTAAGGGCTAGTGTAGTATATAAACAGGCTAGTGTAGTATATAGAAAGGCTAGTGTAGTATATAGACAGGCTAGGGTATACAGATAGGCTAGTGTAAAATATAGACAGGTTAGTGTAGTATATATACAGGCTAGTATATTATATAGACAGGCTAGGGTATATAGACAGGCTACTAGGGTATATAGACATGCTAGTGTAGTATATAGACAGGCTATGGTATATAGACAGGCTAGTTTATATAGACAGGCTACTAGGGTATATAGACAGGCTAGGGTATATAGACAGGGTAGTGTGGTATATAGACAGGCTAGTGTAGTATATAGACAGGCATAGTGGAGTATATAGACAGTCTACTAGGGTATATAGACAGGCTGCTGGGGTATATAGACAGGGTAGTGTAGTATATAGACAGGAAAGTGTAGTATATAGACAGGCTAGTGTATATAGACAGGCTAGGGTATATAGACAGGCTACTAGAGTATATAGACAGGCTAGGGTATATAGACAGGCTACTAGGGTATATAGACAGGCTACTAGGGTATATAGACAAGCTACTAGTGTATATAGACAGGCTAGTGTATATAGACAGGCTACTAGTGTATATAGACAGGCTAGTGTATATAGACAGGCTACTAGGGTATATATACAGGCTAGTGTATATAGACAGGCTACTAGAGTATACAGACAGGCTAGGCTACGGTATATAGACAGACTAGTGTAGTAGTAAAGTATTATCTCGGATTGTGAGTAACAGGGTTAACGAGCGTTTCGCAATACGAGCTACTATTTAAAAAAAAAACTGACTCGGTTTGCGAGCGTCGTCTTGCAAAATGAGCAGGATTCAAGCCTCCGGGGTGTGCAGTACCGCATTTGGCCAGAAGTACGTGGGCGCCGGTGACACTCAGAGCCGCTCGGAGTCACTCGGAAACATTCCATTCCTGAGTGTCTCTGAGCCTCTCTGAGTGTCTCCGAGTGCATCCGAGTGGTCTCAGAGTGTCTCTCCGGCACCCCCCACCTCTTGCCACATGCAGTACTGCATACAATAGAAGTCACTGTCAAACGAATTATCAGAGTTTTCATTGATTCCTATTGGGAAACTCGCTTTGATATACAAGTGCTTTGGATTACAAGCATTCTTTTGGAACGAATTATGCTTGCAATCCAAGGTACCACTGTATATGCAGAGCTTCCTTGTGCTGTGTACGGTCCCTTCCTCTCCCCCTTCCCTCCTCCAGTCCAGAAAGAAAAGAAAAAACAAATGCGCCTACTAAGTGCAGTATGTTAGAAATTTATTTAAAAAGAATTAAAATAACAGCCAAATGGCTACTCACAGGATGGAAGTGGAGTATAAGCATGAATAGATATCCTTCTAAGTTGTCTGCGGAGGGCATGAGTCACTCCGTGTGTCTGTAGTCTCCCAGTGGTGGAATACTGCCAAGATGAAGAGGTAGTGCACTGCGGTGTTGCTGCAGCGATGGGGAGATGGCAGAAGAGCGGTAGATGCAAGAAGAGCTGTCCCTCTATGCCGGTGTGGACACCAGTTCCCACGCGGCGTACGGCGTGCGGTTCACGCTGGAGCGCAGTCAGCTTCGGCAACCGGACGTGACGTCAATAGCAGGCGATAACTGATGACGCGTTTCAATGCTTCCGCATTTTCCTCGGATCCGAGGAAAATGCGGAAGCATTGAAACGCGTCATCAGTTATCGCCTGCTATTGACGTCACGTCCGGTTGCCGAAGCTGACTGCGCTCCAGCGTGAACCGCACGCCGTACGCCGTGTGGGAACTGGTGTCCACACCGGCATAGAGGGACAGCTCTTCTTGCATCTACCGCTCTTCTGCCATCTCCCCATCGCTGCAGCAACACAGCAGTGCACTACCTCTTCATCTTGGCAGTATTCCACCACTGGGAGACTACAGACACACGGAGTGACTCATGCCCTCCGCAGACAACTTAGAAGGATATCTATTCATGCTTATACTCCACTTCCATCCTGTGAGTAGCCATTTGGCTGTTATTTTAATTATTTTTAAATAAATTTCTAACATACTGCACTTAGTAGGCGCATTTGTTTTTTCTTTTCTTTGCTGCATATAGAGTCTGCTTCGCTCTACAATTGCTGCCAACGGTGCATATGTTTATAAGACTTGCTTTTAGTATTACATGGACTTCCAAAGAGAAAGACTTTTATACTCTAAACTCCATTGATTTTCATTTGATTTATCTTTATCAGTAAGGTTGTTGTTCCTTTTTTTTTGCGCCGTCATTTGTATTATACCTCCTCCAGTCCAGGCTGTCCTTGTCACCCCTCCGGTTCACTCTGTTCAGTAATGGGGTGTGAGTGGAAGATCGAGGGATCCCGGTGCTGGATCGGGGGGTGGAAGCTCTGTGATCGTCCTGATGAGTATGCTGACTTTACACTTCTCCCTGACTATCATGTAGGTAGCACCGGCCCTGCTCTGCCGCCACTCTCAAAATTGCCACCTGGGTCCCATGGACCCACTGGGACCCATGGTAGGGCCGGCCCTGGCTCTAGTATGTGTATGTATAAATGTGAGTTAGGGACCTTAGATTGTAAGCTCCTTGATGGCAGGCACTCATGTGAATGTGCAATAAAAATATAAAGAGCTGCATAGATTGATAATGCTATACAAGTACCTACAAAATAAGGTAATGGGACTCGGAATATACCGAAATACAAAGGTAAAAGGAAAAAATGCTGTTTAAAAACAAACTGCTTTTATGTTGAAAAGTTGAACATACACTTTCCATAAAATTGCAAAGAGGCTCATACAACACAACCTAAAACATAAGTATTTAGACGTTATAATAAATGATAACAAAAGCGTATATATGGTTTAGACCCGGTTCACACAGGGGCGACTCCGGACGAGACTTCAGGTCTCCCCGAGTTGCCCCAAGTCGCGCTATTTTTAAAACTAATTGAAGTGAATGGAAATGTTTTAATGTACACGACTGCAGTCGCTCCGACTTCAAAAAAAGTTCCTGTACTACTTCAATCAGACTTCTAGGTGACCTGTAGGCAACTTGTACCCATTCATTTCAATGAAAGTCGCTTAGAAGTCTGATCACTGTTCATTTTGAAGGCAACTTTACAGGAAGCAGAAAGGAATTTACCCAGAAGCCACAAGGAATTTACTTCAAGTCGTGTTGTTAATGACCACAAGTCGCGCTGAAGTCTCCTCCAAGTCTGCTAAAGTCTCCTCCAAGTCTGCTGAAGTCTCCTCCAAGTCTGCTGAAGTCTCCTCCAAGTCTCGCTGTGATTCATGCTCAAGTCGTGTCTGAAGTTGCTTCTGGAAGTCGTGTTGAAGTCGTGTGTGAACCGGCTCTGAGTGTTTTGCTTGTGTTTCCGCTTCACCAGGACCTTGTACTCCTTGTGTGGTCTTGAACAAAGATGGTAAACTTGTACTAAAATGTAAACAAAGCATATAACATAAAAGCACAAATTTAATATCACGGTATATAAATGAAAAAGAACAAACAAAAACGCAAATCTGTCCATAACAGCAGAAAAAGAGAGAAAAAAAGGAAAAAGGGGAGGAGGGAAGGAAATAAATGTTCAGGGATCCTCGCACTCACCCCCACAGTGATATGGACACACTTCCTCACCCGGGGCAAACAAAAGTGCCCACTGGCCTGTGGGGGGATCCTGCGATACACCCAATTTGAAAAAACCTTCAAAATAAAAAGATGTAAGAAAATGTGAGAAATCCCCATGGGTTAATCCTACAATACAGTGTTATCATAGGGGTTGATTTAAATAATATATACCATACTAGAACAAAATAAAGTGGCACTTTGTATGTACCTTGCAGGGTCTAATGAAAACACGAACCACAGACATTTTTGTACATAGTTACATAGTAGGTGAGGTTGAAAAAAGACTCAAGTCCAACCTACGTGTGTGATTTTATGTCAGTATTTGTAGAAAAAGAAACAAATCTTTATTCTATACATACACATAATTCGTTTTAAAAACACTGTTACAGTAAGGTTGTTCGCTTCATCAGGGCCTCGGATTATAGCATAAATTATCTATATATACTGTAATGATATACAAGCACATTATTAGCACAAAAGTCCATATAAAAATCAGAAACAATATAAATAATCTATTCATTGTATGTTTCAACACTGTTAACTAACAGTATCACATCTAAATTCCATCTCTTAATAATCAGTTAATTGATGTGAAAGGACTACTTTTGGCGTTCGATATCGGAGTGACCTGGAGTGATCAGATTTGTAAAGAGCGCCAGTGACCACTTTATAGGGTGGTCCACAGTTTACGGTAAAAGGCAGTGTATGCATACCCGCTGGTGGAGGATTCCTCACAAGATTTATTTTTCACCATTCGGAATCACAATATCTGAACTCTTATCATTATAAAAACTTTATATTTTATGATTGAGCCTCTTTTTCAGATATGTTGTTTACAAGTTAAAAAAAATATTTTTTTGCTAGAAAATTACTTAGAACCCCCAAACATTATAATTTTTTTTAACACCCTAGAGAATAAAATGGTGGTCATTGCAATACTTTTTGTCACACCGTATTTGCGCAGCGGTCTTACAAGCGCACTTTTTTTTGAGCAAAAATTCACTTTTTGGAATTAAAACATAAGACAACAGTAAAGTTAGCCCAATTTTTTTATATTGTAAAAAATAGTATTTAGCCGAGTAAATTGATACCCAACATGTCACGCTTCAAAATTGCGCCTGCTCGTGGAATGGCGTGAAACTTTTACCCTTAAAAATCTCCATAGGCGACGTTTAAAAAATTCTACAGGTTGCATGTTTTGAGTTACAAAGGTGGTCTAGGGCTAGATTTTTTTGCTCTCGCTCTAACGATCGTGGCAATACCTCACATGTGTGGTTTGAACACCGTTTTCATATGCGGGCGCTGCTCACGTATGCGTTCGCTTCTGCGCGTGAGCTCGTCGGGACGGGGCACTTTAAAAAAAAATCGTTTTTTTTCCTTATTTATTTTCCTTTATTTTATTTATAGTTACACTGTTTTTAAAAATAAATAAATAAAATTGGGGTCACTTTTATCCCTATTACAAGGAATGTAAATATCCCTTGTGATAGAAAAAAGCATGACAGGTTATCTTAAATATGAGATCTGGGGTCAAAAATACCTCAGATCTCATATTTAGACTAAAATGCAAATAAAATAAATAAATAAATTGTCATTTGAAAAAAAAAATGGCCCTTTAAGAGCTATGGGCGGAATTGAAGTTTTGACGTTGCTTCCGCCCTGCTATGGTATGGAGACGGGTGGGGGCCATCTTGCCCTCACTCGTATCCATACCAAGCAATGAGAAGGACCCGATCGCCTCCACCGCTACCGACGGCTCCGGTAAGCAGCGAAGGGACCCCTCTCCCGCCACCGATAACGGTGATCTCGCAGCGAATCCGCCGCAGAGACCACCATTATCGTAAAACGGACCGCCGCCTGAAGAGATGGATATCTGGGTTATGGCAGCAGCTGCTGCTGCCATAACAAAGATATTCAAAATGCCGACGTATATAGTCGTGCGGCGGTCCAGAAGTGGTTAAAACACCCATTTTTTTTGCACTGCACCTTTTGTGTCTATAGGGGTTGATTTACTAAAGGCAAATAGACTGTGCACTTTGCAAGTGCAGTTGCTTCACAGCTTAGTAAATGAGGTGAAGCTTCACTTTGCAAAGAATACCCAGTTACCTGCACAGGAAAAAAATGATAAAACCAGCATTTTTGCTTGCATGTGATTGGATGATGGCAGTCAGCAGAGCTTTGCCTCATTTACTAAGCGCTGCAGCAACTGCACGTGGAAAGTACACAGTCTATTTGCCTTCAGTAAATAAACCCCATACGCACTATGCACTTTTCAAGTGCAGTTGCTTCACAGCTTAGTAAATGAGGTCAAGCTCTGCCGACTTCCATCATCCAATCATGTGCAAGCAAAAATGCTCTTTTTATTTTAATTTTCCTTGCATGTGATTGGGTATTCTTTGCAAAGTGAAACTTCACCTTATTTACTAAGCTCTGGAGCGACTGCACTTGCAAAGTGCGCAGTCTATTTGCCTTTGATAAATCAACTCCACAGTGTTCAAAAATCAAATAAAAAGAAAAAAGGAAAATACATATGTAACACAAGATCTTACCTAGGATAAAAGCAGGTCAGTCATATGGTGGTAACTGACAGAGAGTAGCACTGAACAAGTGGTGTAAGTGTAATATACAGGACTATTATTCAGCAGGAACGCGGGGAACGTGGTTCTGGCACCTCCAGCACTGAATGTTTGTAATTGCAAGGGGTGCGGGTGTGCTGGAGAGTCTATTAATGCTAGCTGATTGGGGATCTATTGTAGCTGGAGGGAATCTATTTTTGTGTGGCAGTCTATTGTTGCAGGTGGTGGATCTATTGTTGCTTGGGGTTCAATGGTAGCTGGAAGAGATCTACTGTTACAGGAGGGGGTCTATTGTTGCTAGCTGTTGGAGAGTCCATTGATGCTGGCTGCTAAGAGATCTTTAGTTGCTGCTGGGGTAGTATTTTGTTGTGGGGGTCCAATGTTTCTGGGCAAACCTATTGTTGCTGGGGGAGTCTACTGCTGCTGGCTGTGGGGGATATATTTTACGACTTTTCTTGTTATCGTTAACAATGTCCAAAAAAAATTCTTAGCACCACAAAATGTTATTTGGCTCTTTATTCTCTAAAAGGGGCCCTACTGAGAGGTGGGTAGGGGGTGGAACCAAGGATCGGTGCTTGGAGGTGGGCAGGTGGCTGAGACAAGAAGTGACTCAGAAAGGGGGAGTTCCTGCACCAATTTTATGGGGGGAAAAGCCCTGATAATATCTGAAAATAAATGTTCATCACTAAGCGAAGCACAGTAATGAGCAGACAGATAACTTAAAAGAAACGGTGTAGGGATAAGCAAAGAAACACCCCAAAGTCAGAACAACATCCTAAACAGGCAGGAAGTACAATGAAAATCTCCAGGTATGCAATGTAAACCTCACAGGTATTGGCTAGTGTTTATATATGGTGCTTGGGGTCCCCCAGATGCTGCCCCCATGCCATGGATGGGTCAAGACAAAAGCCCAATGCGCAGCCACCCATAGCGTCCAGGTAGGCTCCTCACCATTCTCTAAATAATGCTGTTTATCTCCAGCAGAAAAGCCGGATATGACATCATGACCGAGGCAGAAGTGACGCAATCCTGGAAGTTGCGTCACTCCAGAAATTTGTCTACAGCGCATCTGCATTCCAGGCTGTTTGAATCTTTTGTTTGCTAATTAAACTCCTTTAGTATATCACTGGGATTTCAAATATTTCTTATGATTACAGAGTCCCAATGGATGGTCCAATATGTCCCCATACAGCCTTCCATCCCCTAGACCAGCCTTTTTCAACCAGGGTGCCCAGGCATCGAGTCCGCCGGCTAGGCGGTGACCCAAATCAAGCCGGCTTCATTCGGGTCTCTGTAGTAAAATTCCCAAAGCGACGTCACAACCTCACTTCCAATGGCGCTGATTTAAAAAAAAAATTACAGTGTTCAGAATCACCAATTTTGGCGATCTGAATACTTTGAAGTGCAAAGGAGGGATTTGGGGTCTTTTAGACCTTCGATCCCTCCAAAAAGATGACCTGTCACCGCCTATTACTGTCACAAGGGATGTTTACATTCCTTGTGACAGCAATTAAAGTGATCAGATTATTTTTTTTAAAGGGAAAGTGTAAAAAAAATAAAATAAAATAAAATCAATAAGAAAATAAAAATAAATGTTTAAATCGCCCCTGTCCCCGCGTGCTCGCGCAGCAAAGAAAGCGCATACATAAGTCGCGCCCACAAATGTAAACGGGGTTCAAGTCATGCATGTGAGGTATCGCCGCGATCGTCAGAGTGAGAGCAACAATTCTAATCTGATAACCGTTAACATTTTTTAAAATGTTGCCTAGGGAGATTTTAACGTACCGTCGTTTGTCGCCATTCCACAAGTGTGTGTGCAATTTTCAACTGTAACATGTATTACATAGTTACTCGGCGTAACATCCTCTTTGGGCTAACTTTACTGTTTTCTTATTTTTTTATTTAAAAAAGTGTATTTTTTTCGAAAAAAATTACGTCGGAAAGACTGTTGCACAAATACCCTGTGACATAAAATATTGCAATGACCGCCATTTTATTTTCCAGAGTCTTTGCTAAAAATAAATATATATACCGTATTTATCGGCGTATAACACGCACCGGCGTATAACACGCACCCCAAGTTTAGGAGGGAATTTTAAGGAAAAAAACTTTTAGGAGGGAAATTCAAGGAAAAAAAACTTACATTTAAATGCAGCATGCAGCCTTGCCCAGTGTCCATCTGCAGCCTTGCCCAGTGTCCATCTGTCCATCTGCAGCCTTGCCCAGTGTCCATCTGTCCATCTGCAGCCTTGCCCAGTGTCCATCTGTCCATCTGCAGCCTTGCCCAGTGTCCATCTGTCCATCTGCAGCCTTGCCCAGTGTCCATCTGTCCATCTGCAGCCTTGCCCAGTGCCTTTGCGATCGTGTCAGTCCCGGCGTTTTTTTTTAATTTGGAGCCGATTTCTGTGGAGAGGAGCGAGCGGGGCCGAGTGTACTTCGGCTAGACTCGGCTCCTCTCGCAGTCCCGCCCATCTCCACTGACTGCGCCGCTGACGGAGAAAGCCGAGTGTACTTCGGCTAGACTCGGCTCTGCTCACAGTCACAGGCAGGACTGCGAGAGGAGCCGAGACTAGCCGAAGTACACTCGGCTTTCTCTATGTCAGCGGCGCAGTCAGAGATGGGCGGGACTGCGAGAGGAGCCGAGTAAAGCCGATTGTACTTCGGCTTCGGCTCCGCTCGCTCCTCTCGCTCGTTTTCAGCAGGGGAATTCGACGGAGTATCGGCGTATAACACGCACCCACGATTTTCCCCTGATTTTAAGGGGAAAAAAGTGCGTGTTATACGCCGATAAATACGGTATATATATATATATATATATATATATATATATATATATGTAATATTTGGGGGTTTTTAAGTAATTCTACAGCAAAAAAAATACTGATTTTAACATGGAAACAACAAGTGTCAAAACAGGATCTCTATTCGCACATTATTAGATGATTTAAAATGTATTTCTACGTTTGTAGTCAAATTGGGATAACACCTACTTTCTATTTGTCACATGTTCCCATTCACATTGCATATCATTTTTTTTTTTTTAAATTACTGCTTACCTTTTTACTAACTGAAAAATCTTACTTAGCTTTCAACTTGTATGTCGTGTTAAAATGGTAGTAGAAAAAAAATAAATTGGGCCCCTGCAGGATAATGTCATAATTATGACAGACTTACTGTAAAACAAAGCCTTTCCAGCGGCACGCTGCCACCGTTACATCTTCACCCATTCTTCCTTCCAGGTTCATAGGTTTCAGACATTTAAATGGCTGACCGGCAGAAACGTCACTCCCCCGCATGTGCATTGGAGCCACAGCACAGAGCTCTGAGTGGACAGCACTGTCCATTCAGAGGGCAGTACGCATGCGCCGGTGATGTCATCATCTGCTACCAAATTAAATATCTCCTAAAGCCCTGTACACACGATCGGATTTCCGATGGAATCAAATCAGATGGATTTTTCCATTGGAATTCCGATGAAGCTGACTTCCATCAGTCTTGCCTACACACCATCAGACAAAATTCCGACTGTCCCAAAAGCGGTGACGTACAACACGTACAACGGTACTATAAATGGGAAGTTCATATCCAATGGCGCCACCCTTTGGGCTGCTTTTGCTGATTTTGTGTTACCGCGTGTTAGTAAAAGTTTGGTGAGAGCTGATTCGCGCTTTTCAGTCTCCGTGCTTTTCAGTTCGTTACAGCATGACGAATGTGCTATCTCCATTACGAACGCTAGTTTTACCAGAACGAGCGCTCCCGTCTCCTAATTCAATCTGAGCATGGGTGGGTTTTTTCTCCGATGGAGTGCCACACAGACGATCGGAATTTGCTATCATTTTTTTTTTTTCCATCGGAAAAATTTAAAACATGTTCTATTTTTTTTCACTGATGGAAAAAAGTCTGATGGGGCCCACACACGATCGGTTCGTCCGATGAAAACAGTCCATCGGTCTGTTTTCATCGGTAAAACCGATCGTGTGTACAGGGCTTAAAAGGTGCAGGTTTAGGAGATATGTTCTGTACCAACAGGTAAGCCTAATTATAGGCTTACCTGTAAGGTATAAATTAAAAAAGCAGACTTTACTACTGTTTTAAGCCCGGTTCTCACAGGGGCGGCACGACTTCGGGGGCGACTCGGCGGCGCGATCTCAAGACAACTTGAGACGCCCGCCTGAGGCGATTTGCATAATGACTTCTGTATAGAAGTCAATGCATGTCACCCTAAATCGCCCCCAAAAGAAGTACAGGAACCTTTTTCTAAGTCGGAGCGACCCGAGTCGCTCCTATTAGAACGGTTTCATAGCACAGAGCGGGACGCGACTCCTCAGACGACCGAGGCCCCTATGTGAACCGGGCCTGAAGGATATTAAGTAATAGTAAATAAAGGTAATGTTTCATTTTACTTAAATAAATAAATAATTACATGTAGTGTTTGAATTTATTGTTAAGTAATGTTAAAACATTTTTTAATACAAGTTAATGTACCGTAATGTCAAGTAATTCTAGAGAGGTATTTTTAACATAATTAACACTGTCTGTACTGTGCTGACAGATTTAATTATCAGTTGTAAACCAGATGTACACACTGTCTGTCCTAACAAAAGGTTAAAGATCCCAAGGCTTGGGTGGTACGTTGCATGTCAATGCATTTATACACAAATCCATCCTGAAAATCTGTGCCCTAATTGCACAATGCAAGCTATTCTGATATATAAATAAAATAAAATCTGCCTGTAGTGCCATACGTATAAACAACCAGAAAAGTAAGAAATATTTTTTATATGTTTATGTATGCTGTGTGAATAGAACACATAACAAACATATAGTGGGGGGGTCTCTCAAATTTGACTGCAAAGGTGGAAATACACTTCAAGGCTACCCAGCCTCACCTCAGTCTCTATGTCAGCCATTCTCAACCAGGGTTCCTCCAGAGGTTTCTAGGGGTTCTTTGAGGTGTGTCTGTTTGACCTCCCATAAGATGGTGCCTACATAGTTCCAGGGTCGATGCCACTTGGCACAGTCAATGGCATGATGCCATTGATCTTATTAGTTACCTGTAAGGGGGGCATTATTCCCACTGACCACTAATTTAGGGGTATTCTTCCTACTAATCCCCAATAAATTGGTTTTAGCAAGGGTTCCCGGAGACCTCAAAATTGATTCAAGGGTTCCAGTAGATTAAAAGGCTGCTCTAAGCCAAAGGTAAAATAATTTTTTACAAGTGAACATGCTCTACTTCTTTAGAAAATCAACTACATAAGGAATATTCATTGAGGATGGATTCCTGAGGGAGTAGAGAATGTACACTTTTAAAATTAATGTTCATGGAGCTTAGTCAGGGTTGCCAACCGCCAGTAAATTTACAGACAGTTTGTACAAATCTGTGATTTTTTTTACAACTGCAAGTAAATATCAGGGGCTGATAATTTCATGCGGTGTTGACTTTTTAAGTGTAAATCAAGCAAATTACTTTGTTATAGGTGTAGCGACCTCACCCGTCTCACCCCTTCTCATTCACGGCTTGTCTGTCTCATCTAGGGGTTAACACTGGGGGGAGGGATGAGATACACCACGGCCCATGTCCTCCATTGTGTAGAGGTGAAGGCCAGAACTATCGGGTTTTGTGTATGTGTCCCAGAGTCAAATCCTCTCCTCGGATTAACTCCCCTTTGCTCCTAGTAACCAGAGTTCCACACAATGAAAAGGTCCAACTTGTATTTATTCTTCTCAATAAATAGTCATACAGCACAGACAGGTTGAGACCCATATACCACTACAGTATTTGTGGGGAGTAGGCCAAGGCACAATTCTTCTAGATAGAGCTAACCACTGTGGTGTCACAAGTGGCGAATAGTCACTGCCACTGACTATATTGAACAGAACATGAATTACCTTCGCTATCGTAGCCCCTATCAGGGGAAGGACATCCGTCCAAGACAGTTACCAGAGGCCTCTCCGTCACCAGCAATGCTGCGCTGGACTCTCCGGAGAAGTTCCGCTCACCAGCCTCCTCGTCTCAGACACGGGCACCCAAGGAGTTAGGGCCCCCTCGGATTCCTTCACCCTCGCGGAACTCAGTCGAAGGTACTGAGCTCCAGGCCTCCGCCATAGTACCGCACCCCAGGCTAAAGGTGCCTGAGATGGACTCCATCTCCTGCTCCGGCCAGGTCAAGGGCACCTGGGCCCGGAACTCTGGAACACCAGCACCCAAGCTGAAGGTGCCTGGGTGCGGCTGCGTCCTCCGACTCTGAACCCCAAGGTCAGGGCATCCGCCCCTTTTATCTCCTCTCCCTTTGCGTCACTGTGGGTTCCCCGCCCCGCTGTACCAGTGCCAGGAAAGGACAAAAATGGAAGCAGTCTTGCGGTGAGTGTTCAACTCCGGCCCAGGGCGACAGCGCCACCTGCAGGCCGCAGGGAACCCCACACCACCAGAGTCCTCCAAGAACCACAAAAGGGTCTCAGATTCCCCGACAATCAATGCATCTGGGTTACACTACCACCCAGATGCCTCCCCTAAAATCAAACACCCGCTACATAGGTATTGTCAGTGTTTCCATATCATGTTTATACTGTTCAAATATTCACTGTGTTCGTTTTTAATAGGAGTTCTGTAATTTCTCAGGTTGCCAGTAAAAAAAGTGCTCCGCAAGTAAATGTTTTGTCAGTAAAAAATGCTGCAGGAGGTTGGCAACCCTGAGCTTAGTAAGGCTGTGAAAATAGAATTTACAAACCCGCGCTATAGTGATGTGTCCAAACAATATCTAATAGATAAATAAATTAATTAGGGCTGCTGCTAAGGTATAAGGTAAGTACCCCAAAAAAATTAAACAGAAAATTAACTCAACGCTACTCCTATAAACTACAATATATATAAAGTCTCTGTAAACAAACATGCTCAGTGCCAATATAGTGCACAATAAATGCAATCAATATTGTCCATAAACTATGAGATGTTGAGTTGGTGACAAATTCATATATTCAGGTGACTTCCAGTGCTCCCCTCCTGGGTCCCCACTCACCAGAATGAAATGGTATGTGTGCCTGTATTAGGATGGTGGTGTCCGTCCACGGATTATGCGGTTATGGTTGGCCTTGGAGTGTGCCTCAGAGTATGGGTGTCTGCTGGTCTCCTCCCGGTGATCCAGATCCCTCAGGCTCCCTCGATCAGCAACAATCCGCAAAGATATAGTTTCAACAGAACAGAGGAGAGAGCATACAGTGTAATACTGCTATTTATTTTCCAAAAGTTTAAAATCAAGTTAATTTTCTGTTTCGAGTTGAGTCTGTGTTCAACTTGAGGACCCAACTATGTGCAAGTGAAATCAAGAATTCTTTTCTTGATGGGCCAAATGTAAAGAAAAATCAGCTTCATGTGCATGATGTACTGAGCTTGGGGAACATTCTCTACTATTTTAGTAAGTCAATGTTGTTGAACATTGTTACTTGTAAGTACAATAGTGTGCACTACAAACATCAGCAAAACAACTCTGTAACGTCTTAAAGTATCTGGACCTGCCATTTATATAAAATATAGGTGATTAGTGATCCTTACCTGGGTAAAAAGTGATGAGATAATTGTTCTAGTTCTAGGATAACTTTAGATAACTACAATACAGAAGGTAAAAAGATAAAAAAAAACAGCACTAATATACAAATGAAGGTCAAAGGAACTCCATGAAAGAACTAAAATGTTCCTGTTTATAACAC
Source organism: Rana muscosa (assembly GCA_029206835.1). Lineage (NCBI taxonomy): Eukaryota > Metazoa > Chordata > Amphibia > Anura > Ranidae > Rana > Rana muscosa. The sequence goes on along the minus strand of CM055117.1, from coordinate 66,400,742 downwards.
AAGGCTACCAATCCCTCCAAAGACATGCTGGTAGGTTAATTGGATCCTGTCTAAATTGGCCCTATTATGAATGTGAGTTAGGGACCTTAGATTGTAAGCTCCTTGAATGCAGGGACTGATGTGATTGTATATTATATATGTAAACGCTGCATAAATTGATGGTGTTGTATAAATACCTATAATAAATAAATAAATATATTCTCTTGTTTAAAAAAATACCGTATTTATCGGCGTATAACACGCACCCCAAGTTTAGGAGGGAATTTTAGGGAAAAAAACTTTTAGGAGGGAAGTTTAAGGAAAAAAAAAACTTACATTTAAATGCAGCCTTACCAGTGTCCGTTGCAGCCTTGTCAGTGCAGCCTTGCCAGCAGTGTCCAGTGCAGCCTTTGCCCGGTGTCCAGTGCAGCCTTTGCCCAGTGCAGCTTTACCAAGTGTCCAGTGCAGCCTTTGCCCAGTGCAGCCTTTGCCCAGTGTAGCTTTGCCCAGTGTCCAGTGCAGCTTTACCCAGTGTCCAGTGCAGCCTTTGCCCAGTGCAGCCTTTGCCCAGTGTAGCTTTGCCCAGTGCCCAGTGCAGCTTTACCCAGTGTCCAGTGCAGCCTTTGCCCAGTGCAGCCTTTGCCCAGTGTCCAGTGCAGCTTTGTCCAGTGCAGCCTTTGCCCAGTGTCCAGTGCAGCTTTGCCCAGTGTCCAGTGCAGCCTTTGCTAAGTGCAGCCTTTGCCCAGTGTCCAGTGCAGCCTTGCCCCAGTTTTCAAAATTGGCGCCGCCGAGATCGCCGCAGAGACTGGGCGGAGCGGGGCGAACGCCGCCGAGAACGCAGGGACTGGGCGGAGCCGAGATACACATAGCCGAGTGTACTCGGCTATACTCGGCTTTTCTCGGCTTCGCTCACAGTCACGCCGAGTCCCGCCCTATGATGGACATATCACAGGTCCAATGGCGGGACTGGGCGTGACTGTGAGCGGAGCCGAGAAAAGCCGAGTATAGCCGAGTACACTCGGCTATGTGTATCTCGGCGGTGATCGCTGCGCTCCGCTCAGTCAGCGGAGATCGCCGGGATCAGTGGGTATCGGCGTATAACACGCACCCACGATTTTCCCCTGATTTTAAGGGGAAAAAAGTGCGTGTTATACGCCGATAAATACGGTAATAATAGATATATATATAGAGGATATAGATATATAGATATATATCTATATATCTATATCTATATCTATATATATATATATATATATATATATATATATATATATATATATATATATATATACACTATTTTAGCAAATGTTTTGGGACGCCTGCCTTTACACACACATGAACTTTAATGACATCGCAGTCTTAAAGGAGCACTAAAGCTTTTTTTTTTTTTGCTTAAAAATAACAAACATGTTATACTTACCTCCACTGTGCAGCTCGTTTTGCACACAGTGGCTCCGATCCTGGTCTTCTGGGGTCCCTCGGCGGCTGTCTTGGCTCCTCCCCGCAAGGACTCCACACCTTAATGCGAGTGAGCTCGCATGGTGTGGAGTGATTGCGGGCGCGCTCCCGTGATACAGCGGCGGCCATAGCCGCCGACTGTATCACTCGGCCCCGCCCCCCGGCGTGCCGCGTCATTGGATGTGATTGACAGCAGCGCCAGCCAATGGCTGCGCTGCTTTCAATCTATCCAGTGTAGCCAATCGGCGGCCAGGCAGAAAAACGAAGAGGATGACGGGGACGAGCATGGGACTTTCGAGGGGCCAGGTAAGAAAAACGGGGGCTCGGGGGGGGGGCGGTATTGTCAAATGTTTTTTCACCTTAATGCATAGGATGCATTAAGGTGAAAAAACATGTAACTTTACTACTCCTTTAAGCCCTGTACACACGGTCGGACTTTTGGCCAACAAACTTCATTTTGAACAAGTTGGACCAACAATCCGACCGTGTGTACGCTCCATCGGACAAAATTTTTTTGCTTTTTTCTTGTCTTCATCGGACAAAAGTTGGGTCTGCAAACGGACAAACTTTTGCCCAACAAAATTTTCCTGTTTATAACACAAGGCTACCAATCCCTCCAAAGACATGCTTGTAGTGGTAGGTTAATTGGATCCTGTCTAAATTGGCCCTATTATGAATGTGAGTTAGGGACCTTAGATTGTAAGCTCCTTGAATGCAGGGACTGATGTGATTGTATATTATATATGTAAACGCTGCATAAATTGATGGTGTTGTATAAATACCTATAATAAATAAATAAATATATTCTCTTGTTTAAAAAATATATATATATATATATATATATATATATATATATATATATAAATAATTGAGGGTGCACTAGGAAAGCAGACCTGTGTTTGCTACAAACACCCAATCACAAGCCGGCTTGCTTGCTTGTTCGGACCTTGCTTTGTGCACTATATATATATATATATATATATATAGTGCACAAAGCAAGGTCCGAACAAGCAAGCAGATATATATATATATATATATATATATATAGATATAGATATATATATCTATATATATATATATATATATATATATATATATATATATACACACACACTATTTTAGCAAATGTTTTGGGACGCCTGCCTTTACACACACATGAACTCTAATGACATCGCAGTCTTAAGCCCTGTGCACACGGTCGGACTTTTGGCCAACAAACTTCATTTTGAGCAAGTTGGACCAACAATCCGACCGTGTGTACGCTCCATTGGACAAACTTTTTTTTGCTTTTTTCTTGTCTTCATCTGACAAAAGTTGGGTCTGCAAACGGACAAACTTTTGCCCAACAAAAGTCCGATGGAGCAAAGTCCGACCGTGTGTACAGAAAACCATCTGACTTTTGTCCGATGGACAAAACAACTAATGTTAAAATCAACCAACAATAGCAGAAGTTGACCAAAGGGTGGCGGTAAAGAGCAGAAAAGAGCAGAAAAACCATGTGATGTTGCAAAAAGTTTTGGGAAAGTTTGCAAAAAAGTCCTGTGGTGTGTATGCTATGGGTGTTCCCGACCAACTCCGTTCGGACAAAAATCCACGGAAAAGTCTGATGGAAGTCCGACCGTGTGTACGGGGCTTAAGTCCGTAGGGTTCAATCTTGAGTTGGCTCACCCTTTGCATGTATATGTATATATAAAAAAAAAATATATATATATATACACACACTATATACAGTATATACTCTATATTATATATATATATATATATATATATATATATATATATATATTGTATAATATAATACCACTTATGTCTGAACCTTAATTTTCATCTTTATTATGAATCATGTGCACGAGGGAAAACAATAAATAAATAAACAGGATTTTGTTTGCACATAATTGAATGATTAAAGTAAACTATTCTCTTTAAAAAGTTAGCTGTGCCTGATCCTTTAACTAATTAAAACTTTTTAAATGTATTCGTCAAAAAAGGTAGACGAGTACATTTTGCAGCCTTAAAAAGATTGGCATGCTGACTTCACAACCATCTGAAATGATTAGTGAAAACATCAGAGTCACACTCCTTTCGCTGCAGAGGTCCTGAGCAGCAAACTTTAAATGATGCCAATATAGTGATGAAGTCATTTTTTCTCTGACCTGTTTAAAGTTTAAAGGAATTTGAAGGATACATAGAACTTTCTTTTGAGAAATTGTGGCCATTATAAAGTTTTCTACTTTACGAAATCACCCCCATAATCTTTAGCGTGGGCGCCCCGGCACGCACACGGAGCGCTGTCAAGGTCAGCAGGGACGGCTCATTAGGGAATATTTACAAAAGTCTAAAATTTGAATTCTGCAAGTTTTTTACTGTAAATATATAGTTTATAAAGAGCAAAGGTGAAAATAGGGATTTAGGATACCGCATAACTACCATAAAATAAACATGGACACAAAAAAACATGGAGAAATTTGTATTATGGTTATTATAGATAGTGCCCTTTGTATGCTCATAAAATAGTTTTCAATTCTTTCAATGTATTGAAAAAAAAACAACATAGGGGTTATTTAATAAGACTAGAGAGTGCAAAATCAGGTGCAGCTCTGCATAGAAACCAATCAGCTTCCAGGTTTCATTGCAAAAGCTTAATTGAACAAGTTGAAGTTAGAAGCTGATTGGCCACCATGCACAACTGCACCAGATTCAGAGTGCTCCATTTGTCTTATCTGTATAGTATTATTATTTATTAGGCTTTTTATTTAGGCTTTAAAGTCCAGACTAAAAACCCATTCACTGCACTGATATTCACACCTATGCATTGTGGAAACGCACGATAAAATGCATGTGCTAATGCATGTTGGCAAAACACACCTGCTTTATGTGCAGTGCATTGTAGTGCCATTCACCGCGCCCCTTGTTAGCTTCTTCTCCCTCTTCCAGTCTGAGCTCTACCATATAGCATAGCTCCCAACTGCCCCTGATTTCGAAGGGACTGTCCCCTTATTTCAAGAAATGTCCCTCTGTCCCTCATTCCTCCTCATTTGTCCTTCATTTTGGTCTGATTCATATAGATGAATATAAAATGCACTTTTTATCTATCAAAAAGTGTTTTTTTTAGTGCTAAATCTTTCGCCCTGGTTCACACTGGTGCGATTTGACATGCGATTTGACATGTCAAATCGCATGTCAAACTGGCTGCATCTTCCGGCATTTGCCAGCAATGGCACCGTCCTAATCGGTGCGATGCCACATCTGTGGCGCTGCACCGATTTCAAAAAGTAGTTTCTGTACTACTTTTTGCGATTTCGGTCCGCGATTTACGTTGACATCTGTGCAGAAACCTGCACAGATGTCTCTATAATCGCGGGCGAAAACGGGACTGACAAACGGGAGTGAAATTGTGCGAGTTCAGCTGAATTCACACGGCTTCATTCCCGCAGGCCAGTGTGAACCTGGGCTTCATCTGATCTCTAAGTTGCTGCATTTGTAAATTCCAAAAGCCAATATAAAGGAATAATAGTGGTAAAAAAAAAGCACTTGTGGGCTTAACCAATCTTGTTTTTTTGTACAATTCTCCTTTAAGGGGTGTGTCCTATGCCTGCACACTTTTGCTGATAGGTGTCACTGTCCCTCATTCCCATCTCAAAAAGTTGGAAGGTGTGCATATAGGGCCTGCAAGAAGCTAATATTAGGTCAGATTCAGGTACTTACACTGCTTGCTAATGCATTTAATGCTGAATACATAAATATAGAGCTGCATTAACTTGTATATCTGCCTAGCGTTCAGCTTTAAGATCTGTTTGTGACCCCAGTAGAATAGCTTTCCTCACTTCCTGTCCTTTGTGACACTAAGACAAGAAATAGAGGGAGCTATTGTCATTTAAAGTGATTGTTAACTTCAGACATGAAATAGGAACAAAGCATATCCCTCTAAAGTGTGTACTTGTCTAAACCCGGACCACTAATAAGTGTCATTTCTGTCTCCTGAGTCCTTCCTCTGCTATCTGTTTGAGTCACTTCTGACAAGTTTTCCTGACACCAAGAAATAAAAAGGTGACAGGAGAGGGACTTCCAGCTCACAGCCTGTGATTGACAGCCTCAGCTCTGTTCCTGTGAGCTGTGGGGAGGGGGTGTGTCCCTTTCACCCAATCATCTCATAGAGCTCTCCTCATTGATCTCTGCTGAGTATAACTTCAGCTCTCCTCCAGTTTCTGACAGCTCAGACAAGCTTTTTAAATTCTGGACTTGAATTGATGCAGAGAGGAGAAGACTACAGATAAACAGGTACAACGTACATAGGAGGATTTGTTTCATCTCTGTGTATCATTTGAGACCAGTCTCTTCACTGGGTATAGAGAAGGGTTTACAACCACTGTAAGTACTAAAGCTTGGTGATTTTTACCTACAGGTAAGCCTATAATAAGGATTACCTGTAGGTAAAATTAATATCTCCTAAATATCTCACCCTGCATGCTGCTGCTGACGTCAGCGGCGCATGCGCTCTGAAGGTCTGACGTATCGTGCCAGAACTACAGGGCTCCTTGCCGTAACGAAGGGCTCCCATGCAGGAGTGACGGCATCGTGGCTCTGGCCACTCACAGCGCCGGAGCCCACGAACCCGAAAGAAACGTGGGGGGAACCTGTCAGCTACCTCAATGGTGACCGGGCGCCGCTGCGGGTGGCTTCGTTCTAAGGTAAGTATTTCATAATGTGCCAGTATGCAATGCTATTGTTTTTTTGTCTTTTTTTTTTTCCAGCAGTTTACTACCGCTTTAATGTATAGAAAGAGCTGTATCCTTTGTGTGCGCCTTGAGTTCAGGTTTATGTGAAGTTAATGAAAGAGACAATGGGGGAGATTTAAGCAGGCCATACACGGTCGAATTTCTAACAAATTTTATTTTCAAAATCAGAAAGTTCGTTTTCTTTGTGGCCCGATGATGCCACCATTGATTTTCGAAATTCGGCCGACCAAACCTTCATGTTGCCGGGAATATTCTTTTCTCCCTGGGAATATTCGTTTCTCTCCGGGAATATTATTTTCTTGCACATGCGCATTTTTTTTCTATTACATTTCTTGTACGATTCTCCCATCATTGATCAGAAAATTCGTTTGATTTTCAAAAAATTTCCAACATGTTGGATCCCTCAAATTTGATTGCCGCACGAAAATCGGCTGTTGCTGCAGCCCCACTAACGGTGCGAAATTCGTCCGAAAATTCTTTAATACGATTTTCGAAAGAAAATTCTTTAAAAATTCGAACCGTGTATGGCCGCCTTACTAAACTGAGGCAATCAGAATCTGGTGTAAGAAAGGTGTGAATTAATCCACCTGTAGTAGTAACTTTCTTCATAGACACAGGTATATAGCTTACTACATCGTGTGAACACTGGATTTGTGGGTTGATTTATTTATTTGTTTTTTTTGTTTGTTTGTGTGTCTGTTGTTGTCATTTGTAGATGTTTAGGCTCCATGTACACAGAAGCTGATAAACTGCAGTTTATTGGCGTTTTGGCGTTTTAAAAAAAAATACATTAACTGCACTCTATGTTAGCCTATGTGTTCATGTACACATAACGTTTTTTAGCTTTAATGAGCAGTGGAGTTAATGGGCTTTTTTCTGAACGCAAGAAATTTGCATTCAAAGTGACGTTTTTCGGCAGAAAAAAAACGCAAAAAAACGCAAAACGCTCAAAACCGCTGGCCGCGAGCGTTTTTGAGCGGTTTTTGGTCCATTGAAAAAAAAAAAGCTAAAAGACGCTACACTGAAAAACGCTAATAAAAGCTAGTAAAAAAAGGCTAATAAAAGCTAGCTTTTTCTGCTGCTTTAAAAACAACCGTTTTTGAGCTTCTGTGTACATGGAGCCTTATAATGCTTGTTATGTTGTATAGGTGATATGTGAAAGAAAAAGAAGAAAGAAAACTTCAGAATTTGCTTTGGCTTGACCTTATGTGATGCTTTGGACATGATGGAATTTTTGTATTATTTTATTATTTTGATATATTTGCTATATTCTCCAATATGAATGTAATTTGGTCTGTAATGAGGAAAACTTTCAATAAAGAAATATTAAAGTGAAAAAAAGAATCAGGTGTAGCTGTGCATAGTAGCCAATCAGCTTCTAACTTCAGCTTGTTCAATTAAGCTTTGACAATAAAACCTGGAAACTGATTGGTTTCTATGCAGTGCACCAGATTTTGCACTCTCCAGTTATTAATATTATTATTATTATACAGGATTTATATAGCGCCAACAGTTTGCGCAGCGCTTTACAACATCAGTTATAGTGAATCTCCTCCATTGGCCCTGAGAAAATAGTCTGTCGGTGTCCAGAATAATTTTAGTAAGTGATGCAAAATTCATAACAGGGCAGCCATGATGTGTAACGTATTATTATTCATTGGGGTTGATTTACTAAAGGCAAATAGACGGTGCACTTCGTAAAGTGCAGTTGTTCCAGAGCTTAGTAAACGGGCTTCACTTTGCATGCAAAGAATACCCAATCACATACCTCCCAACTGGCACGGATTGGGCGGGACTTTCCCGCAATGACAACTGTTTCCTGCACTCCCGCAAGAGAGGATATTTTCCCGCATAACGCGGGAAGGAGGAGGTCCGAGGAAGAGGGGGAGAAGGACGGAGGAAGAGGTAGAATCCCCCCCCCCCCCCCCGCGCGCTCAACAACTTTTTGACGGCCCTGCTCCCCAAGTGTCCCCCGCATTTGAATGTTGAAAAGTTAGGAGGTATGCAATCACATGCAAGGAAAATAAATAAACAGCATTTTTGCTTGCACATGATTGGATGATGGAAGTCAGCAGAGCTTCTGCTCATTTACTAAGCTCTGGAGCAACTGCTGTTGCAGAGTGAAACTGCACTTTGCAAAGTGCACAGTCTATTTGCCTTTATTAACCTCCCTGGCGGTACGATTTTAGGTGCTGAAAGCGATACCATTATTTTGCATGGAAATTTGGCGTTTTATATTGTAGGCCTGTAATTCTTAGGAATAACTCACTTAAATCTGTCCAAACAAGAGTCTAGTAGACATACCGGGTATGATAAAGTTCAAAAAACAAAATCATAAATTATAATATAATAAATAACTATAAATAATTATAACAAATAATAATATAAAAATAATAAAAATTATTCAATAATGTAATCAAATAAAAACACTGAAATTTGCTCAGTTGCAGAATTGTCGCTGTCATTAGATTTAGTGTTTGATGACGAATTTCCCCACAAATCGCTATCGCTCAATTCTGCAAGTGATTCTAATTTATTATCGCGGTTTTCTAGCTGGTCTAAAACCACTTTTGACATAAACGGACACTTTTTGGTTGCTATGGACAATCTCCAGTTTCCAGGCAGAAAGAACAGTTTTATAATATAAAAGTGCATGCAGGACACTGGACAGACCACTAGGGACAAAGGGGGTGTGTCATTATTTGATACAGTACTGTAATCTGTAAGATTACAGTATACTGTATGTGTATTGTGTGTTTTACTTTTTGAATTTGGCGCCGAACTCCGCCCCTGTGCGCCGCAACGTCGCAGGGAACGGAGCTCGGCGGCACTCTGCAGTGTGGATCGAGCGAGATGACGGCTCGCTGACACAGCAGGGACACATCGCAGGATCCAGGGACAAGGTAAGTAACTTCCCCTGTATCCTGCGATGCGATCCCGAGTCTGGCTCGGGGTTACCGCTTTAGGTACTGAAATCTTACCCCGAGCCAGACTCGGGAATACCGCCAGGGAGGTTAAATCAACCCCTCTGTGTCTCTAGGCCCAGGGTAAGGTCCAGAAATATTGGGGTTGATTACAAGGGAAGTTGCACTTAGCAAGGCAATTTCCCCCAGAGCTTAGTGTATAGGATGAAGCTCTGCTGACTCCCATCATCCAATTATGTGCAAGCAGATATGCTTTTTTTTTTTTAATTCCTTGCTTGTGTTTTTTGCAAAGTTAAACTTCACCACATTCACTGTTAAAAATTCCCTTGCAGAGTGCAACTTTCCTTGCAAATTGAACAGCACATTTGCCTTTAGTAAATCCACCCAGTGGCGTCACTAGGGTTGGTGTCACCCTGTGCAAAAAAAAATGGTGTCACCCCCCAACAACTATAGTCCCCCCTCAGTACAGACCCCCCTCCACTAACTACAGACCCCCCCTCCCACAGTATAGATCCCCTCCCTCAGTACAAACCCGCTCCACTAAGTACAGACTCCCCGCCATCAATATAGACCCGCCTCCCTCAGTATGAACCTCCCCCTCAGTACAGACACCCCCACCTCAGTGCAGACTGCTCCATAAGTACAGACACCCCCACCTCAGTGCAGACCGCTCCATCAGTACAGACACCCCCACCTCAGTGCAGACCCCCTCAGTTACAGACACCCCCTCAGTTACAGACCCCCCTCGTACAGACACCCCCCTCAGTACAGACACCCCCCTCAGTAACAGACCCCCCTCAGTAACAGACACCCCCTCAGTTACAGATCCCCCCTCAGTTACAGACCCCCCCTCAGTTACAGACCCCCCCCCTCAGTACCAGACCCCCCCTCAGTACAGACACCCCCCTCAGTACCAGACCCCCCCCCCCTCAGTACAGACACCCCCCTCAGTACCAATCCCCCCTCAGTACAGACACCCCCCTCAGTACAGACACCTCCCTCAGTAACAGACCCCCCTCAGTAACAGACCCCCCCTCAGTACAGACACCCCCCTCAGTACCAGACCCCCCCTCAGTACAGACACCCCCCTCAGTACCAGACCCCCCCTCAGTACAGACACCCCCTCAGTACAGATACCCCCCTCAGTACAGACACCCCCCTCAGTACCAGACCCCCCTCAGTACAGACACCCCCCTCAGTACAGACACCCCCCTCAGTACCAGACACCCCCCTCAGTACAGACACCCCCCTCAGTACCAGACCCCCCTCAGTACAGACACCCCCCTCAGTTACAGCCCCCCCCTGGTGCAAACTCCCTCTTGTGCAGACCCCAGCAGTACAGACACCCCCTCCCCCCATCAGTAAAGATGCCCCCCTTACCTTTCAGACCTCAGAACAGAGCGGCAGATACACACAGCGGTGTGTCTCTCGAGCGCGGGCTCCTCCTCCTCCTCTGTGGATGTAAACATAGAGGAGGCAGAGGGGGCGGCGGCTTCCTTCCGCTCCGCTGAGGGACACAGCCGCAGCGTGAGCTTAAGGCACAGGGCAGCGGGCGGGCGATGTCAGTGTGGCCACTGCGCTACCCACGGGTGTCACCCCTCTGGTGGGTGTCACCCGGGTGCGGCCCGCCCCCCCCGCACCTGGCTAGCAACGCTAGTGAATCCACCCCATTGACCCTATGCAGGTTTATTCTAGAGATAAGGACGCTTATACTAAAACGGGTGCACTCAGAATCTGGTGTAGTTGTGCATGGTAGCCAATCAGCTTCTAACTTCAGCTTGTTCAAATAAGCTTTGACAATAAAACCTGGAAGCTGATTGGTTGCTATGCAGTGCACCAGATTATGCACCATGCAGTTTTAGTAAATAACCCCCAAAATATTATAGTTATTGACTTTCCACTGCTCTTTAGTAACAGCAGTGTGATTGTAAAAGGCAGACCTAGGCTTATGTTGTGCCAGCTTGTCCTCCTGCTTCAACTGTGACGGATGTGCACCGGATCACATATACATAGCTCCCAACTGTCCCTGATTTGGAAAAATGTCCCTCTGTCCCTCATTCCTCTTCATTTGTCCCACATTTTTCTCTGATGCATATACCTATATATAAAATGCACTATTTATCTATCAAAAAGTGTTTCCCAGTGCTAAACCTTTCATCCAATTTCTAAATTGCTGCATTTGTACATTTAGAAAGCCAGTATAAAGGAATAGTAGTGATAAAAAAAAACACTTGTGGGTTTAACTATTATTTTTTTTGGTAGAATTCTCCTTTAAGGGGTCGCGGCAGGGGGGTGTGTCCTATGCCTACATACTTTTGCTAATAGGTGTCCCTCGTTCCCATCTCAGAAAGTTGGGAGGTATGCATATATATATATATATACATGATCCGACACTTCTGGGTAGGGGGCGCTAATGCGCGCCACCAGTGGTTTGCTCCCACTGTAATTACACACAGCGGAAGCCAATCAGCAGATGCACAGTAGTCGATGTCCGCCGGCACCCGCCGATCGCTAGGCAGAGAGGCCGAACTGCGATCTGCCTATGTAAACAAGGCAGATCGCCGTTCTGACAGAAGAAAAGGGATGGGGCTTGTGTCCCTCTTCCATCTCTTCCGCTAGTAAAAGCACCACACACAGTGTAGTAAAACACTGGTTAGGCACACAGTTAACCCATTGATCGCCCCTGATGTTAACCCCTTCCCTGCCAGTGTCATTAGTACAGTGACAGTGCATATTTTTTTAACACTGATCACTGTATTAGTGTCACTGGTCCCCAAAAAGTGTCAAAAGTGTCAGTTAGTGCCAGAATGCCCGCCACAATATCACAGTCCTTCTATAAGTCACTGATTGCCACCATTACTAGTAAAATATATATAAAAAAATAAATAAATAGAAAATATCCCATAGTTTGTAGACACAATAACTTTTGGGAAAACCAATCAATATACCCTTATTGGGTTGTTTTTTTTACCAAAAATATGTAGCAGAATACATATTGGCCTAAATTTATGAAGAAATTTGATTCTTTCAATTTTTTTTTATTGGATGTGTTTTATAGCAGAAAGTAAAAAATATTGTTTTTTTTCTCTAAATTGTTGGCCTTTTTTTGGTTATAGCGCAAAAAATAAAAACCACAGAGGTGATCAAATACCACCAAAAGAAAGCTCAATTTGTGGGAAAAAAATATATACATTTTATTTGGGTACAGCATTTCATGACCACGTAAATGTCAGTTAAAATAACACAGCGCCGTATCGCAAAAAATGCCCTGGTCATGAAGGGGGGTAAACCTTCCGGAGGTCAAGTGGTTAAATTAAACAGAACAGAATTATTTGGAATGCTTCAAACGGTCGTCCTATACCACGTGTGAAGGCTTTTTCTTTAATAATTCTTCCTGACCTAAAAAATTTTGGGAATTTACCACTTACCATCAAATTTTCAAGTGGTTAATCTATATATGTTTATATTAATCTTATAGTAAGTGCGTTATTAAGCGCGGCGGAAAGTATGCTGATACTGTAAAGTTGGAGCGGCGGATTTCAGACATAAGTACCTATTTTACGCTGTTGTAGCTTGAAAGCATTAAATAGTATGTTTTATGTCTTCATGAGCGATCCAAAAAAACTTTTGGCAAATATCCTTCTCCTCGCTGCTGCTCTGTATAAACCTTTAGAAAAAAAAAACTGGAAGCTGAACTATGGCTGCCTTTCTGTGAATGTACGGGCTCTGTTGGCATATCCGCACTCAAAAACAAACTCAATTTCATGCATCAGCATTATCCCAGATAGCAAGCAATTGTGCTGCAAATCACTTGCTAAGCTATTGCTAGACTTGCCAGGCTTCACAAGTTTGTTGCACAATTGCAGCAAGTCCACATTGCATGACTCCAGAATCCAGATCAACTTTCTTTGCAAACATTCTGCAAGTCTGCTGCAAGCTCTGATTCAGTTAAAGCGGAGTTCTGCCGATTTTTTTTTTAAAAGTCAGCAGCTACAAATACTGCAGCTGCTGACTTTTAATATTAGGACACTTACCTGTCCCGGGGCGCCCGTGATGTCCGCACCCGAAGCCGTTCTGTCCCTCGGCTCTTGGGTGGAGGCACCGGCATCTTGCGGCTTCACTTCCTGGTCCCCTACTGTGCATGCGCGAGTCACGCTGCGCGATCCCACTGGTCCCTGCTGTCTTCTGGGACCTGTGTGTCTCCCAGAAGACAGCAGGGGGGACGAAGTAGGCAACCGGATGTGGTGACCTATGACCGGAATTGGGAGCAAATACCTGGATTACACAGGTATCTGCTCCCTCCTGAAAGGTGCCAAATGTGACACCAGAGGGGTGGAAGGGATTCCGAAAAGCAGAAGTTCCATTTTTGGGTGGAACTCTGCTTTAAGTTGTGCAATAGTCATCCCACCACAGGGGTCACTGTGGCTGAATTTTCATGCTGTAGCCTAGCAGAGCTCTTGCTATAGACTCACCACTGCAACTTTGCTCTTGCTAGAGACTTGCCACACAAATTTGCTACAATTTGGAAAAGTGTCAACTAGAACTACTGTTGATACTGTTTTATGAGGAGGATTTGGATTTTGTGGGCATTTCAGAGACTTGGTTCAACAGTTCTCATGATTGTCTGGCAACGATTCCGGGGTACACCCTTTCTCGCAGGGATAGAGAGGGTAAAAAAGGGGGAGGGGTATGCCTATATATTAAGAATATTGTACAAGTGAATGTGAGAGATGACATCACTAAGGGAGCTAGGGAGGAGGTGAAATCCTTATGGGTAGAGCTCCAAAGGAATGAAGCTAAGAGGAAAATAATACTGGGAGTATGCTATAGGCCCCCTAACCTGAAGGAGGAGGGGAGACGGATCTCCTATCACAATTTGGATTAGCAGCAAGGATGGGAAGTGTTATCATAATGGGGGATTTTAATTATCCAGACATAGACTGGGCGGAGGGAACCACGCATTCGTCTAAGGCTTGTCAGTTCCTAAATGTCTTGCAGGACAATTTTATGGGTCAGCCGGTAGACGCACCAACTAGAAATAAAGCGTTACTGGATCTACTGATTACCAACAATACAGACCTGATCACAGACGTGAAAATACGAGGCAATTTAGGAAACAGCGATTACAGGTCAATTGGCTTCAGTATACCTGTAAATCACACAAATAGGAAATATATGAAATAGGAATACAAAGACACTGAATTTCAAAAGAGCCAACTTCCCTAAACTACGAACCTTGCCAGAAGGCATGAATTGGGATAAAATCTTAGGAAGAAAAAACACAGAGGAGAGATGGGTTTGCTTTAAGTGCACATTTAATAAGGGCATTAGCCAATGAATCCCATTGGGTAATACATTTAAAAGAGTGAACACAAGTCCTGGATGGCTTAACTCCAAAGTAAAAATGCATATAAAAGCAAAAGAAGAAGGCCTTCAAAAAATACAAGGTTGAGGGATCATCATCAGCAATCACACTTTATAAAGAATGCAACAAGAAATGTAAGGGTACAATTAGGGCTGCTAAGATAGAACACAAAAGATACATAGCGGGGGAGAGCAAAAAAATCCCTAGAAATTATTTAAAAGAGAAGTATGGGTTTCCTTTTTTTTTTTGCTTACATCTATTCTATGTGAGCCGCTGATATCTATAAACCCTCCCAGCCCTCTCAGAAGTGCCCCCATTCTGTTAAAAACAAGATAAATACCCGTGGGAGGTTCTACAGTCTTTCATACAGCATCATCCAGACAATCGTGTGAATATAGAGTCTGGATTCACCCGCTTTCCTGTCATTTTGCTTGATTGATGTCAGCTCTCCTCCCTCTGCTTGTTTCTGAGACTTCACAGAGGGTAGCTGTTCCCCCCTCCCTTCTCCCTCCTCCCTCTTCCCTCCTCCCTCTCCCTATCTATCAGCACAGACACTTCTCTTAGGGGAGGGGGGACAGAGGCAGGGGGTGTGTTGTTGTGTTGGTGAAGATGTTTACACCCCCTGAAAACTTTTCAAACTGAAAGTGGACCGTTTTTGCCAGTTGAAGGAAAGTTCATGTGCACATGCTGTAAAAACTAAAATAGGTAGGAAAAAAAGATTAGCTGATATCCCATACTTCTCCTTTAAGTATGTAAACAGTAAAAAAGGGAGGACAGACCATATTGGCCCCATAAAGAATGAGGAAGGACATCTGGTTACAAAGGATGGGGAGATGCCGAAGGTATTGAATTTATTCTTCTCCTCAGTCTTCACGAGGGAATCGGGGGGCTTCAGTAACCAAAATTGCAGTGTTTATCCTCATGACATATCACAGGAAGCACCTTCATGGTTAACAGAGGACAGAATTAAAAATAGACTTGGGAAACTTAACATTAATAAATTCCCTGGGAACAGATAGCTTGCACCTGAGGGTACTTAGGGAACTCAGTCAAGTAATTGACAGACCATTGTTCCTAATTTTTACTGACAGTCTACTGACTGGAATGGTACCAGATGATTGGAGAAAAGCCAATGTAGCACCAATATTTAAAAAGGGCCCAAAATACATCCCTGGGAATTACAGACCAGTTAGCCTAACATCAATAGTATGCAAGCTCTTGGAGGGGATGATAATGGACTATATACAATATTTTAGTAATGAGAATAGTATCATTAGCAGTAATCAGCAGGTATTCATGAAGAATTGTTCTTGCCAAACCAATCTATTAACCTTCTATGAGGAGGTGAGTTGCCATGTAGATAAAGGAAGGCCCATAGACGTGGTGTATCTGGATTTTGCAAAAGCATTTGACACAGTTCCCCTTAAACATTTACTATACAAAGTAAGGTTCGTTGGCATGGATGTGGAAACCTTGCAAAAAGATCTGAACAAATTAATGGGGTAGGCAACTACATGGCAAATTAGGTTTAATGTGGAAAAATGTAAAATAATGCATTTGGGTGGGAAAAATATGAATGCAATCTATACACTGGGGGAGAACCTCTGGGGGGAATCTAGGATGGAAAAAAAAACTGGGGGTCCTAGTAGATGATAGGCTCAGCAATGGCATGCCATGCCAAACTGCTGCTAACAAAGCAAACAGAATATTGGCATGCATTAAAAAGGGGATTAACTCCAGAGATAAAACGATAATTCTCTCACTTTACATGACTCTGGTCCGGCCGCACCTGGAGTATGCTGTCCAGTTCTGGGCACCAGTCGTCAGGAAGGATGTACTGGAAATGGAGCAAGTACAAAGAAGGGCAACAAAGCTAATAAAGGGTCTGGAGGATATTAGTTATGAGGAAAGGTTGCGAGCATTGATTCAATTTACAAATACCATACTGGTAAACCCCACAATAGGGATACAACTTTTTTGCGGAGGGGAGTTTAACAAGACACGTGGCCACTCATTAAAATTAGAAGAAAGGAGGTTTAACCTTATACTATGTAGAGGGTTCTTTACTGTAAGAGCGGCAAGTATGTGGAATTCCCTTCCACAGGCGGTGGTCTCAGCAGGGGGCATTGATAGTTTAAAAAAACTATTAGATAAGCACCTGAACAACCACAACATACAGGGATATACAATGTAATACTGACATTGAATCACACACATAAGTTGGACTTTATGGACTTGTGTCTTTCTTCAACCTCACCTACTATGTAACTAAGTAACTTGTGCTTCAAGTGCTCTGCAAGCGTACAACTTGCCAGTGAAAATGTGCAGCAAGTTAATAGACTTAAGCCTCGTACACACGGCCGAGATTCTCGTCGAAAAAAAACATGTCGTTTTTTTCGACGAGATTCTTGGACAAGAAACTTGTCCCGGCCGAGTGTACACACGCTCCTTTCAAAGAACCCGCGGTTCTTTGAATGGAGCGAATGCGGTGACGTCATCGAATACGACGAGCATGCGCTCGTCACATTCGATGCCGTCGCCACCATCTTTGTTCACCCTACCTATGCCTAGGAAGCTACCGTGCATGCGTCTAAGTCATTTCGAGCATGCGCGGGCTTCCCGTCGAAAAGGTAAGTGTACACACACACAATTTTCTCGTCGAGAAACAGGCTGACGAGAATCTCGACGAGAAAATAGAGAGCAGGTTCTCTATTTTCTCGTCGAGATTCTTGACGCTTTTCTTGACGAGAAACCATACACACGAACGTTCGTGTGTACGAGGCTTTACAATTCAACACTGCCACAAATTTGTGGCAAGTTATCCCTGCTGTCTGGCATGGTTTCCCTCTAAGTGCCAGTTAAATTTGTAAGGCTCTGTTCACACCTAAGCATACTGCAGCGATACCTGGTGTGCCTGTTTTGTTTTTTTTTGTGCATTTTTGTGGTGCATTTTTGGAGCATCACCATTCATTTGATTGGGCCTCCCTCCACTCCAAAAACGAGTCCAAGGGAGCTCATGCACCAAATTATGGCACAGAGCCAGGCGTATTCGGCATTGCATTTTTTTGCTGCTATTTTTGTGCGTTTTGTCCCACCACAATCGCGACAATACCGCACCGTGATTAAGAAAAAATGGCATTGCAAATGTGTCCTGCATTTTGCTGCGATTCTGGAATCCCGGGCAAAATTGCACAATTCTGCCCACGATTCTAAAACACTCAGGTGTGAACGGAGCCTAAGACTAGATGTCCAGAGAACTCCCCCTTACATCAGATGTCAAGAGCCCCCTACCCTCCCTTTCATCACAGTGCATCCCCCTTACCTTGTGCTGCATCTGTGAAGAAACTGGGGGTGGAGCTGGGAAGCAGAAAGTGCAGGGTCTGGAGGAGGACCAGAGGCAGCTGAATGCTGACACCAGGGGAGGCAGAGACGTGGGGGTACTGGGGTTACACAGGGAGTCATAGGATCTGTAGGAAGAGTTCTGCCCTCTTCTCCAGTGCCGACTGCTGAGATGGGGGTAAGGTTGCCACCTCATCCCTTTAAAAATGAACACATATTAATTACACAGGTTCTGTGGCTAATTTAATGCAGATAAGGCATCAAGTGAGTTTAATTACCACGTTAATCAGCCACAGAACCTGTGTAATTAATATGTGTTTCGGTTTTAAAGGGATGAGGTGGCGACCCTAGATATGGGGGAGGGGAGCAGAGACGATCCTCATCACAACTGCACAGAGAAGAGCAGGATCTGGCAGAGGAGAACTGTCCTCCTCTCTGCTGAGACAAGGTGAAGATGGAGACATCTTCACCTGCAGGAGAGGTGCGAGGGCAACGTGAAATGACATGACGGACCGGATTCAGCTAACGGGCCTTGTGTTTGACACATATGTTTTAAAACATCCCACACAGCACAGGTAAATACTGTACCAAGGTTTTGCTGGAGCTAAACTCCAGGAAAACAAATAAATGCACAGTTGAAACGCGTTGGTTAGTGTTTTATATGTTCTTTTTATCACTGGGAATGAATACTTAGTTTTCTATGATTGTATGAGTTGTATTACTATAAAAATGCCTTATTCTCTTATTTTACTCTGTGAAAAGCAGTGGATGAATGTGATTTTCAGACATTACTAAGTAATTTGTGTCAGGTCACCTGAAGCCAGGTGACAGATGCAAACCGTTGGGGTCAGGAGTGCACCGCTAAGGTAGTGAACCCTATAGCTGACTGCTGCGGATGGAACACTGGGTGATTATGGAAGGCAGGTCCTCTGTAGTACTAACAGGGATCCCACATGGAGCTAGAGCCTAAGATTCCCCAGGGCGCGGAGTCTAAGATCCAGCAGGTGTTCATCAGAGCCTCTAGTGGTGAGGATGGACTGGGCTGCAACTGGCCCCCAGAGTCCCCCAGCTCACGCTCACAGTAGGCTATAGAGGATAGCGGGGAAGCAGCAGCTCAGGATACAAGAGATAGTGAGGGGATAAGGCAAACGTCTGGGCGACTAGCAGACAAGGATAAACAAAGGACAAGCCAAAGGTCAAGGTCACAAGCAGACAGGGATAGTCGAGAACAAGCCAAGATCGGTAAAACAGAGACAGACGTAGCACACGGCAAGCAGGAACCCAAACACACAATAGCTTAACAAACAACGTTGATCAGCACGGCTGGCTTGCAGTGCACAGGTTAATATAGTGTTCCCTGATAGGGCCTGGGGTGGAGCCATGCTTGGAGGAGAGATTATTTAAGCAGCCAGGTGAGAGTGGCTGGCCTCTAAGGTAAACACATAGAGAAGGGGTAAGCTGAGAGACAAACATTACTGCATAACCATGACAATTTTAATACAATTCTTGTGTAGCCATTAAAGGGTTAGTTTTCCTTCACGAAACAACTGTCTGTGCAAGTAATATGCATCTGTTGACAAAAACAAACTGTGCGGCTCTGACTGAAGTTGAACCATTCCCTTGTTATAGGTGTAGGCCATTTATGTACCTCATGAAGCCTGACTGATTAACGCCCAGAGATTATATAACCCTCTCCTGCCTTGTTGCTAGGACGTCGCTAAGAGACTCCCAGCTGTTCATGTTCACCCCCACCATTACAGGAGTGAGTTCTCAAATGCTGAGCTCAAAGCTACTGCATCCAGGGAGAGAAAGTACATGTGAGGGGGTTTGAATCAGAGAAAGAGCTTGCTCCACCACATGCACTGGGTCAAGGATCTGGGAATGAGGTCTTTGCTCTTATGAATGTAGCGCCCTGCTCCTGTTGACCAGGCGCTCGCATGTAAATTTAGTGGGTTATCTGTTCTGTACATAGTTCAGATTCAATATTATGGCTAAATTAGCCTCTGCTCCAGCATTGGCTGTGTTGTGTGCAGTTCCACACTGTCGTCTGTAGGTGTCGTTGTCACCACAGGCTAGTGATGGAAGGACAACAGGCTAAGGTGTATTGGGTGTCTTTTTCCCCAGAAACAGCCCAGTGGGAGTGGTTCACCGCTGTGCATTCTGGGAGAGGATACTTAAGGGGCAGACACCATCTTTCTCTCTCTCTGACCTCATGGCCCGCCTGGCCTAAGGTATGTGACAACTGCTTTTCTGCCTCGGAGCCTGCTGGCCCGAGGCTACGTGACTGCAAGTAGGCCCAGAAGCCTGTCTGGTGCCTACTGGTTCAGTGGTGGTCCTGTGCTTTCTTACCTGCGGGGAGAAGCCGAGCAATTGAAAGATCCAGGGGAGGACTCATCTTGGAGAGGACCGAGTGAAAGGCTGGTATCTCAAGAGGGGCCTGGTGACTCAATTGGAGGATGCATCCTAACCAGTCTACCTCACAGTACTGCCGGATGGCTTAGAGGGACTTTAGGTACTGTGTAGCTGTGTTCGCTTGTCTATTGCTGTTCATCGAATCCTGTGGCAGAGGATTGTACAAATAGTTATTGCTATCAACAAGTCTGTGGCAGAGACTTTTGTCCGTGCATCATTCCGGCTGCTAGGCCAGTGAGAGAGGCCTATCCGGGTGAGCAAGATCCGATGACAAGGAGTTGTATTTGTCTTCTGGATCTCAAGTTCTCCAGTGATCTACACAAAGTATCTGAACTTTCCCCTAACCCTCCATCCCTCTACGGCTACAAGTTATGTTGAATAAAAAGCATTGGAAAAAAGACTAAGTGACTGGTGAATGCATCAGTGGGCTCATTGCCCAATTTAGAGCCAAGCAAGTTTGATACTTTGAACTGTGGGGTAACGGCAGGACCAAAAATAACCAGCAGCTCCTACGGGGGTAGTGCTTCATGAACATCGGAACAAGGTGCTTTACCAGTGGCTCCCATGGTAAGGGCATGTGGCCTGGGATGGTTTGGAGGAGTAGGGGGGTGCACACTTGCTGTCCCCCCTTTCCTGGCCAGCCAGGCTGCATGCTCAGGTAAAGGTCGGGTATGGATTTGGGGGGGGGCCCTATGCAGTTTTTTATGTGAGGTATCCCCTTAAAATCCATACCAGGCCCAATTGGTCTGGTATGCATTTTATGGGAATCCTACAGCTTTTTTTTATTTATTTGTATTTGGTCGGGTCTCCCATACAATCCATACCAGACAGATAAATGGCTGGGAAATGTCATTTCCCATCAAATAATGGCGTTTTGTTTTTCTTTGCTTTAGTACAGTGGTCTCCAAACTGTGGCATGGGGGCAAGATGCGGCCCCTTGCTTGCTTTTATCAGGCCCTTAAGGCACTATTTCATCCACTGATACCAATAATGGGGCATAATTGTCACCACTGACACCAATAAAGGGGCAAAAATTCCCCCACTGACACCACTGACACGATTCCTCCCAATGACACCAATGATGGGGCACCATTTCTCACAATGACACCAATGATGGGGCTCATTTTATCCCAATGACACCAACAATGGGACACAATTTCCTTCCAATGACACCAATGATGTGGCACAGTTTCTCCCAATAAGACCAATGATGGGACACAATTCCTTCCAATGACACCAATGATGGGGCACAGTTTCTCCCAATGATACCAATGATACCAATGATGAGACCCAATTACACCAACAATGGGGCCCAATGACACCAATGATGGGTCACAATTTCTCCCAATGACACAAATAAAGAGGTGCAATTCCTCCCACTAACACCAATGATGGGGTACAGTTCCTCCCACCAACACCAAAGATGGGGCATTGTTTTTTCCCACAGACGTTGGGAACTTTTCTTCTTCCAATAGCCACAGTTTGGCCCTCCTAAAGTCTGAAGAACAGTAAACTTGCCCTCTGTTTAGAAAGTTTGGAGACCCCTGCTTTAGTACATTGTAAAGGGGTAGATAGAACTAAAGAAAAATCTGCGCTTGTGGTAAATTATTAATGCTGCTGGACACTATGGCAAATGTCCCTCAAACCAAACCCAGGTTCGGCTTATGACTAGTAACCTAACCATAGGTTTCCAAGCTGATCAGTGGATGGTAAGGGATATGGGTTGCACATATTCATCTGTAGGGTCAATTATTCATCTCTACTATTGGATGAATCACTGTGGTAAATGTTCTTACTTTTCTTAAATAGCTTTGTAAAAAACAAGATTTTAAATTTTTCTTAAATAAGTTGCATTTATTGTCTGTGATGCCTTTAAAGCAGTAACCCAAAGGAAAACATTTATTATATTGCAGCTTATCAATTCTTAGATGTGATGGCTGCATTTGCTTTCTTTTTTAAGCTTTATTTCTTTCCTCTATTTTCGTGTTGTGATTCAGCCAGTTTTTTAAAAGCACAAGCTCACTTGCAGATGTATCCATTACAGGGATGAAACAAACCTTTTACCACTGACTGGGGTGCTTACAATGATCAGCTTTAGATGCAGCCACCACATCTAAGGATTAGTAAGCTGAAATATATTACATTTTTGGTTTGGGGGTTTAATAACGCTTTAAAGTGTCACTAAACCCACATCATAAAAAACTATCAATAAATGATGGATTACATACTGTTCATACTCACTCACTATGAGATTAGTGTGCTGTATTCTTCAAAAAACCTGGTTGATCCTGCACTTCTCTATCTCCACCTTCTGTCAATGTCCCCAATTCAGCTAGGGATTTTGCAAAGCAGTGGTGGCAACTCTCACATGTTCAGTTTTCAGTAAGTTTCTATGCTGAGCATTTCCTCCCTATCCCATCTGAGCAGCCCATGTGACTATAGAGTCCCACGTGTGGGCGTATACACAGTGGTAAATGACAGCCCACTCCCTCCATCCTCCTTTATGCCCACTAACCAGCTAAACACAATTGGGTTGAATAGTATCTTGATTGATGGAGGCTTCACCTCCCTCTTATTCCAAAACACAGGCTGAAGGGGCGTGACACAGCCTGTGACTGGAAGAAATCCGCCCACACCATGTTATTGCCAAAAAATAATAAAGACTTGATTTTAAATATATATTTGTATGACAATTTAAAACAGTTTATTGACATTAATTGTTAATTTTTATTGTATCTGAAGGCTTATTTTTATTTTGAACATGTGACCAGCAGCAGAGAACTAGAAGCTCCTTCTGCTTATGTTTCTCAGCAGACAGGCTGGGAAAGATCTGGGTCAAGGATGCCAGGGAAGCAGATCCTCCATATGTAATAAATGAGTACAGCCAAATGTACATATATAATTACACATAGACATGTTTAAAAAAAAGTAATTTTAAACTACTCGCGGCTATTAATGACTTGTCAGGTCCCGGCAATACAGATAAAAGGCATTGAAAAAAAACGGCATGGGCTCCCCCCCAATCCATTACCAGGCCATTTGGGTCTGGTATGAATATTAAGGAGAACCCCGAACCAAAATTTACAAAAAAAATGCGTGGGGGTCCCCCCAAAATCATTAACCATGCCCTTAAGGTCTGGTATGTATATTAAAGGGAACCCTGCACCATTTAAAAAAAAAAGGCGTGGGGTTCCCCCCCAAAATCAATACCAGACCCTTCAGGTCTGGTATGGATTTTAAGGGGAACCCCGCACCAAAATGTTAAAAAAATGGCGTGGGGTTCCCCCCAAAAATCCATACCAGACCCTTATCCGAGCATGCAACTTGACAGGCCGCAGGAAACGAGGGGGGACGAGAAAGCGCCCTCCCTCCTGAACTGTACCAGGCCACATGCCCTCAACATGGGGAGGATGTCCCCATGTTGATGGGCACAAGGGCCTCATCCCCACAACCCTTGCCCGGTGGATGTGGAGGTCTGCGGGCAGCAGGGGGCTTATCGGAATCTGGAAGCCCCCTTTAACAAAGGGGACCCCCAGATTTCCCCCCCCATGTGAATTGGTAACGGGGTACATTTCACAAAAGAAAGTGTGAAAAATGTTAAAAACCACACAGACACAGTTGGGACAAGTCCTTTAATAAAAAAAATATATATAAAAATTAAAAAAAATGTTCCAGCGATGTAAATCCAGTCTGTCCAGCGACGATCCACTCTCCAGCAATTCTCTCCAGCGAGGAACAACGCACGATCCTCCCAGTACCGGAGCCCCCCGGCTAATGATGCGCAAGCAGTGTTTGACAGTTCTTTTATAACCGAGGTCGGGGCCACCCGTGACATGGACGGGTAACCCCGCCCACTCTAACGCGTCACGGAGGTTTCCCAGTGTTTGACAGTTCTTTTATAACCGAGGTCGAGGCCACCCGTGACGTGGACGGGTAACCCCGCCCCCTCTAACGCGTGACAGGGGTTTCCCAGTGTTTGACAGTTCTTTTATAACCGAGGTTGGGGCCACCCGTGACGTGGACGGGTAACCCCGCCCCCTCTAACGCGTCACGGGGTACCTGTCCACATAAAGCTCATCCCTATTAGCTAAGGTTAAAAAACCTTTTTTAAAAAAGTTGATGGTAGCCTTTTAACCTCCCTAGCGGTATGATTCTGTCAGATTTTAGGTGCTGAAAGCGGTACCATTATTCTGCATGGAAATTTGGCGTTTTCTATTGTAGGCCTGCAATTCTTAGGAATAACTCACTTAAATATGTCCAAACCAGAGTCTAGTAGACATACCGGGTATGATAAAGTTCAAAAAACAAAATTATACATTATAATAAAATAAATAACTATAAAATAATTATAACAAATAATATAATAATAATAATAAAAGTGTTTTTCAGTGTTTGATGACGAATTTCCCCACAAATCACTATCGCTTAATTCTGCGAGTGATTCTAATTTATTATCGCTGTTTTTTAGCTGGTCTAAAACCACTTTTGACATAAAGGGACACTTTTTGGTTGCTATGGACAATCTCCAGTTTCTAGGCAGAAAGAAAAGTTTTTATTATATAAAAGTGCATGCAGGACACTGGGCAGACCACTAGGGACAATGGGGGTGTGTAATTATTACATACAGTACTGTAATCTGTAAGATAACAGTGTACTGTATGTATACTGTGTTTTAACTTTTTTGAATTTGGCGCCGATCTCCGTCCCCGTGCGTCGTAACGTCGCAGGGAACGGAGCTTGGCGGCACTCGGAAGTGTGTGAATCGAGCGAGGAGACACGGCTCGATCACACAGCGGGGAGGCATCGCAGGATCCAGGGGACAAGGTGAGTAACTCTGCCTGGATCACTGCGATGCAGCCCGAGTCTGGCTCGGGATTACCGCTTTTGGTGCTGAAATTTAACCCCGAGCCAGACTCGGGAATACCGCTAGGAAGTTTAAATAAATATATCGTTTTTGCCCTATTTGGAACTCTATTACTTTGACAGCTTACAAAATCTCTACTGACGCACCACTTTAGGCCGGGTTCACACTTGTGCGACACGACAGCCGTCCTACTTTGGATCCGACTTTGCCCTGCGACATGAAGCCGACATATGTCCGACTTTCAATAAACGGGGATCCGACTTGGATCCCCGCCAATACCAGGCACTGTGGTTGGTATGAATCTTGAGGGGTAACTCCACGCCAAATTTAAATAAAAAAACGGCATGGGCTCCCCCTCCAGGAGCATACCAGGCCCTTCGGTCTGGTATGGATTTTAAGGGGAACCCCCTAAGCCTGAAAAACAGCCTGGGGGTCCCCCAAAATCCAAACCAGACCCTTATCCGAGCACGCAACCTGGCAGGCCGCAGGAGAAGAGGGGGGGGACGAGAGAGCGGCCCCCCTCCCTCCTGAACCGTACCAGGCCGCATGCCCTCAACATGGGGGGTTTGGTGCTTTGGGGCAGGGGGGCGACCTGCGGTCCCCCCACCCCAAAGCACCCTGCCCCCATGTTGATGAGGACAGGGCCTCTTCCCGACAACCCTGGCCGTTGGTTGTCGGGGTCTGTGGGCCGGGGCTTATCGGAATCCAGGAGCCCCCTTTAATAAGGGGGGCCCCAGATCCCGGCCCCCCACCCTATGTGAATGAGTATGGGGTACATCGTAACCCCTACCCATTCACCTGGTGGAAAAAAATGTCAATAAAAAAACACTACACAGGTTTTTAAAGTAATTTATTACACAGCTCCGGGGGTCTTCTACGATGTACCCCATACTCATTCACATAGGGTGGGGGGCCGGGATCTGGGGGCCCCTTATTAAAGGGGGCTCCCGGATTCGGATAAGCCCCCACCCGCAGACCCCGACAACCAACGGCCAGGGTTGTCGGGAAGAGGCCCTGTCCTCATCAACATGGGGGCAGGGTGCTTTGGGGTTGGGGGGCCGCAGGTCGCCCCCCTGCCCCAAAGCACCAAACCCCCCATGTTGAGGGCATGCGGCCTGGTACGGTTCAGGAGGGAGGGGGGCTGCTCTCTCGCCCCCCCTCTTTTCCTGCGGCCTGCCAGGTTGCGTGCTCGGATAAGGGTCTGGTTTGGATTTTGGGCGGACCCCCATGCCGTTTTTTCGGCTTAGGGGTTCCCCTTAAAATCCATACCAGACCGAAGGGCCTGGTATGCTCCTGGAGGGGAACCCATGGCGGTTTTTTTATTTAAAATTTGGCGTGGAGTTCCCCCTCTAGATCAGGAGAGCACAAGTCGCATGCCAAAGTCGGATCATACAAGACTGCGGTCCGACTTTGATCCGACCTCAATGATAGTCAATGGGCTGAAGTAGGATCAAAGTCAGACCAAAAAAGTACAGGGAGCATTTTCAAAGTCGGACCGACATGTGTCGGATCAGTTTAGACGGCTCCCATAGGGAAACATTGATTTTCACACGTCATGCGACATGAGCGCCCAATGTCGGAGCGTTTGTCAGACAAGTGTGAACCCGGCCTTAGACATGTATGGCTAATTGCCAGCCTTCCTCGTATAACTCACCTGTGCAGCTGTGTTTGCAATTGTAATTAGTTGCTTTGAAGTTGAAGCTGAATGCCAGGAAGATATTATAAGGTCACCATTTTAAAGCATTGAATTTAATTGAATGTAGTTTTAAAAGCAGCTAGTATAGATTCATGAATATGTCTTTATATCAGCTTTCTGTGGTCTTCCACAAAGCAGCACAGGCAGCACAGTTGGCGTAATGGCTGACACTTCTGTCTTGTAACGCTTATGGAGTTTGTATGTTCTCCCTGTGCTTGTGTGGGTTTCCTCCTGTCTTCTCCTGGTTCCTCTACCATTTCAAAAGACATACTGGTAGGTTAACTGGCTCCTGTCTAAATTGGCCCTAGTACGTGTATATACAGTATGTGTGTGAGGTGGTGGTATAAATGTCCAGGACTAGGGATATTAAGTATTCTTATATCTGACCAGTAGATGGAATTTTAGGTTTCTTTTCAAAAAATTTCCAGTAATTCCTTACTTCCTGTAGAGAAAAGTGTGTTGTTGACAGAGCTCCATAGCTCAAGCTAAAATTTGCACACACAAGTAAAGGAGTCCTACCCATGTTGACAGTGTTGTTACCTGTTGACAGTGTTGTTACTGTAAAAGGAAGTGATGGAAAAACCTCCAATGGGGACACAGACAGCTACAGTATAAAAAGGAGGTTGTAGCCTTCCCCACCCTACAAATAAAATGTGTTTTTATTGTCATTGTGTCCATTTTTTTGGAGATAAAAGGTAAGGTACATCACCAGCTCACCGGTATAATTGCCATCAGAAGTATTTATTGTAGTCACATAACAGAAAGATGTGAAGATTTGAGGCCTCAGGGGACACCTTTATCAAGGCAACGTCACTATTGTCTAAAGCCCTGTACACACGATCGGATTTCCTATGGATTTTAAACCGATGGATTTTTCCATCGGAAATCCGATGAAGCTGACTTCCATCAGTCTTGCCTACACACCATCAGTCAAAAAACCGATCGTCCCAAACGCTGTGACGTAAAACACTCAGACGAACCAAGAAAAATTAAGTTCTATGCTTCTGAGCATGCGCCGACTTGATTCTGAGCATGTGTGGGTTTTTTATCCGATGGAGTTCCCCACAGACGATATTAATTTGCTATCATTTTTTTTTCCATCGGATAAATTTAAAACGTTCTATTTTTTAACACCGATGGAAAAAAGACCGATGAGGCCCATACACGATCGGTTTGTCCGATGAAAAAAGTCCATCGGACTGTTTTCATCGGTAAGACCGATCGTGTGTACAGGACG
This sequence comes from Rana muscosa, assembly GCA_029206835.1. Taxonomy (NCBI): domain Eukaryota; kingdom Metazoa; phylum Chordata; class Amphibia; order Anura; family Ranidae; genus Rana; species Rana muscosa. Next base: position 66,372,732 of record CM055117.1, on the reverse strand, counting down.
TAAGTCATTTTTCCTCGATGAAGGGATCCTTTAGAGTAGAAATGAGCCTACAGTTGGGTCTAAAAATACTGTAAGTTCGAGCTGAACCTTGGCTAATGGGCATTTGGACGAACACCCAAATATTTACCCTTTCAGGGGCAACTATATAATAGTGGGATTACTACCGTAACCTCTATAACATCTCCAAAATACGCCCCATCTTGTCTGCAAATATCTCTCAAACCACCCTCTCCGCTTCTCCCAATACCTCCTGCTCTCTAGATTCCCTGTCTCCTCCTCCCATGCTAGTCTACAGGACTTCTCCAGAGCTTCTCCCATCCTCTGGAACTCACTACCCCAATCTGTCTGGCTGTCTCCTACTCTGTCCGCTTTTAGGTGATCCCTGAAAACTCATCTCTTCAGGGAAGCCTATCCTGCCTTCAGCTATTAACCACATCTTCTATTTCTCCCATCAGTTCATCCCTCACAGCTATTACCTTTTGTTCCACCAGCCCCTCCCTGTTAGATTGTAAGCTTGCAGGAGCAGGGCCCTCCTAACCCTCTTGTATTGACATGTATTGTAGCTTTATTGTCTCCCTTTATATTGTAAAGCGCTGCACAAACTGTTGGCGCTATATAAGTCTTGTATAATAATAATAACTTAAAGATCTTGACACGAATGTGTGTTGGAGATGTCTTGAAGAACGTCTTCTGTACTGTACTACTTTCAACTACTTTAGTAAAAGAAAATGTTCAGTTTAACTGTCTATTCTGAAGTTTTTGAAGTGTAAAGGGGTTCATGCAAGGCATATCAAAAGAACAGGACTTATTGAAAGAGACAAGAGGAGTTAGAGAAGATACAGTACATGGGTCTAAGAGCAGAGAAGCTGTCCTAAGGAGGCTAGATTGCCATTGCTAATTACTTTTGTATTTGTGTCACATGCTAAAGCAACCAACCAGCCAGGAAACAGGTGACATGGCAGGGGTGATAGACAGTGACGGAATTTTTATGGTCGCAGCAGTCGCAGTTGCGACTGGGCCCTGTAGTTCTGCCAAGTCCCGGGGGCCCGCCACCCGCCCGTCACGGCGTTGCTGGCAGGGGAGGACTGACCATTCGGTCAGATTATAGCTGCCCCGCCTCTTCACTGCCCCCTCAGCCAATAGGAGCATGCTGTACACGCCCCCTTCCACAGCGCGGCTTTTTTGACCCAAGAGCAGGAGATGAGGAGAGGAGAGGGAGGCGGGGACACAGCCTGAAGTGTGGGACGGACCCTTTGCTTGATAAGGTAAACTGGCTGAGCTTTACATAATGGATTCTTGTCTATGGATTAGCCTGGTGAGCAGTGAGGGAGAGGATGTGTTACCTCTAGCAGAGCTCCTCCTGTCTCTGAGGCTATTAGATTGATTTTGTGTGTGAGAAGAGCACTGCTGCTGGAGGAAGAACATGAATGTCTCCCCAATCTCTACTAACTACATCTCCTACTCATTAGCTGCCCACCAATACACAGGCCCAGTCCCCTCCTCTCCTGTATTACCAACTAATGTGTCTGTGAGCTGCTGGGGCACTACAAGTCCCAGCATGCCAGGAGATGGGGGCAGCAGTGTGTTCAATCAGGCTGATTTTTGGGTAAAAAATGCTGGTGTGTGACTGTGTCTATGTGTATATACTGTGCGTGTATGTATAGTGTGTGTATATACTGTATGTATAGTGTGTGTGTGTGTGTGTGTGTGTGTATATACTGTATGTATAGTGTGTGTGTATATAGTGTGTGTGTATATACTGTATGTATAGTGTGTGTGTGTATATACTGTATGTATAGTGTGTGTGTATATACTGTATGTATAGGGGTCTGTACTAAGGGGGGCTGTGTAATACACCGTGGGTCTGCACTAAGGGGGTGTTTATATACTGCGGGGGTCTGCACTAAGAGGGTGTCTATACTGCGGGGGTCTGCACTAAGAGGGTGTCTATACTGTTGGGGTCTGCACTAAGAGGGTGTCTATACTGCGGGGGTCTGCACCAAGTGGGGTGTCTATACTGCAGGGTTCTGTACTAAGGGGGGCTGTGTAATACACTGTGGGTCTGCACTAAGGGGGTGTCAATACTGCGGGGGTCTGCACTAAGAGGGTGTCTATACTGCGGGGGTCTGCACTAAGAGGGTGTCTATACTGCGGGGGTCTGCACTAAGGGGGGTGTCTATACTGCGGAGGTCTGCACTAAGAGGGTGTCTATACTGCGGGGGTCTGCACTAAGGGGGGTGTCTATAGTGCGGGGGTCTGCACTAAGGGGGTGTCTATACTGTGGGGGTCTGCACTAAGGGGGGTGTCTATACTGTGGGGGTCTGCACTAAGGGGGGTGTCTATACTGCGGGGGTCTGCACTAAGGGGGGTGTCTATACTGCGGGGGTCTGCACTAAGGGGGGTGTCTATACTGCGGGGGTCTGCACTAAGGGGGGTGTCTATACTGCGGGGGTCTGCACTAAGGGGGGTGTCTATACTGCGGGGGTCTGCACTAAGGGGGGTGTCTATACTGCGGGGGTCTGCACTAAGGGGGGTGTCTATACTGCGGGGGTCTGCACTAAGGGGGGTGTCTATACTGCGGGGGTCTGCACTAAGGGGGGTGTCTATACTGCGGGGGTCTGCACTAAGGGGGGTGTCTATACTGCGGGGGTCTGCACTAAGGGGGGTGTCTATACTGCGGGGGTCTGCACTAAGGGGGTGTCTATACTGCGGGGGTCTGCACTAAGGGGGGTGTCTATACTGCGGGGGTCTGCACTAAGGGGGGTGTCTATACTGCGGGGGTCTGCACTAAGGGGGGTGTCTATACTGCGAGGGTCTGCACTAAGGGGGGTGTCTATACTGTGGGGGTCTGCACTAAGAGGGTGTCTACCCACAGTAAAGTATAGACAAAGATAAAGTATCAAAATCACGCTTTTCGGGGGGGGGGGGCTTCATGATTTCTTGCACGGGGGCCCTGAAGTTTCTAGTTACGCCTCTGGTGATAGATACTCTGATAATGAACGGGTGTGCTTGGCCACATCACTGGCAACCGAATCCCCACATACTGGGACACGGTCTCATGGCACAGAGTACCTAGGTACTTAGACTGGAGTCACAAAGAGGGAGATGTAGAAGGGGCCTCGGGAGGAGAACAAGCATTGAGCTGTGGTGTGTTTCCTGTATCCAATAGTAACATACGGATATTGTCACTTGGAGTGAAGTGACAGGACTGCTGGGTTGGTGGACTGTAGACCAGTACAAGCTCTGCAGTACTGGCTCAGAAATGCTGCACTCCTGGGGAGAGTTGCTCTCTAACCAAAGTTGCGTCCGTAGCGCAGTAGTGTCAACAGTCTAAGAATTATGGCCACAGATTACAAGGTGTTAACTGTGCAAGTTGTCAAGCTTGCTGCTAAGTTTGGAATTCTACCTTAATGCTGAATTCACATGACTGCGGCTTCCGCCTGTCCTACAGGCATTATCGAGCGCTGTTTCTCAGTGTCCCCTCCAAGCCCATCACGCTCTGCCCAAACACATACCATTAACATGGGGGGTACCTTACCAGAGGAATGCCCCCTGGTAAAGCATATTGTCCCATGTTGATCCCTTGTTGTTCCCAACAACCCTTTCCCAGTGGTTCTGGGGGTCTGTGGACAGGGGGCCTATCGGAATCTGGAAGCCTTCTTTAACAGTAAAGACTGCTCACATGCATCTGTTCCTGTCACTTTATCAGACAGGTCCTGCAGAAGACAGCAGATATATAAACATAAGGGCAAGGTCTCACGGGTGACGTCATTGACCATATATAGACATGAGCATAAAGGGCAATGACATCACTGGGATCCCGTCTTTGAAAAGGAGGAAATTCCTCTTTAACCTAATGTGTTCCTCATTTCTAAAACCAAAAAAATGCCTTTAGACAGCCTTGTCCAGGACCCACCCCAGCCTGTAATTGGACAGTAAAGAAAGAGTACGAAACCGATAACATCAGCTCTATGCTGTTCACTGACAATGGTTTACAAAGCTAAAGCACTCTTATTGCATCTTAGTGCTCCCCCAGTCTGAGTTCTGCTGTACAAGAGATGACAGGCAGCTTATATTAACATAGATTCAGCTACTTATACAAGCGTTATATGAAAATATATAATGTTTTCTAATGAATACTACTACTGAGCTTTTGATTTATCACCTTTAGTTATTTCAGGATTGTGGGCATATCCCATACATACACCCTGGCTTTGAAATAATTCAAATAAGCTCACGGCTGCTGTTCTAACAGAACCCTGATATCTCCATCTGGTATATACTGTAAATATAGATAAAAAAAAAAAAAAAGTGTTTGTAAACAAAGATTGCTGACTTCATCTAGAGACCTACCTGCCACCTGCTCAATGCAATCACATACGGAGGATTTTACCCCCCTAGTAATAGCAATAATGTTAGCTAATATATATATATATATATATATATATATATATGTATATATATATATATACTGTAAATATAGATTAAAAAAAAAAAGAAAAATAAAAATAAATTGGAAAGGTACATAAGTGTTTGTAAACAATGTTTGCTGACTTCATCTAGAGACCTACCTGCCACCTGCTCAATGCAATCACATACAGATACAGAGGATTTTACCTCCCTAGTAATAGCAATAATGTTAGCTAAAAAAAATTTATAATATATATATATATATATATATATATATATATTGTGACAGCAGGAAGGTAAAGTCACCTGGTTGCATCCAGGGGGGTAGATATATTTCGCCCAGATTCAGGCTTTACGCCGACTTATACAACTAGGTGGAGAGTTGTATAAGCCCAGCTGAGGCTAGTGGGCTCATGGATGACTCATACCTCTAGGGAGAGTGTGGGGCGTCGTTCAGACAGGGAGTTGATGAGACCAGCTGAAGCTTGTCAGCTCATTTAGGCCTCTATAAGAACTCCCAGATTCATTAGGTGTTTGCTCATGCCTGGACCCAGACCTGTGTGGACTGTCTGGGGAGAGTGAACCCCTGTGCGGTGAGACAAAGCCTGTGTGGCTATTTGCTTGGACATTTAAAACCAGGGACTTAGGGACTAGGACAGCACTAGGCTGATCCCAGTTGTTAGTTAGGAAACCTGTATGTTTAGTCAGAGGTCAAGTTGACCAGGATTTATTTTATTTATGTTTCTTTTGCTTTGCTGTGTTTTGTCACTGTAAATAGAAAATAAACCGCACCTTTTTGATTTTGAAAACCACAACCTCCGTTTGCTGGGCCTGTTTTTGTGTGGGGAGCCCATCCCGGGGGTCACACACACCCGCTGCCGAGCTAACCCCCTCACAGTTGGTGGAGAACCAGTGGCAGTTTTTTTTTTAGCCAGCATGGAGGAGATACTGAAGCAGCTGGCTCTAGCAAATGCCAATCAACAGCAGACAAATGCAGGTTTGCAAAAGAGCCTTGCAGCTCATCAACAGAGCCTTGCAGCTCAACAACAGAACTTCGCAGTCCAGCAGCAAGCTCATCAACAGAGCCTTGCAGCCCAGCAGCAGACAAACGCAACTTTGCAACAGAGTCTGGAGGCTCAGCAACAAGCCAAGCAGCAATCTGAGGCCCGCTTCATAGACCTGTTGCAGAAGCAAGAGCAGAGACTACAACAACAGATGGAAGCAGTAATGCAGCAACGTCCGCAGACCAGTGAGGAAAGCCGTCCCACTAATACCGCGTCCTTTGGGGTGAGTCGTTTATTGACAAAAATGACTGGAGAGGATGATCCAGAGGTATTTTTGACCACATTTGAAAGGACCGCTGAAAGAGAAAAGTGGCCTGAGGAGCAGTGGGCTGGACTGGTGGCTCCTCTGTTAACTGGTGAATCGCAGAAAGCTTACTATGACCTAGAGCCTAACCAAGCAAAAGACTATGTGATGCTAAAAGCTGAGATTTTGGCAAGGCTGGGTGTCACCCAGGCTGTCCGGGCTCAGCGTGTGCATAACTGGACTTTCCAGCTTGGAAAACCCCCCAGGTCTCAAATGTATGATCTCATTCACCTGAGCAGAAAGTGGCTACAGCCAGAGACTTTGTCCGCACCAAAGATTGTGGAACGTGTTGTAATGGATCGGTTTTTGAGAGCTCTTCCTACTGCCATCCAAAAGTGGGTAAGCCATGGAGACCCAGAGACGGCCGATGGTCTTGTGGATCGTGTGGAGAAATACTTGGCTACAGAGAACCTGACGGCCTCTTCCAGAGACACTCGGACTTTCCACCCTAAGACCAGACCATCCCCAGGGGCGGATAAGAGGATTCCAAGGGGTGAGGGTGGAGAGAGTGAGAGGGTGGGAGCTCTACCCCAAGTTTGGCGAGAACAGCCTGGGAAATCAGCGGCTCAAGAGGCGGCAAGAAGGATCGTTTGCTACCGCTGCCGGCAAGCGGGACATATTGCAGCCAATTTCCCGGTTGTGGAGGAACCCATGCAGTGTGACTTTCTGACGGGCAGACGTCAGTCGCTGTGTGCGACAGTCGCATGCACTGCCATTCGAGGAACTGAGAAACATTTATGCAAAATGTGTGTTAATGGTAGAAATGTTGTGGTATTGCTGGATTCAGGTAGCCTTGTGACCCTGATAAAGGCTGAGTTAGTTAAAACAGAGGTCTTTGGGAATAGCAAGGTAGCTGTTATTTGTGTGCATGGGGACACCCGAGAGTATCCAGTGACTACAGTGTGTTTCGAGACCCCCAAAGGTACCCTCTCTCATCCAGTGGGCTTAGTATCTCAGTTACCGCATGACGCCATTGTGGGAAGGGATTTTCCGAAGTTCTGGGAACTGTGGGATGATCCTGAGCCCCCCACTGGTGCCCCTATGTACCAGGAATGTGATAGCCAGAACTCCCCTGAGAGTGGTGAGGACTCTCCGGAATTTCCCTTATCAGTATTGGCAGGGGAGACTCAAGAAACTGGAGAGGAGCCCACCTCCTCAGACAAAAACCTACCGTCTGTGGAGTTTTCTGATCTTGAGGTTCACAGGGAAAACTTTGCCACAGAACAGTTGAAAGACCCCGCCCTAATAAAGGCACGGGAAAACGTAGTGAAAATAGATGGCGAGTTAGTGAACCCAGATAATACCTGCACTTACCCATACTTCAGCGTAGAGAAGGACCTACTGTATCGGGTGGCAAAAAGGGCAGAAGAAACCGTTGAGCAGCTTGTGGTGCCCAAACCTTACAGGAAGTTGGTGTTGGAGTTGGCCCATGGGCACATTCTTGGAGGTCATCTGGGGACAGAGAAAACCCGAGAGAGGGTATTACAGAGATTCTATTGGCCGGGGGTGATGAAGGACATAGAAAATTATTGTTCCTCCTGCCCTGTGTGTCAGAGGTCGGCCCCGATGCCACATTTCCGTAGCCCGCTGGTCCCTCTACCCATCATTGAGGTCCCGTTTGAGAGGATCGCCATGGATTTGGTAGGGCCTATAATCAAGTCCGCTAGGGGGCACCAGTACATATTAGTTATAATGGACTATGCCACCCGTTATCCAGAAGCGATCCCTCTCCGAAATACCTCGGCCAAAACCATAGCCAAAGAGCTATCTCTTGTGTTTAGCCGGGTGGGTATTTGTAAAGAACTGCTTACGGACCAAGGTACACCCTTTATGTCCCGGGTTATGAAGGAGCTGTGTAAATTGTTCAAAGTGACGCAATTACGTACATCTGTGTATCACCCCCAAACCGATGGGCTGGTTGAAAGATTCAACAAAACCCTAAAACAAATGTTGAAGAAAGTGGTGGATAGAGATGGAAAGGATTGGGACTGTCTACTTCCTTATCTGATGTTTGCTATTAGGGAGGTGCCCCAATCCTCTACGGGATTCTCCCCCTTTGAGTTACTGTATGGGAGACACCCAAGAGGGCTGTTGGATATTGCCAAGGAAACTTGGGAAAGTGAGAGTTCTCCCCACAGGAGTGTGATTGAGCATGTCGCCCTGATGCAAGACCGAATTGCACAGGTAATGCCCATCGTGAAGGAACATTTGGCCCAAGCGCAGTTAGCACAGCAGAGAGTGTACAACCGTGGAGCCAAGACCCGTACCTTTTCCCCGGGGGATAGGATACTGGTACTTGTCCCTACGGTTGAAAGTAAATTCCTTGCCAAATGGCAAGGCCCCTATGAGATAATGGAAAAAGTGAGCGAAGTGAATTACAAGGTCAGACAACCAGGAAGGCGAAAGCCCGAACAGATCTATCACGTTAATCTGTTGAAAGCCTGGAGGGATAGAGAGTCCCTAGTCGCAGACACTTGGTCACCAGCTCAAACTGGTTGCGTGATTCCTGAGGTTGGAATAGCAGCCACCTTGTCACAACCCCAACAACAGGAGGTTAAGGAGTTTGTGCTTCGCAACAAGGAGGTATTCTCTGAGCTGCCGGGACAAACATCTGGGGTAGAGCATGACATCATTACCCCGCCCGGTGAAAGGGTGAAGTTAAAACCCTATCGGATCCCAGAGGCCCGACGGGAGGCAATACGGGAGGAAGTACAGAAAATGCTGAACTTAGGGGTGATAGAGGAGTCCCAAAGTGATTGGTCTAGTCCCATTGTGTTGGTGCCTAAACCGGATGGGAGCTGGCGATTTTGTAACGATTTTCGTCAGTTGAACAAAGTTACAAAATTTGACACCTACCCCATGCCACGTATAGATGAGTTGATCGACCGGCTGGGAACAGCCCGATACATGACGACTCTTGACCTCACAAAAGGGTATTGGCAAATCCCCCTGGCCAAGTCGGCCAAAGAGAAAACCGCATTTGTAACCCCAGACGGGGCGTTCCAATATAAAAGAATGCCGTTCGGGTTACAGAATGCGCCGGCCACATTCCAGCGGAAAATGGACCAGATGCTGAGGCCCCATCGGAAGTATGCTGCGGCTTACCTGGATGACGTAATTGTCCATAGCACAGATTGGGCCTCACATCTGCCAAAAGTGCAAGCAGTCCTGGACTCTGTTCGGGAAGCGGGGTTTACGGCTAACCCCAAGAAGTGTACCATTGGGCAGGAGGAGGCCAAATATCTTGGGTACACCATTGGGAGGGGAGTAATAAAACCCCAACTCAACAAAGTCGAGGCCATCCAGAGTTGGCCACGTCCCAACAGCAAGAAGCAGGTACGAGCCTTTCTGGGAATCGCTGGGTATTATCGGCGATTCATTCCCCACTTTGCTTCTAAGGCTGTGCCCCTAACCAACCTGACGAAGGGGAAAGGGTCGGTCATGATTAAATGGACCCCCGAGGCTGAGGCAGCATTCCAATTCTTGAAACAAGCCTTATGTAGCCAGCCAGTATTGTACTCACCCGACTTCTCTAAAGACTTTGTCGTACAAAGTGATGCGTCAGATGTGGGGTTAGGAGCAGTATTGTCCCAGGTCTGGAACGGGGAAGAGCACCCAGTCATTTACCTCAGCAGGAAGTTGAAGTCCCATGAGGTAAATTACGCCACCGTTGAAAAGGAGTGTTTAGCGGTGAAGTGGGCTCTAGATTCCCTTCGGTACTACCTGCTAGGTAGGCACTTTGACATGGTTACGGATCACGCTCCGTTAAAGTGGATGGCTCAAAACAAGGAAACAAATAGAAGAGTGAATAGGTGGTTCCTGGCCCTCCAGGAATTCAACTTCACAGTAAAGCATCGCCCTGGCGTTCAAATGGGGAATGTGGATGCTTTGTCTCGAGTACATGAATGCCTGATTGCTGGTGTTCCAACCCCGAGGTTAAAACAAGAGGGGGGGGTATGTGACAGCAGGAAGGTAAAGTCACCTGGTTGCATCCAGGGGGGTAGATATATTTCGCCCAGATTCAGGCTTTACGCCGACTTATACAACTAGGTGGAGAGTTGTATAAGCCCAGCTGAGGCTAGTGGGCTCATGGATGACTCATACCTCTAGGGAGAGTGTGGGGCGTCGTGCAGACAGGGAGTTGATGAGACCAGCTGAAGCTTGTCAGCTCATTTAGGCCTCTATAAGAACTCCCAGATTCATTAGGTGTTTGCTCATGCCTGGACCCAGACCTGTGTGGACTGTCTGGGGAGAGTGAACCCCTGTGCGGTGAGACAAAGCCTGTGTGGCTATTTGCTTGGACATCACTAGGCTGATCCCAGTTGTTAGTTAGGAAACCTGTATGTTTAGTCAGAGGTCAAGTTGACCAGGATTTATTTTATTTATGTTTCTTTTGCTTTGCTGTGTTTTGTCACTGTAAATAGAAAATAAACCGCACCTTTTTGATTTTGAAAACCACAACCTCCGTTTGCTGGGCCTGTTTTTGTGTGGGGAGCCCATCCCGGGGGTCACACACACCCGCTGCCAAGCTAACCCCCTCACAATATATATATATATATATATTGTGACAGCAGGCAGGTAAAATCACCAGGTTGCATCCAGGATGGTAGGTATGTATGCCCTAGATTCAGGCTTTATGCTAGTTCATACCACTAGGAGGAGTGCTGGGAGTCTTTCGGGGGAAGAGTTAATGAGCCCAGCTGAATCAAGTGGCTCATTGAGCATGCTAAGGGAGATGCTCCATCCTGGAACCAGTTCTGTGTTGTGCAAGACTGAGGAGTGTGTTTCTGTCCTGTGCGGTGAGACAAAGCCTGTGTGGCTAAAAACTTCAAAAAGAGGGAGATAGGGGCTGGGGCAGCACAAGGCTGCACCTAGTTGTCAGACAGGGAACCTACGTGTGTAGTAAGCGGTCAAGCTGACCAGGATTTTTTTTTTTTATGTTTCTTTTGTTTTGCTGTTTTTCCACTGTAAATAGTTTTAAAAAAACGCACCTTTTGTTTTTGCAACTACAAACTCTGTCTGCTGTGCCTGTTCTTGTGTGGTGAACCCATCCAGGGGGTCACACACACCCGCTGCCGAGTTAACCCCCTCACAGTTGGTGGAGAATGCGGGCAGTTTTTTTAAGGCCAGCATGGAGGAGATATTGAAACAGCTGGCTCTAGCAAATGCCAATCAGCAGCAGACAAATGCAGGTTTGCAAAAGAGCCTCGTAGCTCATCAACAGAGCCTTGCAGCCCAGCAGCAAGCTCACCAACAGAGCCTTGCAGCCCAGCAGCAAGCTCACCAACAGAGTCTGGAAGCTTAGCAACAAGCCCTGCAGCAATCGGAGGTCCGTTTCATAGACCTGTTGCAGAAGCAAGAGCAGAGACTACAACAAATGGAAACAGTAATGCAGCAATATCCGCAGACCAGTGAGGAAAGTCGTTCCACTAATACCGCGTCCTTTGGGGTGAGTCGTTTATTGACAAAAATGACTGGAGAGGATGATCCAGAGGTATATATTTTGTGTTAAACACCCGCGCTTAGGAGCAATAATATAGTATGTGCAAGTGATAAGAGCTGCAGCCCCCCCTATTTGGACCCTCACTTAAAAAGAGAGGGTCCTAGCAGAGAATGAAAGAATGAATATGGGGTATGGCGCTGCTCACTAGTCTATAAGAACCAGTGTTTGGAAAAATAAATGAGATATATAAATATATCAAGTAACACCCCCAGTAGGGTGCTGAAAGTTACAACACAAACCAGTGAAAACAAAAGTAACTGAAATGTATAGCGTGCAAATGGCCGTAGCCAGTATGCCTTAAAAATAATAATAGTTTGCTAAAATGTAGTAAAATCCCATCAATAAGCAGTGAGATATGTGTTGTGTTTATATGTATCTATTTAATATGTGAAATAAGCTCCATAAGTTATGAGGCTAAAATAAATGTGACATCCAAAGTGCAATGCTTCCAAAAAAAACTCCCAACAAGAGCTTCAGTGTAAATGCCAATAGTCTCCGTGACTAGCCCACTAGTTTGTATAGTACCGGGACAAACAACATGAAAAAGTCTATAATAGTAGGCAGATGGTAATAACTTGGTGTCGGGCGGACAGAACTCTCTTCATATACAAATGGCAAGGTAAAGTCCAACTCTTCGGTTATAACTGACAGTTCATCCCCCACATGTGTCCCCACTCACCAGCTCCCTTCACCCCCAAAGGGGTACACGGCATAGAGCGATATTCCGGGTCAGCAGCCAGGGGTGTCCACTGGTGCAGGGTAAGATGTGTTAGCGATGTTCTCCAATAGCCTTCTCCTCAGCTGTTCAAAGGGTTCAGGTGCCGTCAGTGGACTTTCCAGTTACCTCAATGGTAAGACAAATATGCTTCCATAGTGTAGTAGAAAAATGGACTTTATTTTAAAAAAGTTGCAACATACAAGGCAACAGGGATAAAATTAAAAAATAACAAACACAGAAAAAGCAGCGCCTAGCGCGTGTGTACCACGATCGGTACAAGCTGGTAACCGCAGTTTGCGCTCCAACTGCGTTCCAGCTTCACTTCCGGGTAGAGTAGCATGGTGTGCGTATTACGTAGCCCCGCCTTACGCGTTTCGTCATTGGACTTCGTCTAGAGGCGAAGTCCAATGACAAAACGCGTAAGGCGGGGCTACGTAATACGCACACCACGCTACTCTACCCGGAAGTGAAGCTGGAACGCAGTTTGAGCGCAAACTGCGGTTACCAGCTTGTACCGATCGTGGTACACACGCGCTAGGCGCTGCTTTTTCTGTGTTTGTTATTTTTTAATTTTATCCCTGTTGCCTTGTATGTTGCAACTTTTTTAAAATAAAGTCCATTTTTCTACTACACTATGGAAGCATTTTTGTCTTACCATTGAGGTAGCTGGAAAGTCCACTGACGGCACCTGAATAGGGATGAGCTTCGTGTTCGAGTCGAACATACGTTCGACTCGAACATCGGCTGTTCGATCGTTCGACGAAGATCGAACGATTTGGGCCGTTCGCGCCAAATTCGAGTGACGCGAACGGCCCACAATGCACTACGCCATCGCAGTGTCATCCAGGCGCTGTGATTGGCCAAGCATGCACTGTGACCCCGCATGCTTGGCCAATCACAGCGCCGGCAGCGAGGAGAGCAATGATTGGCCACAGGCAGGATGCCTGTGGCCAATTATTGCTGAGGGTGTTTAGTACACGCCCCACACTATAAAAGGCCGCCAGCACGGCGGCCTAGTGTAGTGTGTTCCGGAGCAGGGATAGAGCAGCATAGGCAGGGACAGTGACTGTTATTTCTTTCTTGCTTAACCTGGATTCCTTTAGTTTAGGGAAAGAGAAGGATAGGTAGGGAGAGTGTCAGTGTGTTTTGTGCTTGTGCTATAGTGTGCTTAAAAAAAACATTTATTCTAGGGACAGAAAACTGTAGGTAGGGACAGTGTCAGTTTCTTTCACTCTGCAAGTCCTTGTTTCCAGGGACCTGGAAGGACAGTGAGTGAATTGTCCTTGTGCTATATTGTGCTTAAAAAAACATTTATTCTAGGGACAGAAAACTGTAGGTAGGGAGAGTGTCAGTTTCTTTCACTCTGCAAGTCCTTGTTTCCAGGGACCTGGAAGGACAGTGAGTGAATTGTCCTTGTGCTATATTGTGCTTAAAAAAAACATTTATTCTAGGGACAGAAAACTGTAGGTAGGGAGAGTGTCAGTTTATTTCACTCTGCAAGTCCTTGTTTCCAGGGACCTGGAAGGACAGTGACTGAATTGTCCTTGTGCTATATTGTGATTAAAAAAAACATTTATTCTAGGGACAGAAAACTGTAGGTAGGGAGAGTGTCAGTTTATTTCACTCTGCAAGTCCTTGTTTCCAGGGACCTGGAAGGACAGTGACTGAATTGTCCTTGTGCTATATTGTGATTAAAAAAAACATTTATTCTAGGGACAGAAAACTGTAGGTAGGGAGAGTGTCAGTTTATTTCACTCTGCAAGTCCTTGTTTCCAGGGACCTGGAAGGACAGTGACTGAATTGTCCTTGTGCTATATTGTGATTAAAAAAAACATTTATTCTAGGGACAGAAAACTGTAGGTAGGGAGAGTGTCAGTTTATTTCACTCTGCAAGTCCTTGTTTCCAGGGACCTGGAAGGACAGTGACTGAATTGTCCTTGTGCTATATTGTGATTAAAAAAAACATTTATTCTAGGGACAGAAAACTGTAGGTAGGGAGAGTGTCAGTTTATTTCACTCTGCAAGTCCTTGTTTCCAGGGACCTGGAAGGACAGTGACTGAATTGTCCTTGTGCTATATTGTGATTAAAAAAAACATTTATTCTAGGGACAGAAAACTGTAGGTAGGGAGAGTGTCAGTTTATTTCACTCTGCAAGTCCTTGTTTCCAGGGACCTGGAAGGACAGTGACTGAATTGTCCTTGTGCTATATTGTGATTAAAAAAAACATTTATTCTAGGGACAGAAAACTGTAGGTAGGGAGAGTGTCAGTTTATTTCACTCTGCAAGTCCTTGTTTCCAGGGACCTGGAAGGACAGTGACTGAATTGTCCTTGTGCTATATTGTGATTAAAAAAAACATTTATTCTAGGGACAGAAAACTGTAGGTAGGGAGAGTGTCAGTTTCTTTCACTCTGCAAGTCCTTGTTTCCAGGGACCTGGAAGGACAGTGAGTGAATTGTCCTTGTGCTATATTGTGCTTAAAAAAAACATTTATTCTAGGGACAGAAAACTGTAGGTAGGGAGAGTGTCAGTTTATTTCACTCTGCAAGTCCTTGTTTCCAGGGACCTGGAAGGACAGTGACTGAATTGTCCTTGTGCTATATTGTGTGTGAGGGGGTTAGCTCGGCAGCGGGTGTGTGTGACCCCCGGGATGGGCTCCCCACACAAAAACAGGCCCAGCAGACGGAGGTTGTGGTTTTCAAAATCAAAAAGGTGCCGTTTATTTTCTATTTACAGTGACAAAAACACAGCAAAGCAAAAGAAACAAACAAAATAAATCCTGGTCAACTTGACCTCTGACTAAACATACAGGTTTCCTAACTAACAACTGGGATCAGCCTAGTGCTGTCCTAGTCCCTGGTTTTAAATGTCCAAGCAAAATATAGCCACACAGGCTTTCTCTCACCGCACAGGGGTTCACTCTCCCTAGACAGTCCACACAGGTCTGCTTCCAGGCATGAGCTAACATCTAATGAATCTGGGAGTTTTTATAGAGGCCTTAAACGAACTGACAGGCTTCAGCTGGCCTCATCAACTCCCTGCCTGCACGACGCCCAGCCCTCTCCCTAGAGGTATGAGTCATCAATGAGCCCACTAGTCTCAGCTGGGCTTATACAACTCTCCACCTAGCTGTATAAATCGGCGTAAAGCCTGAATCTGGGCGAAATATATCTACCCCCCTGGATGCAACCAGGTGACTTTACCTTCCTGCTGTCACATACCCCCCCCTCTTGTTTTAACCTCGGGGTTGGAACACCAGCAATCAGGCATTCATGTACTCGAGACAAAGCATCCACATTCCCCATTTGAACGCCAGGGCGATGCTTTACTGTGAAGTTGAATTCCTGGAGGGCCAGGAACCACCTATTCACTCTTCTATTTGTTTCCTTGTTTTGAGCCATCCACTTTAACGGAGCGTGATCCGTAACCATGTCAAAGTGCCTACCTAGCAGGTAGTACCGAAGGGAATCTAGAGCCCACTTCACCGCTAAACACTCCTTTTCAACGGTGGCGTAATTTACCTCATGGGACTTCAACTTCCTGCTGAGGTAAATGACTGGGTGCTCTTCCCCGTTCCAGACCTGGGACAATACTGCTCCTAACCCCACATCTGACGCATCACTTTGTACGACAAAGTCTTTAGAGAAGTCGGGTGAGTACAACACTGGCTGGCTACATAAGGCTTGTTTCAAGAATTGGAATGCTGCCTCAGCCTCGGGGGTCCATTTAATCATGACCGACCCTTTCCCCTTCGTCAGGTTGGTTAGGGGCACAGCCTTAGAAGCAAAGTGGGGAATGAATCGCCGATAATACCCAGCGATTCCCAGAAAGGCTCGTACCTGCTTCTTGCTGTTGGGACGTGGCCAACTCTGGATGGCCTCGACTTTGTTGAGTTGGGGTTTTATTACTCCCCTCCCAATGGTGTACCCAAGATATTTGGCCTCCTCCTGCCCAATGGTACACTTCTTGGGGTTAGCCGTAAACCCTGCTTCCCGAACAGAGTCCAGGACTGCTTGCACTTTTGGCAGATGTGAGGCCCAATCTGTGCTATGGACAATTACGTCATCCAGGTAAGCCGCAGCATACTTCCGATGGGGCCTCAGCATCTGGTCCATTTTCCGCTGGAATGTGGCCGGCGCATTCTGTAACCCGAACGGCATTCTTTTATATTGGAACGCCCCGTCTGGGGTTACAAATGCGGTTTTCTCTTTGGCTGACTTGGCCAGGGGGATTTGCCAATACCCTTTTGTGAGGTCAAGAGTCGTCATGTATCGGGCTGTTCCCAGCCGGTCGATCAACTCATCTATACGTGGCATGGGGTAGGTGTCAAATTTTGTAACTTTGTTCAACTGACGAAAATCGTTACAAAATCGCCAGCTCCCATCCGGTTTAGGCACCAACACAATGGGACTAGACCAATCACTTTGGGACTCCTCTATCACCCCTAAGTTCAGCATTTTCTGTACTTCCTCCCGTATTGCCTCCCGTCGGGCCTCTGGGATCCGATAGGGTTTTAACTTCACCCTTTCACCGGGCGGGGTAATAATGTCATGCTCTACCCCAGATGTTTGTCCCGGCAGCTCAGAGAATACCTCCTTGTTGCGAAGCACAAACTCCTTAACCTCCTGTTGTTGGGGTTGTGACAAGGTGGCTGCGATTCCAACCTCAGGAATCACGCAACCAGTTTGAGCTGGTGACCAAGTGTCTGCGACTAGGGACTCTCTATCCCTCCAGGCTTTCAACAGATTAACGTGATAGATCTGTTCGGGCTTTCGCCTTCCTGGTTGTCTGACCTTGTAATTCACTTCGCTCACTTTTTCCATTATCTCGTAGGGGCCTTGCCATTTGGCAAGGAATTTACTTTCAACCGTAGGGACAAGTACCAATATCCTATCCCCCGGGGAAAAGGTACGGGTCTTGGCTCCACGGTTGTACACTCTCTGCTGTGCCAACTGCGCTTGGGCCAAATGTTCCTTCACGATGGGCATTACCTGTGCAATTCGATCTTGCATCAGGGCGACATGCTCAATCACACTCCTGTGGGGAGAACTCTCACTTTCCCAAGTTTCCTTGGCAATATCCAACAGCCCTCTTGGGTGTCTCCCATACAGTAACTCAAAGGGGGAGAATCCCGTAGAGGATTGGGGCACCTCCCTAATAGCAAACATCAAATAAGGAAGTAGACAGTCCCAATCCTTTCCATCCCTATCCACCACTTTCTTCAACATTTGTTTTAGGGTTTTGTTGAATCTTTCAACCAGCCCATCGGTTTGGGGGTGATACACAGATGTACGTAATTGCGTCACTTTGAACAATTTACACAGCTCCTTCATAACCCGGGACATAAAGGGTGTACCTTGGTCCGTAAGCAGTTCTTTACAAATACCCACCCGGCTAAAAACAAGAGATAGCTCTTTGGCTATGGTTTTGGCCGAGGTATTTCTGAGAGGGATCGCTTCTGGATAACGGGTGGCATAGTCCATTATAACCAATATGTACTGGTGCCCCCTAGCGGACTTGATTATAGGACCTACCAAATCCATTGCGATTCTCTCAAACGGGACCTCAATGATGGGTAGAGGGACCAGCGGGCTACGGAAGTGTGGCATCGGGGCCGACCTCTGACACACAGGGCAGGAGGAACAATAATTTTCTATGTCCTTCATCACCCCAGGCCAATAGAATCTCTGTAATACCCTCTCTCGGGTTTTCTCTGTCCCCAGATGACCTCCAAGAATGTGCCCATGGGCCAACTCCAACACCAACTTCCTGTAAGGTTTGGGCACCACAAGCTGCTCAACAGTTTCTTCTGCCCTTTTTGCCACCCGATACAGTAGGTCCTTCTCTACGCTGAAGTATGGGTAAGTGCAGGTATTATCTGGGTTCACTAACTCGCCATCTATTTTCACTACGTTTTCCCGTGCCTTTATTAGGGCGGGGTCTTTCAACTGTTCTGTGGCAAAGTTTTCCCTGTGAACCTCAAGATCAGAAAACTCCACAGACGGTAGGTTTTCGTCTGAGGAGGTGGGCTCCTCTCCAGTTTCTTGAGTCTCCCCTGCCAATACTGACAAGGGAAATTCGGGAGAGTCCTCACCACTCTCAGAGGAGTTCTGGCTATCATATTCCTGGTACATAGGGGCACCAGTGGGGGGCTCAGGATCATCCCACAGTTCCCAGAACTTCGGAAAATCCCTTCCCACAATGGCGTCATGCGGTAACTGAGACACTAAGCCCACTGGATGAGAAAGGGTACCTTTGGGGGTCTCGAAACACACTGTAGTCACTGGATACTCTCGGGTGTCCCCATGCACACAAATAACAGCTACCTTGCTATTCCCAGAGACCTCTGTTTTAACTAATTCAGCCTTTATCAGGGTCACAAGGCTACCTGAATCCAGCAATACCACAACATTTCTACCATTAATACACATTTTGCATAAATGTTTCTCAGTTCCCCGAATGGCAGTGCATGCGACTGTCGCACACAGCGACTGACGTCTGCCCGTCAGAAAGTCACACTGCATGGGTTCCTCCAAAACCGGGCAATTTGCTGCAATATGTCCCGCTTGCCGGCAGCGGTAGCAAATGATCCTTCTTGCCGCCTCTTGAGCCGCTGATTTCCCAGGCTGTTCTCGCCAAACTTGGGGTAGAGCTCCCACCCTCTCACTCTCTCCACCCTTACCCCTTGGAATCATCTTATCCGCCCCTGGGGATGGTCTGGTCTTAGGGTGGAAAGTCCGAGTGTCTCTGGAAGAGGCCGTCAGGTTCTCTGTAGCCAAGTATTTCTCCACACGATCCACAAGACCATCGGCCGTCTCTGGGTCTCCATGGCTTACCCACTTTTGGATGGCAGTAGGAAGAGCTCTCAAAAACCGATCCATTACAACACGTTCCACAATCTTTGGTGCGGACAAAGTCTCTGGCTGTAGCCACTTTCTGCTCAGGTGAATGAGATCATACATTTGAGACCTGGGGGGTTTTCCAAGCTGGAAAGTCCAGTTATGCACACGCTGAGCCCGGACAGCCAGGGTGACACCCAGCCTTGCCAATATTTCAGCTTTTAGCATCACATAGTCTTTTGCTTGGTCAGGCTCTAGGTCATAGTAAGCTTTCTGCGATTCACCCGTTAACAGAGGAGCCACCAGTCCAGCCCACTGCTCCTCAGGCCACTTTTCTCTTTCAGCAGTCCTTTCAAACGTGGTCAAAAATACCTCTGGATCATCCTCTCCAGTCATTTTTGTCAATAAACGACTCACCCCAAAGGACGCGGTATTAGTGGGACGGCTTTCCTCACTGGTCTGCGGACGTTGCTGCATTACTGCTTCCATTTGTTGTAGTCTCTGCTCTTGCTTCTGTAATAGGTCTATGAAGCGGGCCTCAGATCGTTGCTGGGCTTGTTGCTGAGCTTCCAGACTCTGTTGGTGAGCTTGCTGCTGGGCTGCAAGGCTCTGTTGATGAGCTTGCTGCTGGGCTGCGAAGTTCTGTTGTTGAGCTGCAAGGCTCTTTTGCAAACCTGCATTTGTCTGCTGTTGATTGGCATTTGCTAGAGCCAGCTGTTTCAGTATCTCCTCCATGCTGGCTTAAAAAAAAACTGCCACTGGTTCTCCACCAACTGTGAGGGGGTTAGCTCGGCAGCGGGTGTGTGTGACCCCCGGGATGGGCTCCCCACACAAAAACAGGCCCAGCAGACGGAGGTTGTGGTTTTCAAAATCAAAAAGGTGCCGTTTATTTTCTATTTACAGTGACAAAAACACAGCAAAGCAAAAGAAACAAACAAAATAAATCCTGGTCAACTTGACCTCTGACTAAACATACAGGTTTCCTAACTAACAACTGGGATCAGCCTAGTGCTGTCCTAGTCCCTGGTTTTAAATGTCCAAGCAAAATATAGCCACACAGGCTTTCTCTCACCGCACAGGGGTTCACTCTCCCTAGACAGTCCACACAGGTCTGCTTCCAGGCATGAGCTAACATCTAATGAATCTGGGAGTTTTTATAGAGGCCTTAAACGAACTGACAGGCTTCAGCTGGCCTCATCAACTCCCTGCCTGCACGACGCCCAGCCCTCTCCCTAGAGGTATGAGTCATCAATGAGCCCACTAGTCTCAGCTGGGCTTATACAACTCTCCACCTAGCTGTATAAATCGGCGTAAAGCCTGAATCTGGGCGAAATATATCTACCCCCCTGGATGCAACCAGGTGACTTTACCTTCCTGCTGTCACATGTGATTAAAAAAAACATTTATTCTAGGGACAGAAAACTGTAGGTAGGGAGAGTGTCAGTTTATTTCACTCTGCAAGTCCTTGTTTCCAGGGACCTGGAAGGACAGTGACTGAATTGTCCTTGTGCTATATTGTGATTAAAAAAAACATTTATTCTAGGGACAGAAAACTGTAGGTAGGGAGAGTGTCAGTTTATTTCACTCTGCAAGTCCTTGTTTCCAGGGACCTGGAAGGACAGTGACTGAATTGTCCTTGTGCTATATTGTGATTAAAAAAAACATTTATTCTAGGGACAGAAAACTGTAGGTAGGGAGAGTGTCAGTTTATTTCACTCTGCAAGTCCTTGTTTCCAGGGACCTGGAAGGACAGTGACTGAATTGTCCTTGTGCTATATTGTGATTAAAAAAAACATTTATTCTAGGGACAGAAAACTGTAGGTAGGGAGAGTGTTTTTTTTCTTTCACTCTGCAAGTCCTTGTTTCCAGGGACCTGTAAGGACAGTGAGTGAATTGTCCTTGTGCTATA
The DNA here is from genome assembly GCA_029206835.1 of Rana muscosa. Taxonomy (NCBI): domain Eukaryota; kingdom Metazoa; phylum Chordata; class Amphibia; order Anura; family Ranidae; genus Rana; species Rana muscosa. The sequence continues at coordinate 66,351,985 of CM055117.1, read as the reverse complement.
TTGTGCTTAAAAAAAACATTTATTCTAGGGACAGAAAACTGTAGGTAGGGAGAGTGTCAGTTTATTTCACTCTGCAAGTCCTTGTTTCCAGGGACCTGGAAGGACAGTGACTGAATTGTCCTTGTGCTATATTGTGATTAAAAAAAACATTTATTCTAGGGACAGAAAACTGTAGGTAGGGAGAGTGTTTTTTTTCTTTCACTCTGCAAGTCCTTGTTTCCAGGGACCTGTAAGGACAGTGAGTGAATTGTCCTTGTGCTATATTGTGCTTAAAAAAAACATTTATTCTAGGGACAGAAAACTGTAGGTAGGGAGAGTGTCAGTTTATTTCACTCTGCAAGTCCTTGTTTCCAGGGACCTGGAAGGACAGTGACTGAATTGTCCTTGTGCTATATTGTGATTAAAAAAAACATTTATTCTAGGGACAGAAAACTGTAGGTAGGGAGAGTGTCAGTTTATTTCACTCTGCAAGTCCTTGTTTCAAGGGACAGAGAAGGACACCTGAAGGTAGCCCTTATTGCTTTTTTCCCATCTCCCTGCAGGCCATCTATTAGAATGTCTGGAAGGCAAACAAGGAGAGGCAGACAGTCAGGAGGCAATAAAAGAGGGCAAGCAGGCTCTGTGTCTGGGGGCAACAGTGCTGGTCGTGGACGCGGTGCATTGTCATCAGCACATGGCCATGGGACACGCTTGTCCTTCTTTTCGGCAGCTGGACATGTTGAGCCACATCATGCCGAAGACTTGGTAGAGTGGATGACCAAGCCCTCCTCCTCCTCCTCATCCTCTCTCACCCAGGCTCAGGGTACTGGAAAAGCAGCTGCCAAAGCGTCGTCTTCCCTGGTATCAATGTCAGACAAATCATCAGTCACTCCTTCCCTAGACCCACCATGTCCTCCTCCTGAGGAGTCCCCCGAACTGTTTCAGCACAGTGTTGGGTACATGCTCCAGGAGGATGCCCAGCGTTTCGAAGGGTCTGATGATGAAACCCAGCTAGAGGAAGGCAGTAGCGTGAGAGCAGACAGAGGGGATGCTCAAGAAGGACACCAATCTGGCAGTCATGTTCCAGCAGCTGCAGCATACTGCCAGATTGGCTCCAGTGATGAGGAGGGAGGGGATGATGAGGTCACTGACTCCACGTGGGTGCCTAATAGGAGAGAGGAGGAGGAGGAGGATGAGGAGGAGGCACATCTCCAACGAGGCAGGATGCCCTTTGGTGGCCAGCGTAAGGGCAGTACACCGACGGAATCACACCGCAGAGCTCCGCCTGTGCAGGGCGCTGCCTCTGCCCGTCATTCAAAAAGTTCTTTGGTGTGGGCCTTTTTTGAGGCTAGTGCATCAGATCGCACAGCTGCTGTTTGCAACATATGTCTCAAGCGTATATCGCGTGGCCAAAACATCAGCCGCTTGGGTACCACATGCCTGACCAGACATATGTTGACCTGCCATGCAGCTCGTTGGCAAGCCTACCTCAAAGACCCACACCAAAGAACAAAGCGGACCTCTCCTTGCACCGCATCAGCTGGGATCTCCAACCCCACTATAACTTCAGTCCTCTCTGAAACATGCACTGAGAGGAATGAAGGTGTAGAATTAGGTGTGTCACAGCCAAGTACTTGCGCCCACTCTGCTAGCAGTACACCGACGTCCGATTCTAGCAGGCAAATTTCCCTGCCCCAGCTGCTGGACCGTCGAAAGAAGTTCACTCCCAGCCATCCACATGCCCAGCGGTTGAATGCTAGCTTGGCTAAATTGCTAGCGCTTCAACTGCTGCCTTTTCAGTTGGTAGACTCGGCCCCCTTCCGTGAGTTTGTGCAATGTGCAGTTCCTCAGTGGCAGGTTCCCAAACGCCACTTTTTCTCACGGAAGGCTATTCCGGCTCTCTACCGGCATGTGGAAGGCAATGTCTTGGCCTCGCTGGACAGGGCGGTCAGCGGTAAGGTGCATATTACCGCTGACTCATGGTCCAGCAGGCATGGACAGGGACGTTACCTTTCTTTCACGGCCCATTGGGTCACTCTTTTGGCAGCTGGGAAGGATTCAGGACAAGGTGCAGTAGTGTTGGAGGTTGTCCCACCGCCACGCCTCCAAAATGCTACTACTGGTTGTGACACACCTCTCTCCTCCACCCCCTCCTCTTCTTCTTCCTCCATGGCCTCTTCCTGTGGTTTGTCCTATGAACCAGCGGTGCTCCGTAGCCGTTCACGGGGCTACGCAAGTACGCAGGCAAAAAGATGCCATGCCGTGCTTGCGCTGGTGTGTTTGGGGGACAGAAGCCACACTGGGGCAGAGGTCCTGTCTGCTCTGCAGGGCCAGGCCGAGAGGTGGTTGACGCCACGCCAGCTTAAGCCAGGAATGGTGGTTTGCGACAATGGCACCAACCTCCTCTCCGCCCTCCGACAGGGACAACTGACCCATGTGCCCTGTGTGGCTCACGTCCTTAACCTGGTGGTGCAGCGCTTCTTGGGCAGGTACCCGGGCTTACAGGATGTCCTGAGGCAGGCCAGGAAAGTCTGTGTGCATTTCCGCAGATCTTATAATGCCAGTGCTCGCCTGGCTGAGCTGCAAAAGGAGTTGAACCTGCCCAAGAACCGCCTTATATGTGACATGCCCACCAGGTGGAACTCAACGTTGGCCATGCTGCAGCGGCTGCACACGCAGCAGAGGGCCATCAATGAGTACCTGTGCGACTACGGCACCAGGACAGGGTCAGGGGAGCTTGGTTTTTTTTCTCCACGCCAGTGGGGCATGATCAGGGATGCATGCACTGTCCTGGCACCATTTGAGGAGGCCACGAGGATGGTGAGCAGTGACAGTGCATGCATCAGTGACACTGTACCTCTTGTCCACCTGTTGGAGCACACGCTGCGTGGAATAATGGACAGGGCACTTGAGGCAGAACAGAGGCAGGAAGAGGAGGACTTCCTTGCCTCTCAAGGCCCCCTTTACCCAGACAGTGTTCCTTCTGTCCCACCCATCGCACAGGAAGAGGAGGAGGAGGAGGAGGAGGAGGAGGAGGAGGAGGATTGTGTCAGCATGGAGGTGGAGGCTGGCACTCAGCATCATCAGCAGCAGTCTTTTAGGGATGATTTACAGTCCCAAGAAACCAGTGGACTTGTACGTGGCTGGGAGGAGGTGGCTGCGGATCATGTCGTCCTTAGTGACCCAGAGGACTCCGGAGCGAATGCCTCAGCAAACCTACGCTGCATGGCCTCCCTGATCCTGCAAAGTCTGCGGAAGGATCCTCGTATTCTTCGGATCAAGGAGAGGGACCATTACTGGCTGGCCACTCTCCTTGATCCACGGTACAAGGGTAAGGTTGCGGACCTTATGTTACCGTCGCAGAGGGAGCAGAGGATGAGACAACTCCGGGAGGCCTTGCAGAAAGGTCTGTGCAACGCGTTCCCAGAGACTGGGAGGTTGCAAACTCCTGGTCCTGGACAACGAGTTGCTGAGGCTTCGGCCAGTCAAAGAAGGAGCGGTGGGGAAGGTGGCCGTCTGACCGATGCGTTCAGACAATTCTTTAGTCCGCAGCCCCAAAGTATGATCGGTTCCAGCAACCATCGCCAGCGTCTGATAAACATGGTGCAGGAATATCTAGGGGCAAGGTCAGACTTGGACACCTTCCCCACCGAAAATCCTCTGGCTTACTGGGTCTTGAGGATGGATCACTGGCCAGAGCTTGCACAGTATGCAATTGAGCTACTGGCCTGTCCTGCATCCAGCGTTCTTTCGGAACGCACATTCAGTGCTGCTGGAGGATTTGTCACGGATCACAGGGTGCGCCTGTCCACCGACTCGGTTGATCGACTGACTTTCATCAAGATGAACCAGTCTTGGATCACCACCAGCTACCACACACCTGATGCTGATATAACAGACTAATTGATTTTAACATGTCACATCCCTTCAAGACTGATGCTGATGCTGAGTGCCTGTGCTGTTATGTTGACTGGCTATCCTCCTCCTCCGAGTCCTCAATGATACGATTGATGATGATAGCTTGTAAGATCATTTTTGTTTATGGGTGCCGCCACCAGTGCCTAACGCCCAATTTTTCAGCCCCTGTTTAACAGGGGCGTGTAATTACAATTTTTGAAGCAATACTTTGCAACAGGGCTCATTGCTGTGCTCCAAGTACAGTATCTGTGAGGAGTTGCAGTGTTGTGCCACCAGTGCCTAACGCCCAATTTTTCAGCCCCTGTTTAACAGGGGCGTGTAATTACAATTTTTGAAGCAATACTTTGCAACAGGGCTCATTGCTGTGCTCCAAGTACAGTATCTGTGAGGAGTTGCAGTGTTGTGCCACCAGTGCCTAAGGCCCAATTTTTCAGCCCCTGTTTAACAGGGGCGTGTCATTACAATTTTTGAAGCAATACTTTGCAACAGGGCTCATTGGTGTGCTCCAAGTACAGTATCTGTGAGGAGTTGCAGTGTTGTGCCACCAGTGCCTAAGGCCCAATTTTTCAGCCCCTGTTTAACAGGGGCGTGTCATTACAATTTTTGAAGCAATACTTTGCAACAGGGCTCATTGCTGTGCTCCAAGTACAGTTGCTGTGAGGGGTTGCAGTGTTGTGCCACCAGTGCCTAAGGCCCAATTTTTCAGCCCCTGTTCAACAGGGGCATGTAATTACAATTCTTGATCTAATAATTCACAGCAGGGCCCATTGCTGCACCCACCAAGAGTAACTGTCAGGGCTTACAGTGTTGTGGCACCAGCACCACCATCAAAGGCCCAATTTTTACTACCACTGTTCAACAATTATATGTAATTAAAATTCCTGATATAATAGTTGACAGCAGGGCGTTCCAGCACCAACCAAGAGTAACTGTGAGTGCTTACAGTGTTGTGCCAACACCAACAACTAAGGGGCCTATTTCTGCAGAGTATATACGGCAGGTCCCTACTTTCAAACATCCAACTTACAAACGACTCCTACTTGCAAACGCAAGAAGACAACAGGAAGTGAGAGGAAATCTACCACTAGGAAGGAAAATTCTCTCCTGTAAGAATAAATATGGGAGAAAGGTGTCTCCTCTGTACTGATGCTTTATCAGCAATCCTTGTTTCAAGAAAAACACCACATTTCAAAAACAGTTGTCATTGGGACGGAAAGTGAGGTGAAATGTTCTGAACAGGGGCACAGACAGCAAAACAAATGTTACAGGGGTGATAACCCTTACCTATGTTTTCCAAAAAGTTTAAAAATAGATTTTTGGGCTGGAGCTACACTTCAACAATGTACCTGTTCAAAATTACAAACAGACTCTACATAAGAACAAACCTACAGTCCCTGTCTTGTATGCACCGCCTGTATAGGGCTGTTCAGAGTATATAGGGCCTTTTTTATTTTATGTGCGGGGTTCCCCTTAATATCCATACAAGACCCAAAGGGGCTGGTAATGGGCTGGGGTAGGGGGGGGGTCATGGGGTAGCTATGCCATTTTTCTTAAAGAATTTCATCCATATTACCGGGACCAGACATTACATTAAAGCCGCAAGCAGTTTTAAATGGCTTTTTTTTCCTTTAGAAGTGTCATTTTGTGCAGGGACAGTTCTAAACACGGGAAACACGTGGCACTTCACAGGCATACTTTAGACACCCCCCAGGTACGATATTTAAAGGAATATTTGACTTTTTTTTTTTCACTTTATGCATCATTAAAATGACTGCTCCCGAAAAACGACCGTTTTTAAAACTTCTTTTTGCATTGATACATGTCCCCTGGTGCAGAACCCGGGTTCCCAAACCCTTTTTAGGACAATAACATGCATAATAGTTGTTATAATTAGCACTTTAGAATTCGAACGTTCGCATCCATTGTATTTAATAGGGTTCTAATGTTCGTTCGAACTTTCGGTCCGTTCGCGGGTTCTGGTGCGAACCGAACCCGGGGGTGTTCGGCTCATCACTACACCTGAACCCTTTGAACAGCTGAGGAGAAGGCTATTGGAGAACATCGCTGACACATCTTACCCTGCACCAGTGGACACCCCTGGCTGCTGACCCGGAATATCGCTCTATGCCTTGTACCCCTTTGGGGGTGAAGGGAGCTGGTGAGTGGGGACACATGTGGGGGATGAACTGTCAGTTATAACCGAAGAGTTGGACTTTACCTTGCCATTTGTATATGAAGAGAGTTCTGTCCGCCCGACACCAAGTTATTACCATCTGCCTACTATTATAGACTTTTTCATGTTGTTTGTCCCGGTACTATACAAACTAGTGGGCTAGTCACGGAGACTATTGGCATTTACACTGAAGCTCTTGTTGGGAGTTTTTTTTTGGAAGCATTGCACTTTGGATGTCACATTTATTTTAGCCTCATAACTTATGGAGCTTATTTCACATATTAAATAGATACATATAAACACAACACATATCTCACTGCTTATTGATGGGATTTTAGCAAACTATTATTATTTTTAAGGCATACTGGCTACGGCCATTTGCACGCTATACATTTCAGTTACTTTTGTTTTCACTGGTTTGTGTTGTAACTTTCAGCACCCTACTGGGGGTGTTACTTGATATATTTATATATCTCATTTATTTTTCCAAACACTGGTTCTTATAGACTAGTGAGCAGCGCCATACCCCATATTCATTCTTTCATTCGATGATCCAGAGGTGTTTTTGACCACATTTGAAAGGACTGCTGAAAGAGAAAAGTGGCCTAAGGAGCAGTGGGCTGGACTGGTGGCTCCTCTGTTAACTGGTGAATCGCAGAAAGCTTACTATGACCTAGAGCCTGACCAAGCAAAAGACTATGTGATGCTAAAAACTGAAATATTGGCACGGCTGGGTGTCACCCTGGCTGTCCGGGCTCAGCGTGTGCATAACTGGACTTTCCGGCTTGGAAAACCCCCCAGGTCTCAAATGTATGATCTCATTCACCTGAGCAGGAACTGGATACAGCCAGAGACTTTGTCCGCACTAAAGATTGTGGAACGTGTTGTGATGGATCGTTTCTTGAGAGCTCTTCCTACCGCCATCCAAAAGTGGGTAAGCCATGGAGACCCAGAAACAGCCGATAATCTTGTGGATTGTGTAGAGAAGTACTTGGCTACAGAGAACCTGACTGCCTCTTCCAGAGACTCTCGGACTTTCCACCCTAAGACCAGACCATCCCCAGTGGAGGGTAAGATGATTCCAAGGGGTGAGGGTGGAGAGAGTGAGAGGGTGAGAGTTCTACCCAAGGTTTGGCGAGAACAGCCTGGGAAGTCAGGGGCTCAAGAGGCAGCAAGAAGGATTGTTTGTTACCGCTACCGACAAGAGGGACATATTGCAGCAAATTGCCCGGTTGTGGATGAACCCATGCAATGTGGCTTTCTAACGGACAGACGTCAGTCACTGTTTGCGACAGTCGCATGCACTGCCATTCGGGGAACTGAGAAACATTTATGCAAAATGTGTGTTAATGGTAGAAATGTTGTTGTATTGCTGGATTTAGGTAGCCTCGTAACACTGATAAAGGCTGAATTAGTTACTACAGAGGTTTCTGGGAATAGCAAGGTAGCGGTTATTTGTGTGCATGGGGACACCCGAGAGTATCCGGTGACTACATTGTGTTTTGAGACCCCCAAAGGTACCCTCTCTCATCGGGTGGGATTAGTGTCTCACTTGCCTCATGATGCCATCGTGGGAAGGGATTTTCCAAAGTTCTGGGAACTATGGGATTGTCCTGAGCCCCCCACTGGTGCCCCTATATACCAGGAATGTGATAACCAGAATTCCTCTGAGAGTGGTGAGGACTCTCCAGAATTTCCCTTGTCGGTATTGGCAGGGGAGATTCGAGAAACTGGGGAGAACCCAACATCCTCAGACGAAAATATGCCGTCTGTGGAGTTTTCTGATCTCGAGGTTCACAAGGAAAATTTTGCCACAGAACAGTTAAAAGACCCCACCCTAATAAAGGCACGGGAAAACGTAGTGGAAATAGATGGCGAGTTAGTGAACCCAGATGAGACCTGCACTTACCCATACTTCATCGTGGAAAAGGACCTACTGTATCGGGTGGCTAAAAGGGCAGAAGAAACCATTGAGCAGCTTGTGGTGCCCAAACCTTACAGGAAGTTGGTGTTAGAGTTGGCCCATGGGCACATTCTTGGAGGTCATCTGGGGACAGAGAAAACCCGACAGAGAATTTTGCAGAGATTCTATTGGCCTGGGGTCATAAAGGAAACAGAAAATTATTGTTCCTCCTGCCCTGTGTGTCAGAGGTCGGCACCGATGCCACATTTCCGTAACCCGCTGGTACCTCCTCACATCATTGAGGTCCCCTTTGAGAGGATCGCAATGGATTTGGTAGGTCCGATAATGAAGTCCGCTAGGGGGCACCAGTACATTTTGGTTATAATGGACTATGCCACCCGTTATCCGGAAGCGATTCCTCTCCGAAATACCTTGGCCAAAACCATAGCCAAAGAGCTATCTCTTGTTTTTAGCCGTGTGGGTATTTGTAAAGAACTGCTTACGGACCAAGGTACACCCTTTATGTACCGGGTTATGAAAGAGCTGTGTAAGTTGTTCAAAGTGACACAATTGCGTACATCTGTGTATCACCCCCAAACAGATGGGTTGGTTGAAAGATTCAACAAAACCCTAAAACAAATGTTAAAGAAGGTGGTGGATAAAGATGGAAAGGATTGGGACTGTCTAATTCCCTATTTAATGTTTGCTATTAGGGAGGTACCCCAATTCTCTACGGGTTTCTCAGCCTTTGAGTTACTCTATGGGAGACACCCAAGAGGGCTGTTGGATATCGCCAAGGAAACTTGGGAAAGTAAGAGTTCTCCTAACAGGAGTGTGATTGAGCATGTCGCCCTGATGCAAGATAGAATTGCACAGGTAATGCCAATCGTAAAGGAACATTTGGCCCAAGCGCAGTTGGCACAGCAGAGAGTGTACAACCGTGGAGCCAAGACCCGTACCTTTTCGCCGGGGGATAGGGTATTGGTACTTCTCCCTACGGTTGAAAGCAAATTCCTCGCCAAATGGCAAGGCCCTATGAGATAATGGAAAAAGTTAGCGAAGTGAATTACAAGGTCAGACAACCAGGAAGGCGAAAGCCCGAACAGATCTATCACGTTAATCTGTTGAAAGCCTGGAGGGATAGGGAATCCCTAGTCGCGGAAACTTTGTCACCAGCTCACTCTGATTGCGTGATTCCTGAGGTTGGAATAGCAGAAACCTTGTCAAACCCCCAACAACAGAAGGTTAAGGAGTTTGTGCTTCGCAACAAGGAGGTTTTCTCTGAGCTGCCGGGACAAACGTCTGGGGTAGAGCATGATATTATTACCCCGCCCGGTGAAAGGGTGAAACTAAAACTCTATCGGATCCCGGAGGCCCGACGGGAGGCAATACATGAGGAAGTACAGAAAATGCTGAACTTAGGGGTGATAGAGGAGTCCCAAAGTGATTGGTCTAGTCCCATTGTGTTGGTGCCTAAACCGGATGGGAGCTGGCGATTTTGTAACGATTTTCGTCAGTTGAACAAAGTTACAAAATTTGACACCTACCCCATGCCACGTATAGATGAGTTGATCGACCGGCTGGGAACAGCCCGATACATGACAACTCTTGATCTCACAAAAGGGTATTGGCAAATTCCCCTGGCCAAGTCGGCCAAGGAGAAAAACGCATTTGTAACCCCAGACGGGGCGTTCCAATATAAAATAATGCCGTTTGGGTTACAGAATGCGCCGGCCACATTCCAGCGGAAAATGGACCAGATACTGAGGCCCCATCAGAAGTATGCTGCGGCTTACCTGGATGATGTAATTATCTACAGCACAGATTGGGCCTCACATCTGCCAAAAGTGCAAGCAGTCCTAGACTCTATCCGGGAAGCTTGGTTTACGGCCAACCCCAAGAAGTGTACCATTGGGCAGGAGGAGGCCAAATATCTTGGGTACACCATTGGGAGGGGAGTAATAAAACCCCAAGTCAACAAAGTCGAGGCCATACAGAATTGGCCACGTCCCAACAGCAAGAAGCAGGTACGAGCCTTTCTGGGAATCGCTGGTTATTATCGGCGATTCATTCCCCACTTTGCTTCTCAGGCTGTGCCTCTAACCAACCTGACAAAAGGGAAAGAGTCTGTCATGGTTAAATGGACCCCAGAGGCTGAGGCAGCATTCCAATTCTTAAAAAAAGCCTTATGTAGCCAGCCAGTGTTGTACTCACCAGACTTCTCTAGGGACTTTGTCGTACAAAGTGATGCATCAGACGTTGGGTTAGGAGCAGTATTGTCCCAGGTCTGGAATGGAGAAGAGCACCCAGTCATTTACCTCAGCAGGAAATTGAAGTCCCATGAGGTAAATTACGCCATGAGGTAAATTACGCCACGATTGAGAAGGAGTGTTTAGCGGTGAAGTGGGCTCTAGATTCCCTTCGGTACTATCTGCTAGGTAGGTACTTTGACATGATTACTGATCACGCTCCTTTAAAGTGGATGGCTCAAAACAAAGAGACAAATAGAAGAGTGAATAGGTGGTTCCTGGCCCTACAGGAATTCAACTTTACGGTCAAGCATCGCCCTGGAGTTCAAATGGGGAATGTGGATGCTTTGTCTCGAGTACATGCATGCCTGATTGCTTGTGTTCCAACCCCAAGGTTAAAACAAGAGGGGGGGGTATGTGACAGCAGGCAGGTAAAATCACCAGGTTGCATCCAGGATGGTAGGTATGTATGCCCTAGATTCAGGCTTTATGCAAGTTCATACCACTAGGAGGAGTGCTGGGAGTCTTGCGGGGGAAGAGTTAATGAGCCCAGCTGAATCAAGTGGCTCATTGAGGCCTCTACAAGAACTCCCAGCATGCTAAGGGAGATGCTCCATCCTGGAACCAGTTCTGTGTTGTGCAAGACTGGGGAGTGTGTTTCTGTCCTGTGCGGTGAGACAAAGCCTGTGTGGCTAAAAACTTCAAAAACAGGGAGATAGGGGCTGGGGCAGCACAAGGCTGCACCTAGTTGTCAGACAGGGAACCTACGTGTGTAGTAAGCGGTCAAGCTGACCAGGATTTCTTTTTTTTATGTTTCTTTTGTTTTGCTGTTTTTCCACTGTAAATAGTTTAAATAAACCGCACCTTTTGTTTTTGCAACTACAAACTCTGTCTGCTGTGCCTGTTCTTGTGTGGTATATATATATATATACTGTGTATATATACACACTGTAAATATCGTGAGATAAATAATTATAGATCTCTAATTTACAGTTCATTATAAACTGATGACATTTAAAGCGTTGCATATTAATCATTTTGGGTATCATAGCTTTTTGAAATGTTGACATATTAGGTATCTATTAACTAGACATGAATTCATCAATTATTTTGTACAAAAAATTTGGGGTTATATTGTTTTTGTCTGCACTAAAATAAATTTTAGTGTATTTTTTATTGAAGGTTGCGCAAATATTGTGTGCAACTACCATCTTTTTATTCTACAGGGCCTCTGTGTTCAGAAAACTTAGAATGTTTTAGGGGGTTTTAGGTATTTTTCTAGCCAAAAATATAGACTTTAACCACTTCCCGACCGCCACACGCCGATAATGGCACGGGCAGACAAATGGGCGTACCTGTAGGTCCCTTTGAATTTGCCGCCTAGCGGGCGTGCGTGCACCTCGGAAGTGTGCCTGCGTGACCCGCGAACTCGATGTTCGCCGGTGGTCCACGATTTCGGTGAGGAGAGGCAGAATGGGGAGATGCCTAGGCATTTCCCTGTTCTGCCTAGTGACATGACAGGGATCATCGGGAGCAGTGATCGCTGTCATGTCAGTGGTAGCCCATCCCCCCCACATTTAGAATACCACCAAAAGAAAGGAAAAAAAAAGATGTAAATTTTGCTTGGGTACAGCATCGCACGACCGCGCAATTGTCAGTTAAAGCGACGCAGGGCCGTATCGCAAAAAATGGCCTGGTCATTGAGCAGCCAATTCCTCCGGGGCTGAAGTGGTTAACCTGTGTGATTTTTTTTTTTTTTAATTGCTATAATAGCGAAGTGGTTAAAAATGGGACAAAAGCAGAAATCCTGGGATCTATAAGTGGTAAGAAAATGAATGTTAATTATGGATCCTACATTGCACAAAGCATTTATGAATAGGCTCAATCTGCAAAATGGAAAAAAACGACGGATGAGCCAATTAATTATTTCACACCTTTCTGAACAGGTCCCGAAGATTTTCTTTTTCTTACTAAAGCGATACTTCCTTCTTTACTGCAATTTAATTCACTTCTACAGCATGAAGGAAGAAAGTCGAGTGATCCAAAGTTTATTATAATCCAGTCCACTTCTCCTGAGTCTGGCTCCTGTTACCCGTCCACTACAGTAGGTGTGATATCTGGGCCTACAAGGCAACTTAGAATAACGGAGGGGATCATTTTCCGCTCAGACTGCTGAGAGGGCACGTAGATCACTTACTCTGCTGTGCTGGGATCTTCCATTGTTCTGGATCCTGTTACATAAAGGTGTTTCTGTGAGCAACAGACCTTTGCTGACACGTAAGGAGGTATTAAAAGGCTAATCTGGGCTGGAGAGAGTGAAACACGTCCTGACTCTTTAACAACAGCAGGGGAGAGGAAATCTAAAACATGGCCCGGCTGTTCTGTAGGGTTAACTCTTCAACTGCTGGTCCACTACTAGAAGGGGTAAGAAAGATAATCAAAGAGCTGCAACCCATCATAACAGCGGATGTGTCATGGTCTGGAGTCAGGCTCGGAGGCCCATACAGTGCCTTGAAAAAGTATTTATAACCCTTACAATTTGTTACAACCAAAAACGTAAATGTATTTTATTGGGATTTTATGTGATAGACCAGGGATATGCAATTAGCGGACCTCCAGCTGTTGCCAAACTACAAGTCCCATGAGGCATAGCGAGACTCTGACAGCAGCAAGCATGACACCCAGAGGCAGAGGCATGATGGGACTTGTAGTTTTGCAACAGCTGGAGGTCCGCTAATTGCATATCCCTGTGATAGACCAACACAAAGTGGCACATAATTGTGAAGTGGGAGGAAAATGATAAATGGTTTTCCATTTTTTTTACAAATAAATAAGTGAAAAGTGCGGCGTACATTTGTATTCAGCCCCCTTTACTCTGATACCCCAAACTAAAATCTAGTGCAACCCATTGCCTTCAGAAGTCACCTAATTAGTAAATAGAGTCCACATGTGTGTAATTTAATCTTAGTATAAATGCAGCTGTTCTGTGAAGCCCTCAGAGGTTTGTTAGAGACTCTAAGTGAACAAAGAGCATCATGAAGGCGGAAGAACACACCAGACAGGTCAGGGATAAAGTTGTGGAGAAGTTTAAAGCAGGGTTAGGTTATAAAAAAATATCCCAAGCTTTGAACATTTCATGGAGCACTTATGGCACAACTGCAAACCTACCAAGACATGGCCGTCCACCTAAACTAACAGGGCGGGCAAGGAGAGAATTTTTCAGAGAAGCAGCCAAGAGGCCCATGGTAACTATGAAGGAGCTGCAGAGATCCACAGCTCAGATGGGAGAATCTGTCCACGGGACAACTATTAGTCGAACTCTCCACAAATCTGGTCTTTATGGAGGAGTGGCAAGAAGAAAGCCATTGTTGAAAGAAAGCCATAAGAAGTCCTGTTTGCAGTTTGTGAGAAGCCATGTGGGGGACACAACAAACATGTGGAAGAAGGTGCTCTGGAGATGAGACCAAAATTTAACTTTTTGACCTAAAAGCAAAACACTATGTGTGGCTGAAAATTAACACTGCACATCATCCTGAACACACCGTGAAACATGGTGGTGGCAGCATCATGTTGTGAGGAGGCTTTTCTTCAGGGACAGGGAAGCTGGTCAGAGTTGATGGGAAGATGGATGGAGCCAAATACAGGGCAATCTTAGAAGAAAACCTGTTAGTCTGCAAAAGACTTGAGACTGGAGCGGAGGCTCACCTTCCAGCAAGACAACAACCCTAAACATTCAGCCAGAGCTACAATGGAATGGTTTAGATCAGGGATATGCAATTAGCGGACCTCCAGCTGTTGCAAAACTACAAGTCCCATCATGCCTCTGCCTCTGGGTGTCATGCTTGCTGCTGTCAGAGTCTCGCTATGCCTCATGGGACTTGTAGTTTGGCAACAGCTGGAGGTCCGCTAATTGCATATCCCTGGTTTAGATCAAAGCATATTCATGTGTTAGAATGGCCCAGTCAAAATCCAGACCTAAAAAAAATTGAGAATCTGTGGCAAAACTTGAAAATTGATGTTCACAGACGCTCTCCATACAATCTGACAGAGCTTAAGCTATTTTGCAAAGAAGAATGGGCAAAAATTTCACTGTCTACTTGTGCAAATCTGGTAGAGACATCCCCAAAAAGACTTGTAACTGTAATTGCAGCGAAAGGAGGTTCTACAAAGTAGGGGGGCTGAATACAAATGCACGACACACTTTTCACATATGTATTTGTAAAACATTTTGAAAACAATTTATCATTTTCCTTCCACTTCACAATTATGTGCCACTTTGTGTTGGTATATTACATAAAATCCCAATAAAATACATTTACATTTTTGATTGTAACATTTTAAAATGTGGAAAATTTCAAGGGATATGAATACTTTTTTAAGGCATTGAAACTATAGCAGTGGAGCAGCACCCACTGTCAAGCAGAACAGATATTCACGCGGGTCACCCTGGTTGATGACATGGGTTCATCTGAGGTGCGGGGTCTAAGTACTAACCGGCATTCACCAGAGCTCCTGATGTTGGAGATGGGCTTTGCTGTGGGTTAGTACCAGGTCTCAGTCCTCAGGATAGCCCCACCAGGAAGTGAACAAGCCAGGGTCCAGTAGCAGATATAGCAGGTGGGGACCAAGCAGAAGCGTAGTCGAAGAACAAGCCAAAGGTCGGTAACGAATAGTTGCAGGTTGGGACTAAGCAGAAGCGTAGTCGAAGAACAAGCCAAAGGTCGGTAACGAATAGTTGCAGGTTGGGATTAAGCAGAAGCGTAGTCGAGGAACAAGCCAAATGTCGGTAACAAATGATAGCGAAGATACAGACGGCAGTGGAAGAGACAAAAAAGCGAGATATCGGCTGGAGAAGGCACAATATTTTGGCACCCAGGAAGTGCAGAGACATGGCTTAAATCATTAAGTTCATGGGAGGAGAAAATAGTTTTTAGGCAAATAAGTGTAGCACTAACCCCCGAAGGAGCTGCTGAATTTATTTTGGGTCATGCAAACTACCTCCATGGCTTCCATTGTCAGGGTAAAGAGTTTTTTTAGAAAAGTCAATATCCACACAGATGTAAAACCTCAACAATAAGGCTTTATTTTCTTTTGCTGTAGAACTTGAGAAAAAGTGGGAAACGAGAGAAGTAGGGGAAGGTTCAGGCACGCGGTACAAGAGATGCAAACAGTCAGTATATTCGCCACTCAAGCTTGAGTGGGTAATGCTCACCTGGATAGTCCCCTCTCACGGTCCTAGCAGCCGGAATGATGCAGTGATCAAACTTTAGGCAGTTTCTGCCACAAACTGTTGTAGATGAATGAAGGTCTCTGCCACAGACCTGATGAACTTGGGTCTCTGCCACAGACCTGATGAACTTTAGGATGCGTCTGGGAAGCCTCTGCCACAGGATTTTAAACATCCCGAACCTCCAGACAAGCAATAATGGATCTTTGAGTGTATCCCTCCCTGAACGAGTTTCCAGGCCTCTCCCGAGACATCGGCGCCTTGCCAGTCTCCTCCGGGACAGGTCCTCCCCTGGCTTCCCTCTTCAAGAGCTGCCTTCCCATGGATGGACAGCTTGGGATACCCCTCAGAAATGTATGCCCAAGCCAGCAGAGCTGGGCCTGGCGAGCAGAGATGTAGCCTCGGGCTGAAGGTGCCCGGGGCCAGAACACACACGCGCACCCCGTGCCTTGAGGGCCACAAGGTGCACCAGAAGGACCAGAACCAATGGTGTCTGCCCCTTATGTACCCCCTGCCAGCATGCACAGCGGACAAAACACTCCCACTGCACGGCTTCCGAGAAAGGACACCCAATGCGGCTGTGATACACCCGTATTCCAACATGGGCCAGCAGTGGCAGTGCCACCTACAGGCAAACAGGGAAAATGACTGCCAGGCAGTATCACAACCAGAGTAGAAGCAGAATTTCAAAGAAATCAGCAAGTCTGAGCCCAACTATTGGCTCAGACTATCCCCTAAATTTAAACATAGCGTGGACCATTTTGAGCCGGCGCTACATAAGATTCAAGGCATGATAATTCAAGGAACTGTACAGGGAGCATTCCAGGTGGCTCAGCAAGCAGAGTCATTGCCAGACACAGCAGAGGTCCCAGGCTCAAGTCCAGGTCTTTACGTGATGGAACCCTGAAAGAAATCTTCAAACAGCCCCCAATGCTGGCCTTGACACAACCACCCAACTTCAGACAGTTAATCAACAGGAAACCTCATTCTAATTTCAGGGACACAAGCAAAAGGCCAAAACCTTAGATACTGCAAACTATGCATCCACATCAATCCATTATTAAGTGTCATGCAAAAGAAACCTTCAGTACTACCGGATCATACAGCTGCACCTCATTCAATGTGACAAGAGATGTGAGATTGGGGAGACTGGACAGAAATAACCAAAAAGAATGAATCTTCACCTACTCATATTAAAAGAAGATAAGAAAAAAGATTACTGCACACCTGTGGGACCGTCTTTAAAAACCAGACCATTCTATGGAAGATGTGAATGTTTCTTAAAGGAAACTTCAAAAATAATCAGGAAAAGATAACGTTTTTTACCACAAATAGTAATTCTGTTTGTCCCAAGACATAACGGACTGAAGGTTTGTAAGCAGGTGCTTCCAAAAGGTTCTCTGTATTAAAAGTTTTCCTTCTACCATGTATATGTCCCGGGTTTGATTCTTTCCGTTATGCTTATGTGTGTAAGCCATTTGCTACAATGTAGATCTATTGCACTGTGTCCTGGATTGACCTGTTGCTTTGGTGTTTCCTGAGAAGGGACGGTTTAATGCTGCTGGCCAGGTTTTTGCACTCTTTTCAGGAAGGTTACCAACCTCTACATGTCATACCTTATAAATAGGGGCTCCATAGTGCCTTGGGAGGGTCAGTGAGGGAAAAGACTGCCAAGATGAAGCTGTTACACTGTCAGGGTGTTTCGTCCCATTGTGGGAGCCAAGTTGGGGTTCCAGAGGGTATGAACTTACATGGACTTATGGTATCCATTACGGATTTGCTGGCAATCATGAACTCTTGCCTTACTAATGGACTTTACCACCTAACTCAGGTATGACTATGGGGCACTTCAATATAGGCATATAGAGAACTTTGTCAGGAATGTGTTTTGAGATGTCTTGGATAACTGAGAACTGATTCTTTACTACTTTACTAAAAGAACTTGTTGTTTAGTTTAACTGCCTGGTCTGATGTTAATAATGAGGCGCCTGCAAGGTGTATCAAAAGAACAGGGCTTAGTCAAGGGGATAAGATAAGTTAAAGAAGATATGGTACATGGGTCTAACAAGAAGAGATGCTGTCCTAAGTAGGCTATATTATTGTTGCTAATGACTTTCATATTTGTGTCACATGCTAATGCACTCAACCAGTCAGGAAACAGGTAATATGGCATGGGTGACAAATACTCTGGTACTAGTATAGGCATGATTATGGTTGTATAAGCATGCCTGGGCACACCCTAATCACCCTGTGTGGTGTATATCCCCCCTGTTTAGACCCCTGATATTTCACCAAATAAAAAGAAAAATTCTCCTTGTTTCTTTTTTCTCCTAAAAAATTGTGAAAAAATAATAAAAAAAATTGTAAAAAATAATAAAAGATAAAATAATAAAAATAAAAACTACTGACACCATCCACTGCCCTACTGACACCATCCACTGCTCTACTGACACCATCCACTGCTACTGATACCGTCAGTATATATACAGATGAACACACATGCATGTGTGTTTGAGCTTTGGGGTGCACACCCTAATGCAATAGGCTGCGCACACCTAGACTGGTAGTAAAGGGGTGGTATGCTTGGGGCCATCACTGGCGGCCAGTTCCCAACAAACTGGGACCAGTCTCATGGGACACAACACACAGGGGCCTGGCCTGGAGTCATGGAGGGAAAGATGTAGAAGGGGTTCTTGGAGCAGATCAAACACAGAGCTATGGAAAAGTGTTTTTACTGTATCAAATAGTAACATATGGAACATTGTTACTGGGAGCGAGATGAGAAGACTTCTGGGTTGGTGGAGACCGGTATAGGCTGTATGCTGCACACTGTCCGTAGTGCAATAGTGTCAACATGGTAAGAAGTATGGCCACGAATTGGAAGATGTTAACTGTGCAAGTTGTCCAGTTCACTTCTAAGTTTGGAGTGCTGCCTTAATGCTGAATTCACACTGTTTCACAGTGTCTTCACCAGGTGTGTCAAGCCCTGCCCACAGGTGGACCTTAGCTTTCTAAATTACTACCAAATAGTTTTATAATCATTCACACCTCTGTGAATTTATTCCCTAATACAATAGGGTCTCCTAAGAAAGCCAGTAAATGGTGAAACGCGTAAAAACCGACACCCACATTGTCTTCTGCAGTCTGGCCTAAGATATCTGTTATATTGAATGTATAGTGTATACCACTTTATCCATATATGTATGAACATCTATTGGCTGTGACGGAGCAAAATGAGCACCTTTTTTTAAGGATGCCTCTTTTATGTTATTTGAAACTGTATTGAGATGTTCTTATGGGCATAGGAATTTTAAAGCAATTATGTTGTGAATAAAATGTTAAATTTTAAATTAGTCGAAGATTCACTCTCTTGAATTTAAGTGTGGTGGCTAAAAAGTCCTTCATTCTTAATTTTTTGTCTTTTTTACATGTTTATGGATGTGGTGCCACGTCAGTGATTTGTGCTGGTTTAAACTGAATGTTCAATTGCTTTAAAGCAACCCACGGACTTGTAGAATTCGAGGGGGATGTCAGTTGGGTGCATTTAGAACTTTGCCTTTTATTGCTGCTTTTCGTGTGTTGCCTAGTAACACTTTGGAATAGTCACCAGTTTTGTAGCAGGAGATGCTGTGAGCAGCAAGATACGAGAGCATCTCCTAACAGCATGACAAATATTTTTTATTTAACAAATGAGAGTCAACTTGACTCTGATGCAAAAGGTGCCTAACACTCAATAAAAAATACACTATTATAGAGTAAGGGAAGAATTTTAATGGTTAAACACCATTAAAAGTGTTCAGAAGTACTTAGCAGATACAGTTAAGAACACCTGCCTGTTCTGAATATGAAAATAAAGTGTAGCGCTGTATAGAAATAAATGTGAAAATGTGTAAACAAGTAAAGTGTCAGTGAAACACTATTAATGTGTCAGATGTACAAGAATAATTGTTTATACCTGTATAAACATAAATTCATAAATGTATATTGTGACAGCAGGAAGGTAAAGTCACCTGGTTGCATCCAGGGGGGTAGATATATTTCGCCCAGATTCAGGCTTTACGCCGACTTATACAACTAGGTGGAGAGTTGTATAAGGCTAGTGGGCTCATGGATGACTCATACCTCTAGGGAGAGTGTGGGGCGTCGTGCAGACAGAGATGAGGAGACCAGCTGAAGCTTGTCAGCTCATTTAGGCCTCTATAAGAACTCCCAGCTTCATTAGATGTTAGCTCATGCCTGGAACCAGACCTGTGTGGACTGTCTAGGGAGAGTGAACCCCTGTGCGGTGAGACAAAGCCTGTGTGGCTATTTGCTTGGACATTTAAAACCAGGGACTTAGGGACTAGGACAGCACTAGGCTGATCCCAGTTGTTAGTTAGGAAACCTGTATGTTTAGTCAGAGGTCAAGTTGACCAGGATTTATTTTGTTTATGTTTCTTTTGCTTTGCTGTGTTTTGTCACTGTAAATAGAAAATAAACCGCACCTTTTTGATTTTGAAAACCACAACCTCCGTTTGCTGGGCCTGTTTTTGTGTGGGGAGCCCATCTCGGGGGTCACACACACCCGCTGCCGAGCTAACCCCCTCACAATATATACATAATAAAGTGCAAATGCAACAAGTGGAAAAATCACAATGTCCACCAATCTTGATTCAAAAATGAAAACACATATTAGATCCACAATAGGTCCATGTATATAGATGTGACTAGATTGAGGACAGTTCCAAAATGGTAAGAATATATATAGTCTGCATCCTCATGGTCTACAGTTTCTAATACAGTGCAGGTGGTGTACACAGTATATAATACAGTGTGGGGTCTAAACACATATTATATCCACAATAAGTCAATGTAAATAGATGGGACTTCTAGATTGAGGACAGTTCCGAGATGGTAAAAATATATATAGTCTGCATCCTCATGGTGTACAGTTTCTAATACAGTGCAGGTAGTGTACACAGTATATAATACAGTGTGTACAGTTTCTAATACACTTCAGGCGGTGTACACATAGTATATAATACAGTGCAGCCGGTACACAATTTCTAATACAGTGCAGGCGGTGTACACAGTATATAATACAGTGTGTACAGTTTCTAATACACTTCAGGCGCTGTACACACAGTATATAATACAGTGCAGCCGGTATACAATTTCTAATACAGTGCAGGCGGTGTACACAGTATATAATACAGTGTGGGGTCTAAACACATATTATATCCACAATAAGTCCATGCATATAGATATGACTTCTAGATTGAGGACAGTTCCCGAGATAGTAAGAATATATATAGTTTGCATCCTCATGGTGTACAGTTTCTAATACAGTGCAGGTGGTGTACACAGTATATAATACAGTGTGTACAGTTTCTAATACACTTCAGGCGGTGTACACATGTATAATACAGTGTGGGGTCTAAATACATATTATATCCACAATAAGTCCATGTATATAGATGTGACTTCTAGATTGAGGACAGTTCCGAGATGGTAAGACTATATATAGTCTGCATCCTCACGGATGCAGACTATATATAGTCTTCCCATCTCGAAACTTTCCTCAGTCTAGAAGTCACATCTATTCACATGGATTTATTGTGGATCTAATATGTGTTTTTACTTTTGAATCAAGATTGGTGGACATTGTGATTTTTCCACTTGTTGGCACATTTGCACTTTATTATGTATATATACGATTATACAGGTATAAACCATTATTCTCGTACATCTGACACATTAATAGTGTTGCACTGACACTTTACTTGTTTGCACATTTGCACATTTATTTCTATACAGCGCTACACTTTATTTTCATTTATATATACACAATTTGTCTAATTGCAGTGTCGGCAGTTTTTTAATTTGTTTGGTGGCGCAGTAATTTTTATAATATATGTTCTGAATATGAATAGTTCTTAATAGGAAGAGAAAGATAAATATGCCCTATATTTGGTATTAAGAGGAGGAACAGTGCCGCATTGTTGGTGTCAGTGGGAGGAATATTGCTGTGTTAAAGGTGTCAGTGGCAGGAATAGTGCCACATTATTGGTGTCAGGGGGAGAAATAGTGCCCCATCGTTGGTGTCAGTGGCAGGAATAGTGCTCCATTGTTGTGTCAATGGGAGGAATATTGCCCCATGGTTAGTGTCAGTGGGAGAAATAGTGCCCCATTGCAGGTGTCTGCAAGAGAAAGGGCACCCCATCATTGGTATCAGTGAAAGGAATTAGTGCCCCATCATTGGTGCCAGTGGGAGGAATACTTCCCCATTTTTGTTGTCAGTAGGAGGAATGGTGCCCCATCACTGATGTCAGTGGGAGGAATAGCACCCCATCATTTATGTCAATGGGAAGAATAATTTTTCCATCGTTGGTGTCAGTGGAAGGAACAGTGGCCCATTGTTGGTGTCAGTTAGAGGGAAAAGTGTCCCATCATTGGTGTCAGTGGAAGGAATAGTACTCCATTGTTGATATCAGTAGGAGGAATAGTGCCCCATCATTGATATCAGTGAGAGGAATTGTGCTAAATCATTGGTGCCAGTGGAAGGAATACTTCCCCATTTTTGTTGTCAGTAGGAGGAATGGTGCCCCATCACTAATGTCAGTGGGAGGAATAGCACCCCATCATTTATGTCAATGGGAAGAATAATTATTTCATCGTTGGTGTCAGTGGAAGGAACAGTGGCCCATTGTTGGTGTCAGTTAGAGGGAAAAGTGTCACATCATTGATATCAGTGAGAGGAATTGTGCTAAATCATTTGTGTCAGTGGGAGGAATACTTACCCATTGTTTGTGTCAGTGGGAGAAATAGTGCCCCATTGTTGGTACCAGTAGGAGGAATATTGCCCTATCATTGGTGTCATTGGGAAGAATAGTGCCCCATCGTTGGTGTCAGTGGGAGAAATTAGGCACCGTTGTTGATGTCATTGGGAGGAATAGCGCCCCAATGGCCAGATACTAGCAAACAATGGGCTAGGCCACAGTTTGGAGACCACTGGTCTAGAACATACAAAAACACTGCACTTTCCAAAGTAAAAAATGATAATGCATATAAGGTGCCTATAAAATACATGTGTAGCGGGGTCTTCAGATTTAGTTGGGGTACACCTGGGGGTAGTGTGACCCAGGTGTGTAATTATGACAGGGTTTAGACCCCTTTGTGATTCGTGGAGGATTGGGTGGTGCATTATTCTCCTTGGCCTGTGGGTGGCGGGGTACCTACGGGCTCAAGGTAGAATCACTACCACAGTGCTACCCTTTTTGTCCCTTTCCGGAGATGGTACGGCTGGGGCGGGGAACCCGCCGTGGTGTCGAGGAGATAAAAGGGGGAGGCGCCCTCACCACGAGGTCTTCGAGGATCATCTCTTCACGCACCCAGGCACCTTAGGCCTGGGTGCGGCCGGTTCGAGGTTCCGGCTCAGGCACCCTAGGCCTGACCGGAATGGAGTTGGAGTCCATCCCAGGCACCTTCAGCCTGGGGTGAGGTACTATGTCGTAGGCCTGGGGCCCGGTGACTTTGACTGGGTCCCGCGAGGGTGAAGTGATTCCAGGGTGCCCCTTGCGAGGGGACCCGCATCTGAGGCGAGGAGGCTGGGGAGGTCACCCGTCCGAAGATTCCGGAGCAGCGTCAACCCGGTGACGGATGGGCCTCTGGTAACTCCCTTGGAGGGTCATCTTCCCCTGATAGGGGCCGCAGCGCAGCGAAGGTATTCTAATCAAGGTTGCTACAACCCTTGGTCAAAGTACAGGGGTTTAGAGACTAAAATCAGGACAGTGCCTCGACCTGCTCATCCCACCGTATCTTGCCATTACATTGTTTGTTGTGGAGCTACGAAATAAAACTGAGAGTTGGACTGTGATCGGTGTATGGACTCTGTTAATGGGAGCAAGGGAGATTCCAGCATAGCAGGACTGAGTTTCACACCCAACACACATTTGGCCCGAGGAAGATACTGATACTGGCCTTCACCTCACCCACAGCTATGGGGAGGACATGGGCCGTAGCGCACCTCACCCTGTCGTGTGACATACCCCTAGCTAAAGAGGACGGGGTGAGGCCGCTACACGTGGGGGCTCGTCCGGGATGAAATGTGTGTTGACCCTGAGGTTTGGAATGGCTGTGTCTGGACTTTGCTGCCCGGAGGAGGTCCGAGCAGGTTGGCCATGTGATTGGCCAAAGTGCGTCCCTGTGCTCGAAGTCGTGGAAATTTCTCTGAAAAACCGGGAAAGGCCCATGCAGAAAGAGCGGAAAGAGGGAGGAGTCCAGCCGTGTGACGTACTACATGTGGGGACTTTTGCTGCACTGCGCCATGAGGCACCCCGTGACTGCGCAATTCATGGGCGGAGACTGGTGAAAGCCCGCGAAAACGTGCAAGTTGTGGGAGGAGTCTGGCCATGTGTGGAGATGCACGTGGAGACTCCGGCGCGTGGTCAGCGCGTGATGGAACAGCAGGTGGTCGGGATGGCCTCAAGCTCCCCGTGGATTCCGGTACCTTACCCCACGAAGATGACTGCTTTTGCTGCTCCCCTTACAGACACGGGGATAAGACTCAGGCCCCGAGGACAGTTGGCTTTGTATTCATGCAGAGACACGGAGGCCCTCGGTGTGATCTGTCCCGGATGCTCGGGACTGGTGGTCCAACTAAAGCCATTTGGGCGTTGTGAAGCGTGTAAAGAGTTTCTTTTTGAGGTTGAACCATCCACAGTAAGGCCCCGGGCCCTTCGCCTCAACTGCATCACAGGAACCGCCACTCCGGAGGGAGATATCCAGGCCTTTGCGGAGGTCCCCGTACGCACTGACCAGGGCGACGGGACTGCCCAACCAGGGACTGAGAGGGAAAAATCCGAGGACGCTGCTTCGGTCGCCACAGACTCCCTGCTGCCACCTCCGAAGAGGAAGATAGGCCGGGTGCAGGCCTCCTGTGGTCGTGGTCGAGCTTCACCCCGCCGCTTGCCTGGCCTAGATGGCGCCGGTAGAGAAGAGAGTCCCGGACATCCCAGTTCTTCAGAAGGGCCAGGTGAGCAAGGGGCTGGGACTGTGGTGTTAGTTGGAGGTGTCGGGAGTCCACAGTCGGTGGAGCCCGCAAGGGAGGGTAGTTCTCCGTCTACTAAAGACTACCTTCCCGCGGAAATGTATGACACCTCCGACCTAGAGTCGCTGTCAGACTGTGGGGATGACGGAGAAATAGACGAACTGTTTCACCGGAAGAGCTGGGACAAACGCCCGCTACCTGTGCTGTGTAAACCGCAGGACTCCCCTATGTCTATAGAAGACAGTATGCCCCGGGCGCAAGCCCCGGAGTTTCCGAGGAAATCTAGTCCTCCGACCAACTTTCCACATTCCACCACATCACCCGCTCTGATAGTGGGGATGCAGCGCGCTTCATTGCGGGCACCAAAGGCAAAGCCATCCGAGATGGTGAAGGTACCTCGGCACCCGGAGGCCATCGTACAGCCAGGAGAAGGTGAGCGAGATGTCATGCCTCCTCTAGCCAGATTGCAACGACTTTTCTCCCAGAGAGTCGCCCGTGAATATGGGTGGGAGTACCCCTACTTGCCTCGGGACTTACTGTATGAAGTCGAGGTCTTGCGACAACGGTGGTACGACAAATTTGTCTGGGAAAAGCTCAAAGTGCCTCATGCCCGGCGATACTTGTCGTGTTCGCCGCCTGTGTCTAAGAAGTTCAGAGACTGCAGAGCTGATTGGAAATTAGGGCGCCATATTCATGCCGATAAGGTGCTCATCTGCAGAAAAGAGGGAGAGGATGTCGAATATTCAGTCGAAGGGTTTGACAAGCACTTGAAGCCCTTGTTTTTGCCAGATCCAAGATTCTATTTGTAGGAGAAGAGAACTCCTATTTGTTTGCTTATCGAACTCTCTGGAAGGAACATTCCCAGATACTCAGAACAGTGCCCTAGTTTTGTTTTGATTTGGGCTTTTTCTTTACTCACAGGAGACTTGGGAGCTGTTGTTTTCTTTTCTCCCTTTTCTTCATGTGCCAAAGGCAGAGACTTTTGGGGGTAGAGTCAGTGTAGGGAAAGCAGGAAGAGTGAAGATCTCACCAAGTGCCATTACCGCGGCATCGTCACCAGGTGGCGGTGTTGTGCAACGTTTGTTTTGTTTTTTTCTGCACACTTTTACACCACACTCGTTGGAGCGAATGGGTCTCTCGGCTGATAGACCCATTCATTCCAAAATCTCACAAGTAATTAGGATGTTGTTTTTTTTTGTTTCCCTTCTGCAGGAGATTCGTCGGTCAAGACTGCTGAGTATGGGGTGGTTCTTAGACAGGCGCGGGAGGCATTGTATATGTGTACATGACAGATGTTTTATACAAGAGTTTATCGTTTTATAGTTCCCTTTCCTTTGAGCAGGTCTTGGCTAGTGATGAGCCAAACACCCCCGGGTTCGGTTCGCACCAGTACCCGCGAACGGACCGAAAGTTCGCACGAACATTAGAACCCTATTAAATACAATGGATGCGAACGTTCGGATTCTAAAGTGCTAATTATAACGACTATTATCCATGTTATTGTCCGAAACAGAGTTTGGGAACCCTGGTTCTGCACCAGGGGACATGTATCAATGCAAAAAGAAGTTTTAAAAACTGACGTTTTCCGGGAGCAGTCATTTTAATGATGCATAAAGTGAAAAAAAAAAGTCAAATATTCCTTTAAATATTGTACCTGGGGGGTGTCTAAAGTATGCCTGTGAAGTGCCACGTGTTTCCCGTGTTTAGAACTGTCCCTGCACAAAATAACATTTCTAAAGGAAAAAAAGCCATTTAAAACTGCTTGCGGCTTTAATGCAATGTCTGGTCCTGGTAATATGGATGAAAATCTTTAGGAAAAATGGCATAGCTACCCCATCAACCCCCCCCCCCCCCCACCCCAGCCCATTACCAGCCCCTTTGGGTCTTGTATGGATATTAAGGGGAACCCCGCACACAAAATAAAAAAGGCCCTATATACTCTGAACAGCCGTATACAGGCGGTGCATACAAGACAGGGACTGTAGGTTTGTTCTTATGTAGAATCTGTTTGTAATTTTGAACAGCTGCATTGTTTAAGTGTAGCTCCATGCCAAATTCCTTTTTTTTAGCTTTTTGGAAAACATAGGGAACGGTTATCACCCCTGTCACATTTTTTTTGCTGTCTGTGCCCCTGTTCAGAACATTTCACCTCACTTTGCGTCCCAATGACAACTGTTTTTGAAATGTGGTGTTTGTATTGAAACAAGGATTGGCGATAAAGCATCAGTAGAGAGGAGACACCTTTCTCCCATATTAATTCTTACAGGAGAGAATTTTCCTTCCAAGGGGTAGATTTCCTCTCACTTCCTGTTGTCTTCTTCCGTTTGCAAGTAGTAGTCGTTTGTAAGTTGGATGTTTGAAAGTAGGGACCTGCCGTATATACTCAGCAGAAATTGGCCCCTTAGGTGTTGGTGTTGGCACAACACTGAAAGCACTCACAGTTATTCTTGGTGGGTGCTGGAACGCCCTGCTGTCAACTATTATATCAGGAATTGTAATAACATATAATTGTTGATCAGTGGTACTAAAAATTGGGCCTTTGATGGTGGTGCTGGTGCCACAACACTGTAAGGCCTGACAGTTACTCTTGGTGGGTGCAGCAATGGGCCCTGCTGTGAATTATTAGATCAATAATTATAATTGCATGCCCCTGTTGAATAGGGGCTGAAAAATTGGGCCTGGTGGTGGTGGTGGTGGTGGTGGTGATGGTGGTGCTGGTGCCACAACACTGTAAGGCCTGACAGTTACTCTTGGTGGGCGCAGCAATGGGCCCTGCTGTGAATTATTAGATCAATAATTATAATTGCATGCCCCTGTTGAACAGGGGCTGAAAAATTGGGCCTTTGGTGGTGGTGGTGGTGGTGATGGTGGTGCTGGTGCCACAACACTGTAAGGCCTGACAGTTACTCTTGGTGGGCGCAGCAATGGGCCCTGCTGTGAATTATTAGATCAATAATTATAATTGCATGCCCCTGTTAAACAGGGGCTGAAAAATTGGGCCTTAGGCACTGGTGGCACAACACTGCAACCCCTCACAGATACTGTACTTGGAGCACAGCAATGAGGCCTGTTGCAAAGTATTGCATCCAAAATTTTAATTACACGCCCCTGTTAAACAGGGGCTGAAAAATTGGGCCTTAGCCACTGGTGGCGTCACCCATAAACCAAAATGATCTTCCAAGCTATCATCATTAATCGTATCATTGAGGAGGAGGAGGAGGATAGCCAGTCAACATAACAGCACAGGCACTCAGCATCAGCATCAGTCTTGAAGGGATGTGACATTTTAAAATCAATTAGTCTGTTATATCAGCATCAGGTGTGTGGTAGCTGGTGGTGATCCAAGACTGGTTCATCTTGATGAAAGTCAGTCGATCAACCGAGTCGGTGGACAGGCGCACCCTGTGATCCGTGACAAATCCTCCAGCAGCACTGAATGTGCGTTCTGAAAGAACGCTGGATGCAGGACAGGCCAGTAGCTCAATTGCATACTGTGCAAGCTCTGGCCAGTGATCCATCCTCAAGACCCAGTAAGCCAGAGGATTTTCGGTGGGGAAGGTGTCCAAGTCTGACCTTGCCCCTAGGTATTCCTGGACCATGTATATCAGACGCTGGAACCGATCATACTTTGGGGCTGCGGACTAAAGAATTGTCTGAACGCATCGGTCAGACGGCCACCTTCCCCACCGCTCCTTCTTTGACTGCCCGAAGCCTCAGCAACTCGTTGTCCAGGACCAGGAGTTTGTAACCTCCCAGTCTCTGGGAACGCGTTGCACAGACCTTTCTGCAAGGCCTCCCGGAGTTGTCTCATCCTCTGCTCCCTCTGCGACGGTAAGATAAGGTCCGCAACCTTACCCTTGTACCGTGGATCAAGGAGAGTGGCCAGCCAGTAATGGTCCCTCTCCTTGATCCGAAGAATACGAGGATCCTTCCGCAGACTTTGCAGGATCAGGGAGGCCATGCAGCGTAGGTTAGCTGAGGCATTCAGTCCGGAGTCCTCTGGGTCACTAAGGACGACATGATCCGCAGCCACCTCCTCCCAGCCACGTACAAGTCCACTGGTTTCTTGGGACTGTAAATCATCCCTAAAAGACTGCTGCTGATGATGCTGAGTGCCAGCCTCCACCTCCATGCTGACACAATCCTCCACCTCCTCCTCCTCCTCCTCTTCCTGTGCGATGGGTGGGACAGAAGGAACACTGTCTGGGTAAAGGGGGCCTTGAGAGGCAAGGAAGTCCTCCTCTTCCTGCCTCTGTTCTGCCTCAAGTGCCCTGTCCATTATTCCACGCAGCGTGTGCTCCAACAGGTGGACAAGAGGTACAGTGTCACTGATGCATGCACTGTCACTGCTCACCATCCTCGTGGCCTCCTCAAATGGTGCCAGGACAGTGCATGCATCCCTGATCATGCCCCACTGGCGTGGTGAAAAAAACCCGAGCTCCCCTGACCCTGTCCTGGTGCCGTAGTCGCACAGGTACTCATTGATGGCCCTCTGCTGCGTGTGCAGCCGCTGCAGCATGGCCAACGTTGAGTTCCACCTGGTGGGCATGTCACATATAAGGCGGTTCTTGGGCAGGTTCAACTCCTTTTGCAGCTCAGCCAGGCGAGCACTGGCATTATAAGATCTGCGGAAATGCACACAGACTTTCCTAGCCTGCCTCAGGACATCCTGTAAGCCCGGGTACCTGCCCAAGAACCGCTGCACCACCAGGTTAAGGACGTGAGCCAAACAGGGCACATGGGTCAGTTGT
This sequence comes from Rana muscosa, assembly GCA_029206835.1. Taxonomy (NCBI): domain Eukaryota; kingdom Metazoa; phylum Chordata; class Amphibia; order Anura; family Ranidae; genus Rana; species Rana muscosa. The sequence continues at coordinate 66,322,757 of CM055117.1, read as the reverse complement.
CCCTGTCGGAGGGCGGAGAGGAGGTTGGTGCCATTGTCGCAAACCACCATTCCTGGCTTAAGCTGGCGTGGCGTCAATCACCTCTCGGCCTGCCCCTGCAGAGCAGACAGGACCTCTGCCCCAGTGTGGCTCCTGTCCCCCAAACACACCAGCGCAAGCACGGCATGGCATCTTTTTGCCTGCGTACTTGCGTAGCCCCTTGATCGCCTACGGAGCACCGCTGGTTCCGAGGACAAACCACAGGAAGAGGCCATGGAGGAAGAAGAAGAGGAGGGGGTGGAGGAGAGAGGTGTGTCACAACCAGTAGTAGCATTTTGGAGGCGTGGCGGTGGAACAACCTCCAACACTACTGCACCTTGTCCTGCATCCTTCCCAGCTGCCAAAAGAGTGACCCAATGGGCCGTGAAAGAAAGGTAACGTCCCTGTCCATGCCTGCTGGACCATGAGTCAGCGGTAATATGCACCTTACCGCTGACCGCCCTGTCCAGCGAGGCCAAGACATTGCCTTCCACATGCCTGTAGAGAGCCAGAATCGCCTTCCGTGCGAAAAAGTGGCGTTTGGGAACCTGCCACTGAGGAACCGCACATTGCACAAACTCACGGAAGGGGGCCGAGTCTACCAACTGAAAAGGCAGCAGTTGAAGCGCTAGCAATTTAGCCAAGCTAGCATTCAACCGCTGGGCATGTGGATGGCTGGGAGTGAACTTCTTTCGACGGTCCAGCAGCTGGGGCAGGGAAATTTGCCTGCTAGAATCGGACGTTGGTGTACTGCTAGCAGAGTGCCCGCAAGTACTTGGCTGTGACACACCTAATTCTACACCTTCATTCCTCTCAGAGCAGGTTTCAGAGAGGACTGAAGGTATACTGGGGTTGGAGATCCCAGCTGATGTGGTGCAAGAAGAGGTCAGCTTTGTTCTTTGGTGTGGGTCTTTAAGGTAGGCTTGCCAACGAGCTGCATGGCAGGTCAGCATATGTCTGATCAAGCATGTGGTGCCCAAGCGGCTGATGTTTTGGCCACGCGATATACGCTTGAGACATATGTTGCAAACAGCAGCTGTGCGATCTGATGCACTCGCCTCAAAAAAGGCCCACACCAAAGAACTTTTGGAATGACGGGCAGAGGCAGCGCCCTGCACAGGCGGAGCTCTGCGGTGTGATTCCGTCGGTGTGCTGCCCATACGCTGGCCACTCAAGGGCATCCTGCCTCGTTGGAGATGTGCCTCCTCCTCATCCTCCTCCTCCTCCTCTCTCCTATTAGGCACCCACGTGGAGTCAGTGACCTCATCATCCCCTCCCTCCTCATCACTGGAGCCAATCTGGCAGTATGCTGCAGCTGCTGAAGCATGACTGCCAGATTGGTGTCCTTCTTGAGCATCCCCTCTCTCTGCTCTCACGCTACTGCCTTCCTCTAGCTGGGTATCATCATCAGATCCTTCGAAACGCTGGGCATCCTCCTGGAGCATGTACCCAACACTGTGCTCAAACAGTTCGGGGGACTCCTCAGGAGGAGGACATGGTGGGTCTAGGGAAGGATTGACTAATGAAGATAATGATACCAGAGAAGAGGACGCTTTGGCAGCTGCTTTGCCAGTACCCTGAGCCTGGGTGAGAGAGGATGAGGAGGATGAGGTGGGCTTGGTCATCCACTCTACCAAGTCTTCGGCATGATGTGGCTCAACATGTCCAGCTGCCGAAAAGAAGGACAAGCGTGTCCCATGGCCATGTGCTGATGACAATGCACCGCGTCCACGACCAGCACTGTTGCCCCCAGACACAGAGCCTGCTTGCCCTCTTTTTTTGCCTCCTGACTGTCTGCCTCTCCTTGTTTGCCTTCCAGACATTTTAATGGATGGCCTGCAGGGAGATGGGAAAAAGAGCAATAAGGGCTACCTTCAGGTGTATACTGTGCAGGAGGCTTAGCAACAATGACACTGACACTGTCCCCTGCCTATCCTTCTCTGTCCCTAAACTCAAGGATTTCAAATATGGTTCAGCAAAATTGGTTTAGAACAGAATAGCACACTGACACTTTCCCTCACTGTCCTACTCTGTCCCTCCCTACAAACAAGATTTAGCACAGAATAGCACACTGATAGTTTCCACGAGTGTCCTTCTCTGTCCCTAAACTCAAGGATTTCAAATATGGAACAGCAAAATTGGTTTAGAACAGAATAGCACACTGACACTTTCCCTCACTGTCCTACTCTGTCCCTCCCTACAAACAAGATTTAGCACAGAATAGCACACTGATAGTTTCCATGAGTGTCCTTCTCTGTCCCTAAACTCAAGGATTGAAAATATGGAACAGCAAAATTGGTTTAGAACAGAATAGCACACTGACACTTTCCCTCACTGTCCTACTCTGTCCCTCCCTACAAACAAGATTTAGCACAGAATAGCACACTGATAGTTTCCACGAGTGTCCTTCTCTGTCCCTAAACTCAAGGATTTCAAATATGGAACAGCAAAATTGGTTTAGAACAGAATAGCACACTGACACTTTCCCTCACTGTCCTACTCTGTCCCTCCCTACAAACAAGATTTAGCACAGAATAGCACACTGATAGTTTCCACGAGTGTCCTTCTCTGTCCCTAAACTCAAGGATTTCAAATATGGAACAGCAAAATTGGTTTAGAACAGAATAGCACACTGACACTTTCCCTCACTGTCCTACTCTGTCCCTCCCTACAAACAAGATTTAGCACAGAATAGCACACTGATAGTTTCCACGAGTGTCCTTCTCTGTCCCTAAACTCAAGGATTTCAAATATGGAACAGCAAAATTGGTTTAGAACAGAATAGCACACTGACACTTTCCCTCACTGTCCTACTCTGTCCCTCCCTACAAACAAGATTTAGCACAGAATAGCACACTGATAGTTTCCACGAGTGTCCTTCTCTGTCCCTAAACTCAAGGATTGAAAATATGGTTCAGCAAAATTGGTTTAGAACAGAATAGCACACTGACACTTTCCCTCACTGTCCTACTCTGTCCCTCCCTACAAACAAGATTTAGCACAGAATAGCACACTGATAGTTTCCACGAGTGTCCTTCTCTGTCCCTAAACTCAAGGATTTCAAATATGGAACAGCAAAATTGGTTTAGAACAGAATAGCACACTGACACTTTCCCTCACTGTCCTACTCTGTCCCTCCCTACAAACAAGATTTAGCACAGAATAGCACACTGATAGTTTCCACGAGTGTCCTTCTCTGTCCCTAAACTCAAGGATTTCAAATATGGAACAGCAAAATTGGTTTAGAACAGAGAATAGCACACTGACACTTTCCCTCACTGTCCTACTCTGTCCCTCCCTACAAACAAGATTTAGCACAGAATAGCACACTGATAGTTTCCACGAGTGTCCTTCTCTGTCCCTAAACTCAAGGATTTCAAATATGGAACAGCAAAATTGGTTTAGAACAGAATAGCACGCTGACACTTTCCCTCACTGTCCTACTCTGACCCTCCCTACAAACAAGATTTAGCACAGAATAGCACACTGATAGTTTTCACGAGAGCCCTTCTCCGTTCCTAAACTCAAGGATTTCAAATATGGAACAGCAAAATTGGTTTAGAACAGAATAGCACACTGACACTTTCCCTCACTGTCCTACTCTGTCCCTCCCTACAAACAAGATTTAGCACAGAATAGCACACTGATAGTTTCCACAAGTGTCCTTCTCTGTCCCTAAACTCAAGGATTTCAAATATGGTTCAGCAAAATTGGTTTAGAACAGAATAGCACACTGACACTTTCCCTCACTGTCCTACTCTGTCCCTCCCTACAAACAAGATTTAGCACAGAATAGCACACTGATAGTTTCCACGAGTGTCCTTCTCTGTCCCTAAACTCAAGGATTTCAAATATGGAACAGCAAAATTGGTTTAGAACAGAATAGCACACTGACACTTTCCCTCACTGTCCTACTCTGTCCCTCCCTACAAACAAGATTTAGCACAGAATAGCACACTGATAGTTTCCACGAGTGTCCTTCTCTGTCCCTAAACTCAAGGATTTCAAATATGGAACAGCAAAATTGGTTTAGAACAGAATAGCACACTGACACTTTCCCTCACTGTCCTACTCTGTCCCTCCCTACAAACAAGATTTAGCACAGAATAGCACACTGATAGTTTCCACGAGTGTCCTTCTCTGTCCCTAAACTCAAGGATTTCAAATATGGAACAGCAAAATTGGTTTAGAACAGAATAGCACACTGACACTTTCCCTCACTGTCCTACTCTGTCCCTCCCTACAAACAAGATTTAGCACAGAATAGCACACTGATAGTTTCCACGAGTGTCCTTCTCTGTCCCTAAACTCAAGGATTGAAAATATGGTTCAGCAAAATTGGTTTAGAACAGAATAGCACACTGACACTTTCCCTCACTGTCCTACTCTGTCCCTCCCTACAAACAAGATTTAGCACAGAATAGCACACTGATAGTTTCCACGAGTGTCCTTCTCTGTCCCTAAACTCAAGGATTGAAAATATGGTTCAGCAAAATTGGTTTAGAACAGAATAGCACACTGACACTTTCCCTCACTGTCCTACTCTGTCCCTCCCTACAAACAAGATTTAGCACAGAATAGCACACTGATAGTTTCCACGAGTGTCCTTCTCTGTCCCTAAACGCAAGGATTTCAAATATGGAACAGCAAAATTGGTTTAGAACAGAATAGCACACTGACACTTTCCCTCACTGTCCTACTCTGTCCCTCCCTACAAACAAGATTTAGCACAGAATAGCACACTGATAGTTTCCACGAGTGTCCTTCTCTGTCCCTAAACTCAAGGATTTCAAATATGGAACAGCAAAATTGGTTTAGAACAGAATAGCACGCTGACACTTTCCCTCACTGTCCTACTCTGACCCTCCCTACAAACAAGATTTAGCACAGAATAGCACACTGATAGTTTTCACGAGAGCCCTTCTCCGTTCCTAAACTCAAGGATTTCAAATATGGAACAGCAAAATTGGTTTAGAACAGAATAGCACACTGACACTTTCCCTCACTGTCCTACTCTGTCCCTCCCTACAAACAAGATTTAGCACAGAATAGCACACTGATAGTTTCCACAAGTGTCCTTCTCTGTCCCTAAACTCAAGGATTTCAAATATGGTTCAGCAAAATTGGTTTAGAACAGAATAGCACACTGACACTTTCCCTCACTGTCCTACTCTGTCCCTACAAACAAGATTTAGCACAGAATAGCACACTGACACTTTCCCTCACTGTACCTCTCTGTCCCTAAACTCAAGGATTTCAAATATGGTTCAGCAAGATTGGTTTAGAACAGAATAGCACACTGTCAGTTTCACTCACTGTCCTACTCTGTCCCTACAAACAAGATTTAGCACAGAATAGGACACTGACACTTTTCCTCACTGTACCTCTCTGTCCCTAAACTCAAGGATTGAAAATATGGTTCAGCAAGATTGGTTTAGAACAGAATAGCACACTGACACTTTCCCTCACTGTACCTCTCTGTCCCTACAAACAAGGTTTAGCACAGAATAACACACTGACACTCTCCCTACCTATCCTTATTTGTCCCTAAACACAAGGAATCCAGGATTAGTAAAGGAAAAAAAATGACACTGTCCCTGCCTATGCTTCTCTTTCCCTGCTCCGGAACACACTACACAAGGCCGCCGCGCTGGCGGCCTTTTATAGTGTGGGGCGTGTACTAAACCCCCTCAGCAATAATTGGCCACAGGCATCCTGCCTGTGGCCAATCATTGCTCTCCTCGCTGCCGGCGCTGTGATTGGCCAAGCATGCGGGGTCACAGTGCATGCTTGGCCAATCACAGCTCCTGGATGACACTGCGATGGCGTAGTGCATTGTGGGCCGTTCGCGTCACTCGAATTTGGCGCGAACGGCCCAAATCGTTCGATCTTCGTCGAACGATCGAACAGCCGATGTTCGAGTCGAACGTATGTTCGACTCGAACACGAAGCTCATCCCTAGTCTTGGCACACACAGTATCCAAAATTTTTAGGGATAGCCTCTGGGGCCCACTTCATGTCACCACTCCTTGGGAGACATGGGTATGCACCTGACGCTGGGGACCAGCGTCAAATCACAGGGGGGAGTGTGTAGCGGGGTCTTCAGATTTAGTTGGGGTACACCTGGGGGTAGTGTGACCCAGGTGTGTAATTATGACAGGGTTTAGACCCCTTTGTGATTCGTGGAGGATTGGGTGGTGCATAATTCTCCTTGGCCTGTGGGTGGCGGGGTACCTACGGGCTCAAGGTAGAATCACTACCACAGTGCTACCCTTTTTGTCCCTTTCCGGAGATGGTACGGCTGGGGCGGGGAACCCGCCGTGGTGTCGAGGGGAGAAGATAAAAGGGGGAGGCGCCCTCACCACGAGGTCTTCGAGGATCATCTCTTCACGCACCCAGGCACCTTAGGCCTGGGTGCGGCCGGTTCGAGGTTCCGGCTCAGGCGCCCTAGGCCTGACCGGAATGGAGTTGGAGTCCATCCCAGGCACCTTCAGCCTGGGGTGAGGTACTATGTCGTAGGCCTGGGGCCCGGTGACTTCGACTGGGTCCCGCAAGGGTGAAGTGATTCCAGGGTGCCCCTTGCGAGGGGACCCGCATCTGAGGCGAGGAGGCTGGGGAGGTCACCCGTCCGAAGATTCCGGAGCAGCATCAACCCGGTGACGGATGGGCCTCTGGTAACTCCCTTGGAGGGTCATCTTCCCCTGATAGGGGCCGCAGCGCAGCGAAGGTATTCTAATCAAGGTTGCTACAGCCCTTGGTCAAAGTACAGGGGTTTAGAGACTAAAATCAGGACAGTGCCTCGACCTGCTCATCCCACTGTATATTGCCATTACATTGTTTGTTGTGGAGCTACGAAATAAAACTGAGAGTTGGACTGTGATCGGTGTATGGACTCTGTTAATGGGAGCAAGGGAGATTCCAGCATAGCAGGACTGAGTTTCACACCCAACACACATTTGGCCCGAGGAAGATACTGATACTGGCCTTCACCTCACCCACAGCTATGGGGAGGACATGGGCCGTAGCGCACCTCACCCTGTCGTGTGACATACCCCTAGCTAAAGAGGACGGGGTGAGGCCGCTACACATGTAAGGTATGCCTATAATGCACCACACCTCTTGGGTAGAGATACGAACGTAGCCTAACTCTTCCAGGGAAGGATCAACTGAAACTCTGACACACAGTTCAATGATTTTGTAGAGGTGACTCTTCTAGTAGTTGATCAGATAGAAAATGTAGAACACAGCCTAATGACTGTTAGGGCTTGTTTACACTACACTACATTACACTAGCTTTTACTTTAACACACATTAAAGTGCCTACAGCTTCAACGTTTTATTTTTTTGTTTTTTTTTAAGTGTATTTGATGCTTCTGTGATGTTTCTATGATGTTTTTTTTAAGCTTTAATGAAGTTTGGCAAATGCCTTGTGTGTGTTGATTTTATATTTGTTTAAAAGGAGCCCAATAGAACCCCCAGCTCATTACAACTCATTCAGCAGATCCCCCACTTAGTAGTACCCCCCAGTTTTCCTGATCCTCCACTCAGTACTACCCCCCAGTTTTGCTGATCTCCCACTCAGTAGTACCCCCCCAGTTCTGCTGATCCCCCACTCAGTACTACCCCCCAGTTTTGCTGATCCCCCACCCAGTAGTACCCCCCCAGTTATGCTGATCCCCCACTCAGTATAACCCCTAGCTCTGCTGATCCTCTGGTTTGCTGATCCGCCTTTCTGGTCCCTGCTCACCTCCCACTATATTGCTTCCATGCTGCTCACCACATGTGACATCTGCTAGTTTCTCCTGCTCTGGTCATCCAGCTCTGCTGATCCTCTGCTGCTCAGCCCTCTGTCTCCGGTCCCCGGTCTCCTTCTGCTATAGCATTCCCATGTTAGTTACTCTGCTCCAGTCCAGACCCTGCTCCCCTTCTTGCTGTACACTAGATGTGACATCTGCACCAGACACTTCCAGAATATATACACATGAACCAGAAGTGACTGCTGATGATGTCATTCCAGTTTGCTTGTTGGTTTCCCAGTGCATTCTGGGATATCTCATACCTGCAATACCTTCAAAACAAAGCAAAGCTAACGCTGAATAAAAGGCCACTCAAAAGCTTCAGGTGCTGTAAGCAAACGTTGTCATAGACTTCTATGGAGGCTTTGGAGATGCTCTGAAGCACCAAGATGGTGATATGGGGTATAATTTTTGAAGCAAAGCAAACACAACATGTCAACAGGACTGTAAGGTAACCATTTTTATTTAGTGAAAGGTGCTTTAATTGGCATTCAGAGTGGTTTAAACAAGCGGTCCAATGCCACATTTGGAAGCAAGTAGAAACAAGCCCTAAAAGTACCTTTTTTGGTGTAATCTGTTGATCTCCCAGTGCTGAACTCAAGTACAAAATTCTCAGAAATTGTTCAGGGTTAAGTCTTCAATTTCTGGTTGTTTTGGTGATTCTTTGTGGTGAAGGGGGGGGGGGGAGTCTAACAACCTATCTCAGGCTGAGTAACCAAGATCCTGCTGACCAAGAGCCCTTGGGGAGAACTAGGCAGTAAAATCTGTACTCAACCATTCCCTCTATGCATTCACATAAACTTGCTCGGTCATATCCCATATTCAGCTGTTTCTTTAGAAAAACCCGCTGACAAACTTACCCACAGCTTTGTGGCATGCCAGCAATAGGATGAACCATCTCAGCCTCATTGGTCAGCTACAACGAAGTACCTGAATACAGTGGTATTAAACAGTATAATTAAGTCTTATGTATATAAAGAGCTAAAATGATGCCTGTCTCTACTGAATCTATGGGCTCCATGAAGCAGTGGTATGGCCTTACCACAGACACTTCAGTACTTTAAGAAAAAAAGAAAAAATAATATTGCATATTTATAAAGCCCAGCTTGTTTTGTGACATCAAAGTATGGAGAGCAAAACTGAAACTAATCAAGGAAGGCAAAAAAAAAAAAGCCTGGTGTAGAGCCTGGTCATATGGGCTCTCTATGCGAGAGAATGCCATGACACACCATAGACTCTACACTGCGGCACACATAAGGGACCTGTAAAATGCAGACTCCAGTGTGGAGTAATTCTGGTGAGTAGATAGTAGAATCTGCTTTTTACTATAAAAAGACCCCCATGAATCCTTTACTAGCCATAGAAGCCGAAGAATGTGTATAGTGGTTTTTTTTTTATCTGTTTCTAACGCAAATTTTATTATGCGTTTATCCTTTTTAGCTAAACATGTAGAGGGGGGAGGTTCATGTGCGTGTAAAGCCAGGTGTCCCAATACTTTTGGTAATTTAGTATATATTAGGCTTGTGCAATTCGTTTCGTAACGAATCAAAATTCGTCCGAATTTAGCAACTTTCGGACATTCGGAAGCATTCGAATTTCCGAACAGAGCAATTACGAATAAAACCGAATCCGAAATAAATTATACCGCAAAATAGCGAATGCCCGAAGGTCTTCGGCATAATTCGTTATGAAAAAAGTTACGAATGTACGAATCCATTCGAAGCACAATAACACTCACTCTGCTCTCTGCTTCTCCCTCACCATGCTGAACTCCCTCTCAAAATGGTGTACAGGGGCGGAGGCTATAGCCGCATGAAAAAACGAAAGTAAAATACGAGATTTCAAATCCATTCGAAGCACAATAACACTCACTCTGCTCTGCTCTCTGCTTCTCCCTCACCGTGCTGAACCCTCTCAAAATGGTGTACAGGGGCGGAGCCTATAGCCGCATGTAAAAAATGAAAGTAAAATACGAGATTTCGAATCGTTACAAATAACCGCTATGTATTTAGAAAAGTACAAATCCATTCGAAGCACATTAGGCATAATAGGCAGCGTCGTTGTGAGAGAGACACGGAAAATTACGAATCAACGAACCCAAAAAAAGTTACGAAAGTAGGAGTTGTGTCCAGAATCAACGAAAAACAACGTACTCTACCGAAAGTACGAATTATAAAGCAACAAAAAATTCAACGAAAAATGTCGCTTGCAAAAATACGAATGAGTCCGAACACGAAAAATCCCGTCTAGCAAAATTACGAATGATTACGAATCAACAGGACCGGAAAGAAACGAACCGAAACGGAACGAATTTTTCCGTTGTGCACAAGTCTAGTATATATATATATATATATATATATATCTTCTGTGCAATTGTTCTCATTCATTGATGTAGTAAATACTTCATGTATAGGATTTCCTTGTTTGTGCGGGATCAATACAAAATCATACGTACATTTTCTTTACCCCAAAATGTTATCTGCTGTGTTGTGTTTTTAGCTAACTCATAGTCCTCTGAGAATCCCTTATTTATTACATGTTTATTTGTAAAACACAACTATAAAACAATTTAAACATGTATAAACTTTAAAAATGTTAAAATAGATTTGACACAAACCATTATTACTGAAGCTCATTTAAATACATTTTTACTTTTATCATTAAATTACATTTATTATGTTGTAAATGATTAAAATATTACATTTAATAAATTAGAGAAAAATGGGAAAATGGCTGCCTCTACGTGCATATTTAATGACATACTATACATGGAAACATTAAACTAAATATATATAAATATATCTTTAACAAACAATAAGAAGATTAGTTATAGTTAAGCTTGTTTCCCATGTATCTAAAACCATTGAAAATACTTTAGTTCCCCTTTTAGGAGGGCCTACCATATTTCTCACAGACCAATATTGTATTGAACATTAGCTCATGTCTTAAAGCCCGAGGACCTCTTGAAGACATGTTAGAAAGTCAGTAAAGAATATTTTTAGACCACACTTATCAATCCTGCATTATTTCTGCTCCAGATCTGCTCTTGACAAGCTCGGAAAGAAAATTGACTTTCTTATTACGTGGTAGATTTCAGAAATCTGCGTCTGGGGTCAGGTCTCTGTTGTATTTCAAGCGAACATCTGTGCAGCTGCCAATAAACTCAGCAAAGTAAACTTTTTGCACAGCCCCGCTGGCTTTTTAGTGCAAGTAGTTACAAGACATATTTTATAGAGATGCTGCACAGAACGCTTTCCTTTCACCGGCCTGGAGCTTTCTTCTCCGAGCACAGCATGGTCCTCAGATCATATTTATTAGGTGTATTTTAATATCTGGGTATCATGTAATAAATAATTACTATAAAACGCACATTCCTGAATGACAAGGTTTCCTTTTTCTTGTGCTTGGCTCATTTATATTCAGCATGGCATTGTAGCGGAAAGAGCGTTCATTTGGTGGCCAAATCAAAAAGTATTGTTCTGTTATAAAATTGCTCTCTTTTTTCCTCCTCTATTTATCTTCCCCCTTTACCCTCTTCTCCCCTCTCTATTTCTCTCCTGATCTCTTCTCTTCTCTCCTTTCTAATATCCTCTCTTTTCTTCCTCCTCTCCTCTCTTCCATCTCTTCCGTCCACTCCACTTCACACCTCTGGACTCCTTTCTTTCATCTTCCGTCTCCTCTCCACAACTTTCTTGTTAGTTCCCTCCCCACTCTTCTCTTCTTCCTTTCCACTTCACTTTTCCTCTTGTCTTGTCCTCTCCTATTTACTAACTACTTCCTTATCACTTCCCCACTCTTCTCTTCTGCCTCTCTGCTCATCTCAACCCCTCCCTTTCTCCTCTCCTAACCAATTATCTATTACTCTTTAAACCTTCACTCCTCTCCTCCTCTGTTCCTACTGTAATCACTCTTTCTACTTCTGTCTATATTCTATCTTCTATCTGTCTATCTTTTATCTTCTTCTGCCCCTCTTCTCTCTTGTTCTCTTCTCTCCCCTGTTCAATCTTTTTCTCTTCTCTTCTCCCCCCCCCCTCTTCTCTCTTGTTCTCTTCTCTCCCCTGTTCAGTCTTTTTCTCTTCTCTTCTGCCCCACTTCTCTCTTGTTCTCTTCTCTCCCCTGTTCAGTCTTTTTCTCTTCTCTTCTGCCCCACTTCTCTCTTGTTCGCTTCTCTCCCCTGTTTAGTCTTGTTCCCCTTTCCTCCCTATCTCCTCTGTTGTTCTCTTCTCTCCTCTGTTCAGCTTTGTTCTCCTCTCCTCTCTTCTCCCCCTCTTCTCTCTTGTTCTCTTCTCTCCCCTGTTCAGTCGTGTTCTCCTGTTCTCACTTCTTCCCCTCTTCTCTCCCCTGTTCAATCTTGTTCTCCTCTCTTCTCTTCTCCCCCTCTTCTCTATTGTTCTCTTCTCTCCCCTGTTCAGTCTTGTCCTCCTCTCTTCTCTTCTCCCCCTCTTCTCTCTTGTTCTCTTCTCTCCCGTGTTCAGTCTTGTCCTCCTCTCTTCTCTTCTCCCCCTCTTCTCTATTGTTCTCTTCTCTCCCCTGTTCAGTCTTGTCCTCCTCTCTTCTCTTCTCCCCCTCTTCTCTCCCCTGTTCAGTCTTGTTCTCCTCTCTTCTCTTCTCCTCCTCTTCTCTCTCGTTCTCTTCTCTCCCCTGTTCAGTCTTGTCCTCCTCTCTTCTCTTCTCCCCCTCTTCTCTCTTGTTCTCTTCTCTCCCGTGTTCAGTCTTGTCCTCCTCTCTTCTCTTCTCCCCCTCTTCTCTATTGTTCTCTTCTCTCCCCTGTTCAGTCTTGTCCTCCTCTCTTCTCTTCTCCCCCTCTTCTCTCCCCTGTTCAGTCTTGTTCTCCTCTCTTCTCTTCTCCTCCTCTTCTCTCTCGTTCTCTTCTCTCCCCTGTTCAGTCTTGTCCTCCTCTCCACTCTTCTTCCCCACTTCTCTCTTGTTCTCTTCTCTCCCCTGTTCAGTCTTTTTCTCCTCTCTTCTCCACCACTTCTCTCTTGTTCTTTTCTCTCCCCTGTTTAGACTTGTTCTACTCTTCTCTCTCCTCCCCCTCTTCTCTCCCTTGTTCAGTCTTGTCCTCCTCTCCTTACTTTTCCCCTCTTCTCTTTTGTCCTCTTTTCTGCTCCCCTCTACCCTCCCTTCCCCTCTTCTCCTCTTCAATCCTACATTCTCCTCATCTCTCTTTCTCTCTCCCCTTACTTCCTATCTCTCCTCTTCTCTCCATTTTTCTTTTCTCCCCTCCACTTCTTTGTTCTCCTCCCCTTTCTTCCTCCTTCCCTTTTCATATTTACTAAGTAATTACTATTCCAACATGGCGCCCACCGTGATTAATAAAGCTTAACCACTTTAGGTTCACCCTATATCAGTTTTACTGCTTCATGGCGGCACCTGTGTGCCGGATCACTTATATATACGTGATCCGACACTACCGGGTGGGGGGTGCGCAAGCTGATCAGCGGGTGCAGGGTACTCAATGTCCTCTGGCATCGGCCAATCGTCAGGCAGAGACACAGAACTGCAATCAGCCCATGTAAACAAGGCAGATCGCCATTCTGACATGAGGGAAGGGATGGAGTTTGTGTCTCTGCAAAGCAGTGAATAAATTCCATCTCTTCCTTTAGTAAAAACACCTCACATAGTATATTAAATCACTGGCTAAACACACAGTTAACCCTTTGATCGCCCTAGATGTTTACCCCTTCCCAGCCAGTGTCATTAGTACAGTGACAGTGCATATTTTCAGCACTAATCACTATATTAGTGTCACTGGTTCCCAAAAAGTGTCAGCATGTACACCGCAATATCGCAATCCTGCTATAATGATCGCCTCCATTACTAGTAAACATACATAAATAACAATATCCCACAGTTTGTAGGCTCTATACCTTTTGCACAAACCAATCAATATACGCTTATAGGGATTTTTTACCAAAAATATGTAGCAGAATACATATTGGCTTAAATTTATGGAAACATTCAATTTTCTTTATTGGATATGTTTTATTATATATATATATATATATATATATATATATATATATATATATTTCAAAATTGTTGGTTCTTTTATGTTTATAGCCCAAAAAATAAAAATGCAGAGGTGATCAAATACCACCAAAAGAAAGCTCTATTTGTGGGGAAAACAATGATAAAAATTTTATTTGGGTACAGTGTTGTATGACCGCGCAATTGTTAGTTAAAGTCACGCAGTGCCGTATAGCAAAAAATGGCCTGGTCATGTAGGGGGGTAAATCTTCTGGAGGTCAAGTGGTTAATATTTCTTATCTACCCTCTCCCCTTTTCCCTTCTCATCTCCTCTTTTCTCTTTTCCCCTCTCCTCTTCTCCATTATTCTCTTATCTCCCCTCTCAGCCCTTCCCAGTGATCTCAGATCCCAGCAAGCTTACACCAAGCTCCCACATGCATTAAAACATGCAGCTCTCATTACATTCTCCTTGTTAGTGTACATAGTCATCCTTTCTGCAAAGTTTCCCTTCTACATTCAGTATTTTTAAAGAAAATCATGCAATATTTATCACTTAAAGGGGTTGTAAAGGTTCTTTTTTTATTTTCTAAATAGGTTCCTTTAAGCTAGTGTATTTTTGGTTCACTTACCTTTTCCTTCGATTTCCCTTCTAAATGTTTTTTTTCTTTGTCTGAATTTCTCACTTCCTGTTCCTCCTCAGTAATCTTGCCCCCATCATCCGAGCCGTTCTGGCTGGGGGATAGTCAGCATGCTCGCCCCCTCCCTTGGGACTACAACCCTGCGGGGAGACGCTTCTCCTCCCAGCCAGTCTTAGGACTCCCGGCCAATCGGGTTTCAGGACCCACTTCCTGTTAGGCCAGGAGAAGAAGCAACGGCCTCCGCTCTTCCCTTGGCAAGCTGGAGCAAAGAGCAGCATCGCCCTCCCAAGGAAAGGCCACTGATGCGCCGTCTGTCTCCCACAGGGGGGGGTGTGTGTCCACTGATCGTGCCATCTGTCTCCCACGGGAGGGGGGGTGTCCACTGATCGCCGCCGTCCGTCTCGGGGTGGCATTGGTGCGAGTGAGGGGGGCTGGTTTGTTTGCCGCCCCCTCAAAATATTGAGAACCAGCTGCCACTGTTTTGCACTCTACAGTTTTAGTAAATCAATCCTATTGCCACCTTTCATAATATATAATAAAAGAAACAGCATAAGGACAACAATACATGTACCACTTATAGAAGGACGATAATTAATGTATGAAAATGTTATCCAGCCCTTTGTCCATGTACTATTTCCTATCTCTTATGTATCAGCTTTTCTTCTTCTGTCATTGACACATATGTATTTCTCCTTTATGTTGTATGATGTATACCCAATAAAATGTAAAAAAAAAAATATTATAATTCAAATACATGAAGTTTATAAACAGATAAGTATTAGCAGATGGCAATTAGGCCTCATGTACACAGGATGTAAAAAACACAACTTTTACATTTTAATTTTTTTAAGCCTCTAAATACAACTCTATGTTAGCCTATGTGGTTGTGCACACATAGGGACCCCGTTCACATCGGCGCAATTTGACATAAGATTTGACAGGTCAAATCGCATTTTAAATCTTAGCCTATCACGGAAATAAGAGCGTCCCAATCGATGCGACGCGGACTCTGCAGTGCCGCACAGATTTCCAAAAGTAATTCCTGCACTACATTTGGCGACTTCAGGGGCGATTTCAGTAGAGATCTGTGCAACACAGATGTCTTTCAAGTACGGAGTCGGACTGAAATGCGGCTTTGAAATCGTGCGAGTTCAGATGAACTCATACGATTTCAAAGCAGTGTTCAGTGTGAATGAGGGCTTATAAGCATATTAGAAAAGAAGTGTTTAGAGGCTGAAAAAAAAGGTCAATCGCGCGTTCACAAGAGGAGCGTTTGGGCAGGAAAAATCTTAAACGCACCTAAACGCCTAAAAGCTAGGTGCATTTAGTGCTAGAGCACTCATTCCTTCCAAAGGCCAGAATAAATTAATTTCTTTCTCGTACATCACGGGACACAGAGCGACATAGTCATTACTATGTGGGTTATATAGATACCTTCAGGTGCTGGCACTGGCAACTTCCAAAACCGGAAGTACCCTCCCCTATATAAGCCCCTCCCATCCGGGAGTACCTCAGTTTTTTGCCAGTGTCTAAGGTGTTGGCCAAGAAGTAACATGTGTTTCACTGAGCTTGCGTACAGGTTCTTTTGGGCCTCAGTAAGCTATTCCGGATCCGACCAAAAAAGCTTCATAGCTAAACGGTCGGTACCCGGGCCTTGCAAGAGAAGAGCAAGGTTTTGCCTGTAATGCTTCTCTTAGGAGGGCTGGACCCTGGGATCCAGAGCTCTGGTCATACCCACGACCAAGATGTTTTCTGTGCAGGGTGCTATACAGGTCCAGGGGGGTGGAATCCTTGGGAACCCGGTCCCTGAAGGTTTGATTACAATGCCTGCCGTGATAGGTGAAGTTTGGGCTTCTGTGGACCAAACAGAGTCCTGCGGCGAGGAAAAGGTAAGTGGGGGCCCTCAGGAACTTGGTTCTATTGGGGGACCCCCAAGCCTATTTTGTCTTTCTGCCTGTTACCTAAGGTATTCCCACTAAATATTCTGTGCATGCCTGTTACTACTGAGAAAATGTAAATTTTTTTATAGTAGGCAAGAAAAAAAAAAAATTGTGTAAGACCGCGGTACCTGTGTTAAACACTAGAGGCCGCTATGGTTCTTTTTTCTTGTAATGTGGATTTTTTTCTTCTGAAGTCAAATCCAGGCAGTTGGTAAGTTCTCTGCTGGGAAGCTGTCTCCTCTGCCCTGTTGCTGCGCTCATCCATCCCCGGGCCCTGCGGCAGGGACCCTGGCTCCCATCTAGCTCCTTGTTTTTTCAAAAAAGGCGCCGAAGGCGCACGTGCCCGCGCGCGTGCACGCGCCTCTCTATATAGAGGCGATCGGGAAAAAGGGGCGGAGCGGGTGGATGACGCTCGGTGTGCGCCGCAGCGCTACTGCGCATGTGCGGGCGTCCAGCATGTTTAAAAACAATCAAGCTGGCTATTGAAGTGCACAAACAGAGCTAGCAACAGTAAAAAGGCACACAGAGGCGGTTGATGCAGGCATCCCCTAGAAAGGCACTTTAGTAGACACCAACTGATATATAGCAGCAATTGTGCTAGACTATTCTCAGTAAAAGGGGTGTATTACGGCTGGAATACCTCAGCTTTGGGCTTAGGAATATGCCATCCAGAAGCTCCGGAACTAAATCTTCCAGGAAGCGAAAGGGGTCTCCATCGGGCTCTGAGGATCTTGGGCATGCTTCTGCTGCACCAGTCTCCCCTGAAAATTCAGAGGTTAGTGACCGTAGAGACCCTGCAGGAGTACCTGGTACTGTGGCTGTACTCAGTTCACCTGCTCCTGTGTATGTAACAGAGGAGGTTTTTTCCTCAGCTCTGGGAGGATTAGAAGAGAGATTGTCAACATTAATCGCTGCCTTCCTGTCACAGGGAAAGCACGCCCGATCTCCGTCTCCTCCTTCAGAGTACCTGTTAGCGGAGCAACAGTCCCATACAGGGATCGACCTGCCTGAAGGGGATCAGGAGGAGGTTGATTCTGTTATAGAGGAATCAACAGTGGAGGAACCTTTCTCAGCATCTCAAGCTGAAAGATTATGGGTTCAGTCTTTGACTAACATGGTCCGATCAGCATTTAAAATGCACCTTGCGGAACCATCAACCACTACTGTCTCCTCGCTGGGGTCGCTAAAAGCTCCCCAGACTGTCTGTTCTTTTCCACTTCACCCTTTATTGGAAGGGCTCATGTACCAGGATTGGGAACATCCTGATAAAATATTTACTCCCCCCAAGAGATTTCCGGTGGTCTATCCCATGGAGGATAAGTTCATCAAAAAATGGAGGGTCCCTACAGTGGACGCAGCCATCTCTTGTGTGAATAAATCACTGACATGTCCAGTGGATAATGTCCAAATGTTCAAGGACCCAATAGATAAAAAATTGGAGGCCTTATTAAAATCTGCTTTTTCTACAGCAGGCTTGGTGACACAACCAGCAGTGGCAGCTATTGGGGTCTGCCAAGCAGTGAAGGATCAGTTGAAACAGGTCTTAAGGGACTTGCCAGATCAGCAGGCCCTTGCCCTAGCTGATCTACCTAGAGCCTTATGCTTTGCGGTTGACGCCATAAAGGATTCAATCCATCAGGCCTCCCGCCTTACGCTGTCTGTAGTACATATGCGCAGGCTTCTATGGCTCAAAAACTGGTCTGCTGAAGCTTCCTGTAAAAAATTGCTGGTTAGCTTCCCATTTCATGGTGAACGCTTATTTGGGGAAGACCTGGACAAATATATCCAGAAAATTTCCAACGGTAAAAGTACACTCTTGCCGGTTAAAAACAGAGTTAGAGGTCCCTCTTTTAAGAGGCCTGCTTCTCCAGTCCCTGGGGCATCGGCTGTGAAACAGTTCCGACGGCCTCCTCGGTCAAATCCCGGGGGTAAAAATCAGGGACAATCGCAGGGTAATAAAAAACCCTGGGTCAGGAGAGGTACAAAACCTCCCCCAAAGTCAAATGCATGAAGGGTTGCCCCCACTCAATTGGGTGGGGGGAAGACTCCAGTTGTTCGCAGAGACCTGGCGGGACACGATCAGAGACAGATGGGTGCTCTCCGCAGTAAGTCTGGGAAACAGATTGGAGTTAAAAGACTCTCCTCCTTCCCATTTTATGAGGTCAAACGTGCCAAGGGATCCTCGGAAGAGAGAGTCCCTCCTGTTGGCACTAGAACAACTATTGCTCCAAGGAGTAATTATGGAGGTTCCCCTGGAAGAATGGGGGTTCGGGTTTTACTCAAACCTCTTTACAGTCCCGAAGCCAAACGGGGACGTGAGGCCCATATTAAATCTAAAAGGGCTAAACAAATTCCTGCATATCAGGACTTTCCGGATGGAGTCGATCCGATCGGTGGCCACTGCCCTACAAGGGGAGGAATGGTTAGCCTCGATCGACATCAAAGATGCTTATTTGCACATTCCCATCTTTCCAGTCCACCAAAAATTTCTACGCTTTGCAGTAGAAGGGAGCCATTTTCAGTTCAGAGCCTTACCCTTCGGTCTGGCCACAGCACCACGAGTGTTCACAAAAATTCTGGCCCCATTATTGGCCAATCTAAGAACGCAAGGTGTAACGATAATGGCATATCTAGACGACTTGTTGCTGATAGACCACTCAGTGAAAAAACTAGAAGTGGTCGTTCACAAGACAATCAAGTATCTGGAATCTCACGGTTGGATTATCAACCGAGACAAGTCAGCCCTAAAACCAGTCAAAAGTCTGGAATACTTGGGGCTAAGGCTAGATTCAGGCCAGAGGAAAATATTCTTGCCTCGAAAAAAGGTGTTGTCTTTGAGAGAATTGATCCACTTAGTGGGTACAAAAAGACAGCTGTCCATACGCCTGTGCATGAGGCTGCTGGGAAAAACGGTGGCATCATTCGAAGCAGTACCCTACGGTCAATTCCATTCAAGGAATTTGCAAAGGGCCATACTGTCAGCCTGGAACAAGAAAGTTCAGGCCCTAGACTTACCAATGTCCTTGTCCCCTTCCGTTCGCAAGAGCCTCCGTTGGTGGTTGGTTCCCCAAAATCTGGAAAAAGGGAAATCCTTCAGTCCGATTTCTTGGAAGGTGGTCACTACAGATGCCAGCCTTATAGGCTGGGGAGCAGTACTGGAGCAATAGTCTCTCCAGGGCAGATGGCCGGATGCGGAAAAGGCCCTGCCCATCAATCTCTTAGAGATACGAGCAGCCCGGTATGCCCTAGTAGCATGGACATCCAAACTCCAAGGGTCCCCTGTCAGAATTCAATCAGACAATGCCACGGCAGTGGCATATATCAATCATCAGGGTGGCACCAGGAGTCGTGCAGCCCAGAGGGAAGTAAATTGCATCCTGAAATGGGCAGAAAGATATGTCCCAGCCATATCCGCGGTATTCATTCCAGGAGTGGAGAATTGGAAGGCGGACTTTCTAAGTCGCCAACAATTATGCCCAGGGGAATGGTCCCTTCCCCTGAGGTTTTTCGGACAATATGTCAGCGGTGGGGAACACCGGATGTAGATCTGCTAGCATCCAGATTCAACGCAAAGGTGGACAGGTTTGTCTCTTGGACAAGGGATCCCCTAGCTTGCGGCTCGGATGCCCTAGTGTTCCCTTGGGATCAGTTCAAGCTGATATATGCATTCCCACCGCCACAATTGTTACCTTGATTACTCTGCAGAATCAGGGTAGAAAAGAAACCAGTGATTCTGGTGGCTCCAGCGTGGCCCCGAAGAGCATGGTACGCGGAGATTGTAAAAATGTCAGTGGGGAGTCCTTGGACTCTCCCACATCGTCCGGACCTGCTTTCGCAAGGACCGATATACCACCCTTCCTTACCAGCCCTAGGTTTGACAGCCTGGCTATTGAAGCCCACATTCTAAAAAAGAGAGGGCTCTCTAATCCTGTGGTATCTACCATGATCAATGCCAGGAAGCCGGTATCCAGGCAGATCTACTATAGAATCTGGAAGGCGTACATCGCCTGGTGTGAGGCCAAGAAATGGCATCCACGTAAGTACGTAATAGGTAGGATTCTGGACTTCCTACAGTGGGCTGTAGATAGGAAGCTTGCCTTGAGTACTATCAAGGGTCAGATTTCGGCCTTGTCAATATTTTTTCAGAGGCCCTTGGCTTCGCATTCACTAGTCAAAGCCTTTATACAAGGAGTGATGCGTATTAGCCCTCCGGTTAATATTCCCATATGTCCATGGGACTTAAACCTGGTTCTGTCGGTTCTACAGAAACAACCATTTGAACCATTACAGCATATTTCCCTGGTTCTTCTCACCAGGAAATTGATTTTTCTAGTAGCCATTTGTTCGGCTAAAAGAGTGTCAGAATTAGCAGCTATGTCCTGTAAGGAGCCATGTCTGGTTATCCATAAGGACAGAGTAGTGTTACGTCCTCATCCAGCCTTTCTTCCTAAGGTGGTATTGAGGTTTCATTTGAACCAAGATGTGGTTCTTCCTTCGTTTTTTCCCAAACCTAGTTCGGTAGAGGAAAAGTTATTACATTCTTTGGATGTAGTAAGAGCAGTTAAAGCTTATCTAAAAGCCACTGCTCAGATTCGCAGAACGGATACTTTGTTTATTCTGCCGGAAGGCCCCAGAAAGGGTCAGGCAGCGTCAAAATCTACTTTAGCCAAGTGGATTCGACAGGTCATAATGCAAGCCTATGGCTTGAGAAGGAGACCGCCTCCGTTCAAAGTTAGAGCGCACTCCACAAGAGCAGTTGGAACTTCATGGGCAGTGCATCACCAGGCCTCCCTGGCTCAAATCTGTAAGGCCGCAACATGGTCTTCAGTACACACGTTTACTAGGTTCTACCAGGTGGACGTTAGAAGTCAGGAGGATGTCGCCTTTGGGCGCAGTGTGTTGCAGGCCGCAAAAGATCCTCATGTCTGATAGCGCTCAGCTTATGTATGGTGTATCCCCCCCTCTCATTGGGCATTGCTTTAGGACAGGGATATGCAATTAGCGGACCTCCAGCTGTTGCCAAACTACAAGTCCCATGAGGCATAGTGAGACTCTGACAGCATCAAGCATGACAGCCAGAGGGAGAGGCATGATGGGACTTGTAGTTTTGCAACAGCTGGAGGTCCGCTAATTGCATATCCCTGCTTTAGGACATCCCACATAGTAATGACTATGTCGCTCTGTGTCCCGTGATGTACGAGAAAGAAAATAGGATTTTTATAACAGCTTACCTGTAAAATCCTTTTTTTGGAGTACATCACGGGACACAGAGCTCCCACCCCTCTTTTGGGGACACTTATTGCTTTGCTACAAAACTGAGGTACTCCCGGATGGGAGGGGCTTATATAGGGGAGGGTACTTCCGGTTTTGGAAGTTGCCAGTGCCAGCATCTGAAGGTATCCATATAACCCACATAGTAATGACTATGTCGCTCTGTGTCCCGTGATGTACTCCAAGAAAAGGATTTTACAGGTAAGCTGTTATAAAAATCCTATTATTCTGGCCAAAAGAATGAATGAACCGCCAAATGCTTGACCCTCCTAAAAAGCCCGTAAACGTGTTTTCAAAACGGGGCTTTGGGTGCTTTTTTAAGCTTCTTTTCATATGCCAGGAGAAAAGGCGTTCAGAGGAGCTGAGCAAATGTCCAGTGTGCATAAGGTCTTAAATTTTTTTACATAAACCCCCCCCTCCCTTTCTTTTGTGTTTTTCTCTTCCCCCCTCTTTCTTTTAAAATTTCTTTTTGGTATTATCTTATTTATTTTTCTTATTTTCTGAAGAGTAATAAAGTATTATTCTACTTAATGGTTTTAATAGTTCAGGTCCAAGATATTACCTCTTACGGTAGCATAATTTCCACCGCAGTTAGCAGAGGTGGCTCTAGGATTTGTGAGGCCTTAGGCAAAACTTGACATGGGGCCCCACTCATGCCCATGATGGGAAAAATAATTAAAGGACAGGAGCCCTTTTCCCCACAACCCTGGCCGGTGGTTGTGGGGGTCTGCGGGCAGGGGGCTTATCGGAATCTAAAAGCCCCCTTTAACAAGGCGGCCTCCAGATCCTGCTCTTTAATAACTAAGGGGCGGGGGCCACCCGGTTATGTCACCCTTGTGACGTCATTGACTGAGGGCATTTTGTGTCATTGACGTCACAAGGGGCGGGGTCACCGATATTCACTGGTTGTTAGGGATGCTGGCGGCTCCGCTCCTGAGTCAGGGCTCTTAGCGCTGCCTGAGCACAGCAGCGTTAAGGTCCCCTGTCCCTCAAAACTGGGGTAATGCATTGGGTAAGTTAGGTGGCCATGAGGCCCTTGTAAGCGCGAGGCCTTAGGCGACCGCCTAATTTGCCTAATTAAAGAGCCGCCTCTGGCAGTTAGTTATCTCACGTTTTATTAACTAATGTACTTTTTCTTTTTCTATAGTAGTTAAATAACCTACCTATCGGTAGTTTACTGTTGGACCTTAGAGTTTTACCATATCTGTTAAACATGTATGGCTCATTGTAATATTTATTACAACTGTATTGTAATTTACTTGCTTATTCAATCAATAAAATACTTTGACAAGGAAAAAAAATGTACATAAATATCAGATATCTTCATTTCAGTACAGGCACGGGTAATTTTCCTACATACTGTATGTGTGGTCATTTTTAGCACCTCTTTTAGTATTATCTCATATCCATAGCACCATCATAGACATTTGATGAATAGTTCTTTCACATGAAGCATAAAACATAAGCCCTTCATTTAAGGTAGAGCGGTCCTATAGCGATCCTTCTATAATTGCGGCTTGTGTGGCTCTGCGGTAATTTGCCATCACACAAACAGACACTTTTACAAACATGAAAAATAATCTTGAAGGTCAAACAACATGGGCACATTTGTCAAACACAATTTCCCCTTACATACAGTATATCTTACTCAACAGGAGTCTAGTGTGCATGGATAAAGTACTATTAAATTGACCATACAAGTTACAATCTGATGGTACAATCTGTTTTAGATTTACAAACTATGCAGTGTGAAGTACTGACTATGGATATAAATTGAAGGGGTTGTTTCAAGGAAATACATAGAGATTGATTTACTAAAACCGGAGGGTGACAAAATCTAGTGCAGCTGTGCATAGAAACCAATCAGCTTCCAGGTTTTTTGTCAAAGCTTAATCAAACAAGCTGAAGTTAGAAGCTGATTGCAGGAGTGGCCGGTCCATTAGGGACCCCCTAGTTTGCATGCGGGAAAGTATGCAGGGCGCTGGGCACTATGAGTTTTTTTTTCCAAGTCTGAGGGCCTAATTGGCCTGAGGCGCTAATTGGCTAGTGAAAATATTCACTATCAGTGGTGGCCGCTCATGCAGGGCACGTGGGTGCCGCCCCCCCCCCCCCCCCATCAATGTTTATGGCTCACTAATCTACATCTGGATGCATGGATTCCAATGGTTTTTTTTTTAAGCACATGAATAGAGCCTGAGGCTCTAATTGGCTTCAGATAAGGGTGCTAACTGCTAACTGAGCCCACCCAGATGTGTTACAATAGCGAATTAATATTTGCCAATTTCTTCCAGTTTTTCTCCCTGGCTAATCAGCGGGTCCTGAGACCCAATTGTCCGGGAGTCCTAAGACCCCATTGGCCGGATTCCAGGACTCCTGATTGGCCAGGAGGAGACCACCGGGACTTTGGCCAGGACTCAGGGAAAGAGACACAGGGATGAAAGTACATGTAGGGCTTCGGGAGGGTGAGCGAAGCAGCAATCGACAAGGGGGGGTGGGTAGTGGCGATCGGTCGGGCGACAGGGGATGGAAGGGGTGTTTGGTGGTGGTCGGATGGATGGCTGGCTAAATTTGAGCACCAGTTGCCAATGTTCGCTATTGTCTTCCGACTTCTCCTCCTATCCAATCAGGACAGGAGGCAGATTGGGTAGGCCGGGAGGAGAAGCCAAGGAAGCCGCAGAGGGGCTGATTATAGGGGACAATGGAGGGGCTAAGTGCGGGGGATCATAGAGGGGTGAGTGCGAACCTGGAGGGGTGGGTTTGTTTAATGCCCCCCCCCCAAAAAAGGTTAGCACCAGCCGCCACTGGCTGATTTGCTACCATTCACAGCCGCACCACATTTTGCACTTTCTAGTTTTAGTAAATCAACCCTATAGTCTTTTCAAAGTATTTTGGTTTAGTTTATTTCATTTTGTCTCTTCTTTTTTTCCCTTTTTGTGTATTGAATGTTATCCGTGTACATTTTTTTTCTTCACTTTCTAATTCTTTCTGTAAAAAAGTAAAATCATTTGGCTAATTTGGGTAATTTTTGCTCCTTGCTAGTTGAATGGATCTTCTGTAAAGCTGGTTTAGATTGTTTATTTTTTTCATTCAACCAGCTGGCTGAAGAAAAACATTTACTTTACTTATTCCTCCATCCAAACAAACAAGGTGGATGGAGGAATCCCCCCTGCCCGGACATTATAACATCTAACAATCAACTTCTGTTGAACAGGGACAACCACACATGGTTGATCATAGGCTTGCTAAATTTTGATTCATCTGTGGCCAGATTAACCCTCTAGAGCCATTGAAATCTGGTTGCATGCTTAAAAATCTTTATTTCGCCTTCCCTATGGATTCCAAAGTATTTCGCCAAAATGTAATGAAGGTTAAAACTCTAAATTTCACTAACCCCTAGGGATAATGCACAGATTGCACATTTTGTATATAGTCCGGAAGTATTGTAGTCCAATATATATTACTATCACTTTATCTTTCCTTGTCTGCTCAGGTCTTGGAGATGCCTGGGGCCATCCTACAAGACTTGGACCATTGGATAATGTGGCAAAAGAGCTGGGATCTCATCTACTTCAGGTATTTATTGTGCCGAGTCACTGAAGATTTCCTACAATGTGGAGGAATAGAGAGTTGGTTGTGTTGACCTCAGTGACCAGATTCCGAATTTCATTCTACTACATCAAGTTAGAAAATACATTGGCTGCACAACATATGGATAGTGGCAGTATGTTTCAGTCCCCAAAGTTTTTCACACTAATTATTTCAACTCCATCTTATACTTGCTCTTTGGACTCCAACTGAACATAGTAACATTGGTCATGTCCACTTCGGACTCTTTCCTTTTTGTAAGGGAACCGGAGTATCCTCTACCACCACAGGCATTCCCCCTGCAAACCTTCTTTTACCACTCAGATATTGTGTGTCATCTCAGTAAAAATCTGAATTCAAGTAGGTATTTGCCAAATATTTCTTCCTTAAAGAGACCCTGTCAGGTCTCAAAATGACTGAGAAGGGCAGCTTTCTGCAAGAGAAGAGAAAGTGTACTCAAGTCAATGGCAGGCCATGTCTTCATTGTCCCCTCCATTCCAGCCTCCATCAATGTCACTTCCAGGGGTGTCAGATGCCTTTGTCCCCCACTGCACACTGTGGTCCCTTCTTTTCGGAGTCCTGTGTTGACCTAGGAACCGGAAGATGAAACCATGGCGTGCAGTGGGGACATAGAGTTGGGCACTGCTGTCATTGTTGAATGCTGAAGAGTGAAGACTCTGACAGAGGTTGCATCACTGGAACTGACAAAGGGAGGATGGGTGACATGGACCACCAGATAGGTAGAAATACCATTTTTTTTCACTTGCAGGTAGCTGCCCTTTTCAGTTCTTTATAGACCTGACAGTGTCTCTTTAAATAAGATCTATTCAAATAAATGCCAATGTTAACTTTTCCCCCTGTTCTTTAACAATAAATAAATGCTGGTTCAGGTTCCCAAGATATGGGTAATATGATTTCAACAAAATAAAAAAATAGTTCAAAGTTTAGGTAAAACTATTAGTTGGCAAAGTGTGTGTGAATATAAGCCCCCCCTTTAAAAATTAATTATAATGGTCTTATGAAGCTTATGCAATATGAATATTTTAACGCACATCTATTACCCGAGGAACCAATTTATCACACGTGAAAAGCTCATTTTAAAGTCATTTATCATGCAGAGGAGGTCGGGGCCTGGCTCTGGCGGGCAGTCTGCATGTCCAGGTATTATCTTTCTTTCTTTACCTCTTTTTCTCCTCTCTTTCTTCCTTTTATTTTCTTTCCCCTTTCTCTATGATACGCATTACAGATATCCACGTTTGGTGATGCATACCGAGTCTCTCATCTTTGTCGGGTATCCCAAGGTTTTCTCTCCTTAGCCTACAATGCCATTTTCCTTGTGTTACTTACTGCCTACCTCTTCCCTAACCCTCAAATATAACCCTTAACCCCCCTGGCGGTATGATTCTTTCAGATTTTAGGTGCTGAATAGTGATGAGC
Organism: Rana muscosa; assembly: GCA_029206835.1. NCBI lineage: Eukaryota > Metazoa > Chordata > Amphibia > Anura > Ranidae > Rana > Rana muscosa. Next base: position 66,296,102 of record CM055117.1, on the reverse strand, counting down.
CGAACACCCCCGGGTTCGGTTCGCACCAGAACCCGCGAACGGACCGAAAGTTCGAACGAACATTAGAACCCTATTAAATACAATGGATGCGAACGTTCGAATTCTAAAGTGCTAATTATAACAACTATTATGCATGTTATTGTCATAAATAGGGTTTGGGAACCCGGGTTGTGCACCAGGGGACATGTATCAATGCAAAAAGAAGTTTTAAAAACGGTCGTTTTTCGGGAGCAGTCATTTTAATGATGCATAAAGTGAAAAAAAAAAAGTCAAATATTCCTTTAAATATCGTACCTGGGGGGTATCTAAAGTATGCCTGTGAAGTGCCACGTGTTTCCCGTGTTTAGAACTGTCCCTGCACAAAATGACACTTCTAAAGAAAAAAAAAGCCATTTAAAACTGCTTGCGGCTTTAATGTAATGTCTGGTCCCGGTAATATGGATGAAATTCTTTAAGAAAAATGGCATAGCTACCCCATGACCCCCCCCCTACCCCAGCCCATTACCAGCCCCTTTGGGTCTTGTATGGATATTAAGGGGAACCCCGCACATAAAATAAAAAAGGCCCTATATACTCTGAACAGCCGTATACAGGCGGTGCATACAAGACAGGGACTGTAGGTTTGTTCTTATGTAGAATGTGTTTGTAATTTTGAACAGGTACATTGTTGAAGTGTAGCTCCAGCCCAAAAATCTATTTTTAAACTTTTTGGGAAACATAGGTAAGGGTTATCACCCCTGTAACATTTGTTTTGCTGTCTGTGCCCCTGTTCAGAACATTTCACCTCACTTTCCGTCCCAATGACAACTGTTTTTGAAATGTGGTGTTTTTCTTGAAACAAGGATTGCTGATAAAGCATCAGTACAGATGAGACCCCTTTCTCCCATATTTATTCTTACAGGAGAGAATTTTCCTTTCTAGGGGTAGATTTCCTCTCACTTCCTGTTGTCTTCTTTCGTTTGCAAGTAGGAGTCGTTTGTAAGTTGGATGTTTGAAAGTAGGGACCTGCCGTATATACTCTGCAGAAATAGGCCCCTTAGTTGTTGGTGTTGGCACAACACTGTAAGCACTCAGTTACTCTTGGTTGGTGCTGGAACGCCCTGCTGTCAACTATTATATCAGGAATTTTAATTACATATAATTGTTGAACAGTGGTAGTAAAAATTGGGGCTTTGATGGTGGTGCTGGTGCCACAACACTGTAAGCCCTGACAGTTACTCTTGGTGGGTGCAGCAATGGGCCCTGCTGTGAATTATTAGATCAAGAATTGTAATTACATGCCCCTTTTGAACAGGGGCTGAAAAATTGGGCCTTTCGTGGTGGTGGTGGTGGTGGCGTTGCCACAAGACTGTAAGCCCTCAGAGTTACTCTTGGTGGGTGCAGCAATGGACCCTGCTGTGAATTATTAGATCAAGAATTGTAATTGCATGCCCCTGTTGAACAGGGGCTGAAAAATTGGGCCTTAGGCACTGGTGGCACAACACTACAACCCCTCACAGATACTGTACTTGGAGCACAGCAATGAGCCCTGTTGCAAAGTATTGCTTCAAAAATTGTAATGACACGCCCCTGTTAAACAGGGGCTGAAAAATTGGGCCTTAGGCACTGGTGCCACAACACTCCAACCCCTCACAGATACTGTACTTGGAGCACAGCAATGAGCCCTATGGCAAATTATTGCTAAAAAAATTGTAATTACACGCCCCTGTAAAACAGGGGCTGAAAAATTGGGCCTTAGCCACTGGTGGCGGCACCCATAAACAAAAATGATCTTCCAAGCTATCATCATCAATCGTATCATTGAGGACTCGGAGGAGGAGGATAGCCAGTCAACATAACAGCACAGGCACTCAGCATCAGCATCAGTCTTGAAGGGATGTGACATGTTAAAATCAATTAGTCTGTTATATCAGCATCAGGTGTGTGGTAGCTGGTGGTGATCCAAGACTGGTTCATCTTGATGAAAGTCAGTCGATCAACCGAGTCGGTGGACAGGCGCACCCTGTGATCCGTGACAAATCCTCCAGCAGCACTGAATGTGCGTTCCGAAAGAACGCTGGATGCAGGACAGGCCAGTAGCTCAATTGCATACTGTGCAAGCTCTGGCCAGTGATCCATCCTCAAGACCCAGTAAGCCAGAGGATTTTCGGTGGGAAAGGTGTCCAAGTCTGACCTTGCCCCTAGATATTCCTGCACCATGTTTATCAGACGCTGGCGATGGTTGCTGGAACCGATCATACTTTGGGGCTGCGGACTAAAGAATTGTCTGAACGCATCGGTCAGACGGCCACCTTCCCCACCGCTCCTTCTTTGACTGGCCGAAGCCTCAGCAACTCGTTGTCCAGGACCAGGAGTTTGTAACCTCCCAGTCTCTGGGAACGCGTTGCACAGACCTTTCTGCAAGGCCTCCCGGAGTTGTCTCATCCTCTGCTCCCTCTGCGACGGTAACATAAGGTCCGCAACCTTACCCTTGTACCGTGGATCAAGGAGAGTGGCCAGCCAGTAATGGTCCCTCTCCTTGATCCGAAGAATACGAGGATCCTTCCGCAGACTTTGCAGGATCAGGGAGGCCATGCAGCGTAGGTTTGCTGAGGCATTCGCTCCGGAGTCCTCTGGGTCACTAAGGACGACATGATCCGCAGCCACCTCCTCCCAGCCACGTACAAGTCCACTGGTTTCTTGGGACTGTAAATCATCCCTAAAAGACTGCTGCTGATGATGCTGAGTGCCAGCCTCCACCTCCATGCTGACACAATCCTCCTCCTCCTCCTCCTCCTCCTCCTCCTCTTCCTGTGCGATGGGTGGGACAGAAGGAACACTGTCTGGGTAAAGGGGGCCTTGAGAGGCAAGGAAGTCCTCCTCTTCCTGCCTCTGTTCTGCCTCAAGTGCCCTGTCCATTATTCCACGCAGCGTGTGCTCCAACAGGTGGACAAGAGGTACAGTGTCACTGATGCATGCACTGTCACTGCTCACCATCCTCGTGGCCTCCTCAAATGGTGCCAGGACAGTGCATGCATCCCTGATCATGCCCCACTGGCGTGGAGAAAAAAAACCAAGCTCCCCTGACCCTGTCCTGGTGCCGTAGTCGCACAGGTACTCATTGATGGCCCTCTGCTGCGTGTGCAGCCGCTGCAGCATGGCCAACGTTGAGTTCCACCTGGTGGGCATGTCACATATAAGGCGGTTCTTGGGCAGGTTCAACTCCTTTTGCAGCTCAGCCAGGCGAGCACTGGCATTATAAGATCTGCGGAAATGCACACAGACTTTCCTGGCCTGCCTCAGGACATCCTGTAAGCCCGGGTACCTGCCCAAGAACCGCTGCACCACCAGGTTAAGGACGTGAGCCACACAGGGCACATGGGTCAGTTGTCCCTGTCGGAGGGCGGAGAGGAGGTTGGTGCCATTGTCGCAAACCACCATTCCTGGCTTAAGCTGGCGTGGCGTCAACCACCTCTCGGCCTGGCCCTGCAGAGCAGACAGGACCTCTGCCCCAGTGTGGCTTCTGTCCCCCAAACACACCAGCGCAAGCACGGCATGGCATCTTTTTGCCTGCGTACTTGCGTAGCCCCGTGAACGGCTACGGAGCACCGCTGGTTCATAGGACAAACCACAGGAAGAGGCCATGGAGGAAGAAGAAGAGGAGGGGGTGGAGGAGAGAGGTGTGTCACAACCAGTAGTAGCATTTTGGAGGCGTGGCGGTGGGACAACCTCCAACACTACTGCACCTTGTCCTGCATCCTTCCCAGCTGCCAAAAGAGTGACCCAATGGGCCGTGAAAGAAAGGTAACGTCCCTGTCCATGCCTGCTGGACCATGAGTCAGCGGTAATATGCACCTTACCGCTGACCGCCCTGTCCAGCGAGGCCAAGACATTGCCTTCCACATGCCGGTAGAGAGCCGGAATAGCCTTCCGTGAGAAAAAGTGGCGTTTGGGAACCTGCCACTGAGGAACCGCACATTGCACAAACTCACGGAAGGGGGCCGAGTCTACCAACTGAAAAGGCAGCAGTTGAAGCGCTAGCAATTTAGCCAAGCTAGCATTCAACCGCTGGGCATGTGGATGGCTGGGAGTGAACTTCTTTCGACGGTCCAGCAGCTGGGGCAGGGAAATTTGCCTGCTAGAATCGGACGTCGGTGTACTGCTAGCAGAGTGGCCGCAAGTACTTGGCTGTGACACACCTAATTCTACACCTTCATTCCTCTCAGTGCATGTTTCAGAGAGGACTGAAGTTATAGTGGGGTTGGAGATCCCAGCTGATGCGGTGCAAGGAGAGGTCCGCTTTGTTCTTTGGTGTGGGTCTTTGAGGTAGGCTTGCCAACGAGCTGCATGGCAGGTCAACATATGTCTGGTCAGGCATGTGGTACCCAAGCGGCTGATGTTTTGGCCACGCGATATACGCTTGAGACATATGTTGCAAACAGCAGCTGTGCGATCTGATGCACTAGCCTCAAAAAAGGCCCACACCAAAGAACTTTTTGAATGACGGGCAGAGGCAGCGCCCTGCACAGGCGGAGCTCTGCGGTGTGATTCCGTCGGTGTACTGCCCTTACGCTGGCCACCAAAGGGCATCCTGCCTCGTTGGAGATGTGCCTCCTCCTCATCCTCCTCCTCCTCCTCTCTCCTATTAGGCACCCACGTGGAGTCAGTGACCTCATCATCCCCTCCCTCCTCATCACTGGAGCCAATCTGGCAGTATGCTGCAGCTGCTGGAACATGACTGCCAGATTGGTGTCCTTCTTGAGCATCCCCTCTGTCTGCTCTCACGCTACTGCCTTCCTCTAGCTGGGTTTCATCATCAGACCCTTCGAAACGCTGGGCATCCTCCTGGAGCATGTACCCAACACTGTGCTGAAACAGTTCGGGGGACTCCTCAGGAGGAGGACATGGTGGGTCTAGGGAAGGAGTGACTGATGATTTGTCTGACATTGATACCAGGGAAGACGACGCTTTGGCAGCTGCTTTTCCAGTACCCTGAGCCTGGGTGAGAGAGGATGAGGAGGAGGAGGAGGGCTTGGTCATCCACTCTACCAAGTCTTCGGCATGATGTGGCTCAACATGTCCAGCTGCCGAAAAGAAGGACAAGCGTGTCCCATGGCCATGTGCTGATGACAATGCACCGCGTCCACGACCAGCACTGTTGCCCCCAGACACAGAGCCTGCTTGCCCTCTTTTATTGCCTCCTGACTGTCTGCCTCTCCTTGTTTGCCTTCCAGACATTCTAATAGATGGCCTGCAGGGAGATGGGAAAAAAGCAATAAGGGCTACCTTCAGGTGTCCTTCTCTGTCCCTTGAAACAAGGACTTTCACAGTGAAAGAAACTGACACTCTCCCTACCTACAGTTTTCTGTCCCTAGAATAAATGTTTTTTTTAAGCACAATATAGCACAAGGACAATTCACTCACTGTCCTTACAGGTCCCTGGAAACAAGGACTTGCAGAGTGAAAGAAAAAAAACACTCTCCCTACCTACAGTTTTCTGTCCCTAGAAAAAATGTTTTTTTTAATCACAATATAGCACAAGAACAATTCACTCACTGTCCTTACAGGTCCCTGGAAACAAGGACTTGCAGAGTGAAATAAACTGACACTCTCCCTACCTACAGTTTTCTGTCCCTAGAAAAAATGTTTTTTTTAATCACAATATAGCACAAGGACAATTCACTCACTGTCCTTCCAGGTCCCTGGAAACAAGGACTTGCAGAGTGAAAGAAAAAAAACACTCTCCCTACCTACAGTTTTCTGTCCCTAGAAAAAATGTTTTTTTTAATCACAATATAGCACAAGGACAATTCACTCACTGTCCTTACAGGTCCCTGGAAACAAGGACTTGCAGAGTGAAATAAACTGACACTCTCCCTACCTACAGTTTTCTGTCCCTAGAATAAATGTTTTTTTTAAGCACAATATAGCACAAGGACAATTCACTCACTGTCCTTCCAGGTCCCTGGAAACAAGGACTTGCAGAGTGAAAGAAAAAAAACACTCTCCCTACCTACAGTTTTCTGTCCCTAGAAAAAATGTTTTTTTTAATCACAATATAGCACAAGGACAATTCACTCACTGTCCTTACAGGTCCCTGGAAACAAGGACTTGCAGAGTGAAAGAAAAAAAACACTCTCCCTACCTACAGTTTTCTGTCCCTAGAAAAAATGTTTTTTTTAATCACAATATAGCACAAGGACAATTCACTCACTGTCCTTACAGGTCCCTGGAAACAAGGACTTGCAGAGTGAAATAAACTGACACTCTCCCTACCTACAGTTTTCTGTCCCTAGAAAAAATGTTTTTTTTTTAATCACAATATAGCACAAGAACAATTCACTCACTGTCCTTACAGGTCCCTGGAAACAAGGACTTGCAGAGTGAAATAAACTGACACTCTCCCTACCTACAGTTTTCTGTCCCTAGAATTAATGTTTTTTTTAAGCACAATATAGCACAAGGACAATTCACTCACTGTCCTTCCAGGTCCCTGGAAACAAGGACTTGCAGAGTGAAAGAAAAAAAACACTCTCCCTACCTACAGTTTTCTGTCCCTAGAAAAAATGTTTTTTTTAATCACAATATAGCACAAGGACAATTCACTCACTGTCCTTACAGGTCCCTGGAAACAAGGACTTGCAGAGTGAAATAAACTGACACTCTCCCTACCTACGGTTTTCTGTCCCTAGAATAAATGTTTTTTTTAAGCACAATATAGCACAAGGACAATTCACTCACTGTCCTTCCAGGTCCCTGGAAACAAGGACTTGCAGAGTGAAAGAAAAAAAACACTCTCCCTACCTACAGTTTTCTGTCCCTAGAAAAAATGTTTTTTTTAATCACAATATAGCACAAGGACAATTCACTCACTGTCCTTACAGGTCCCTGGAAACAAGGACTTGCAGAGTGAAATAAACTGACACTCTCCCTACCTACAGTTTTCTGTCCCTAGAATAAATGTTTTTTTTAAGCACAATATAGCACAAGGACAATTCACTCACTGTCCTTCCAGGTCCCTGGAAACAAGGACTTGCAGAGTGAAAGAAAAAAAACACTCTCCCTACCTACAGTTTTCTGTCCCTAGAAAAAATGTTTTTTTTAATCACAATATAGCACAAGGACAATTCACTCACTGTCCTTACAGGTCCCTGGAAACAAGGACTTGCAGAGTGAAAGAAAAAAAACACTCTCCCTACCTACAGTTTTCTGTCCCTAGAAAAAATGTTTTTTTTAATCACAATATAGCACAAGGACAATTCACTCACTGTCCTTACAGGTCCCTGGAAACAAGGACTTGCAGAGTGAAAGAAAAAAAACACTCTCCCTACCTACAGTTTTCTGTCCCTAGAAAAAATGTTTTTTTTAATCACAATATAGCACAAGGACAATTCACTCACTGTCCTTACAGGTCCCTGGAAACAAGGACTTGCAGAGTGAAATAAACTGACACTCTCCCTACCTACAGTTTTCTGTCCCTAGAAAAAATGTTTTTTTTAATCACAATATAGCACAAGAACAATTCACTCACTGTCCTTACAGGTCCCTGGAAACAAGGACTTGCAGAGTGAAATAAACTGACACTCTCCCTACCTACAGTTTTCTGTCCCTAGAATTAATGTTTTTTTTAAGCACAATATAGCACAAGGACAATTCACTCACTGTCCTTCCAGGTCCCTGGAAACAAGGACTTGCAGAGTGAAAGAAAAAAAACACTCTCCCTACCTACAGTTTTCTGTCCCTAGAAAAAATGTTTTTTTTAATCACAATATAGCACAAGGACAATTCACTCACTGTCCTTACAGGTCCCTGGAAACAAGGACTTGCAGAGTGAAATAAACTGACACTCTCCCTACCTACAGTTTTCTGTCCCTAGAATAAATGTTTTTTTTAAGCACAATATAGCACAAGGACAATTCACTCACTGTCCTTCCAGGTCCCTGGAAACAAGGACTTGCAGAGTGAAAGAAAAAAAACACTCTCCCTACCTACAGTTTTCTGTCCCTAGAAAAAATGTTTTTTTTAATCACAATATAGCACAAGGACAATTCACTCACTGTCCTTACAGGTCCCTGGAAACAAGGACTTGCAGAGTGAAATAAACTGACACTCTCCCTACCTACAGTTTTCTGTCCCTAGAATAAATGTTTTTTTTAAGCACAATATAGCACAAGGACAATTCACTCACTGTCCTTCCAGGTCCCTGGAAACAAGGACTTGCAGAGTGAAAGAAAAAAAACACTCTCCCTACCTACAGTTTTCTGTCCCTAGAAAAAATGTTTTTTTTAATCACAATATAGCACAAGGACAATTCACTCACTGTCCTTACAGGTCCCTGGAAACAAGGACTTGCAGAGTGAAAGAAAAAAAACACTCTCCCTACCTACAGTTTTCTGTCCCTAGAAAAAATGTTTTTTTTAATCACAATATAGCACAAGGACAATTCACTCACTGTCCTTACAGGTCCCTGGAAACAAGGACTTGCAGAGTGAAATAAACTGACACTCTCCCTACCTACAGTTTTCTGTCCCTAGAATAAATGTTTTTTTTAAGCACAATATAGCACAAGGACAATTCACTCACTGTCCTTACAGGTCCCTGGAAACAAGGACTTGCAGAGTGAAAGAAAAAAAACACTCTCCCTACCTACAGTTTTCTGTCCCTAGAAAAAATGTTTTTTTTAATCACAATATAGCACAAGGACAATTCACTCACTGTCCTTACAGGTCCCTGGAAACAAGGACTTGCAGAGTGAAATAAACTGACACTCTCCCTACCTACAGTTTTCTGTCCCTAGAATAAATGTTTTTTTTAAGCACAATATAGCACAAGGACAATTCACTCACTGTCCTTACAGGTCCCTGGAAACAAGGACTTGCAGAGTGAAAAAAAAAAAACACTCTCCCTACCTACAGTTTTCTGTCCCTAGAAAAAATGTTTTTTTTTAAGCACAATATAGCACAAGGACAATTCACTCACTGTCCTTCCAGGTCCCTGGAAACAAGGACTTGCAGAGTGAAATAAACTGACACTCTCCCTACCTACAGTTTTCTGTCCCTAGAATAAATGTTTTTTTTAAGCACAATATAGCACAAGGACAATTCACTCACTGTCCTTACAGGTCCCTGGAAACAAGGACTTGCAGAGTGAAAAAAAAAAAACACTCTCCCTACCTACAGTTTTCTGTCCCTAGAAAAAATGTTTTTTTTAAGCACAATATAGCACAAGGACAATTCACTCACTGTCCTTCCAGGTCCCTGGAAACAAGGACTTGCAGAGTGAAATAAACTGACACTCTCCCTACCTACAGTTTTCTGTCCCTAGAATAAATGTTTTTTTTAAGCACAATATAGCACAAGGACAATTCACTCACTGTCCTTACAGGTCCCTGGAAACAAGGACTTGCAGAGTGAAAGAAAAAAAACACTCTCCCTACCTACAGTTTTCTGTCCCTAGAAAAAATGTTTTTTTTAATCACAATATAGCACAAGGACAATTCACTCACTGTCCTTACAGGTCCCTGGAAACAAGGACTTGCAGAGTGAAATAAACTGACACTCTCCCTACCTACAGTTTTCTGTCCCTAGAATAAATGTTTTTTTTAAGCACAATATAGCACAAGGACAATTCACTCACTGTCCTTACAGGTCCCTGGAAACAAGGACTTGCAGAGTGAAAAAAAAAAAACACTCTCCCTACCTACAGTTTTCTGTCCCTAGAAAAAATGTTTTTTTTTAAGCACAATATAGCACAAGGACAATTCACTCACTGTCCTTCCAGGTCCCTGGAAACAAGGACTTGCAGAGTGAAAGAAAAAAAACACTCTCCCTACCTACAGTTTTCTGTCCCTAGAAAAAATGTTTTTTTGAATCACAATATAGCACAAGGACAATTCACTCACTGTCCTTACAGGTCCCTGGAAACAAGGACTTGCAGAGTGAAATAAACTGACACTCTCCCTACCTACAGTTTTCTGTCCCTAGAATAAATGTTTTTTTAAGCACAATATAGCACAAGGACAATTCACTCACTGTCCTTACAGGTCCCTGGAAACAAGGACTTGCAGAGTGAAAGAAAAAAAACACTCTCCCTACCTACAGTTTTCTGTCCCTAGAAAAAATGTTTTTTTTAATCACAATATAGCACAAGGACAATTCACTCACTGTCCTTACAGGTCCCTGGAAACAAGGACTTGCAGAGTGAAATAAACTGACACTCTCCCTACCTACAGTTTTCTGTCCCTAGAATAAATGTTTTTTTTAAGCACAATATAGCACAAGGACAATTCACTCACTGTCCTTACAGGTCCCTGGAAACAAGGACTTGCAGAGTGAAAAAAAAAAAACACTCTCCCTACCTACAGTTTTCTGTCCCTAGAAAAAATGTTTTTTTTTAAGCACAATATAGCACAAGGACAATTCACTCACTGTCCTTCCAGGTCCCTGGAAACAAGGACTTGCAGAGTGAAAGAAAAAAAACACTCTCCCTACCTACAGTTTTCTGTCCCTAGAAAAAATGTTTTTTTTAATCACAATATAGCACAAGGACAATTCACTCACTGTCCTTACAGGTCCCTGGAAACAAGGACTTGCAGAGTGAAATAAACTGACACTCTCCCTACCTACGGTTTTCTGTCCCTAGAATAAATGTTTTTTTTAAGCACAATATAGCACAAGGACAATTCACTCACTGTCCTTCCAGGTCCCTGGAAACAAGGACTTGCAGAGTGAAAGAAAAAAAACACTCTCCCTACCTACAGTTTTCTGTCCCTAGAAAAAATGTTTTTTTTAATCACAATATAGCACAAGGACAATTCACTCACTGTCCTTACAGGTCCCTGGAAACAAGGACTTGCAGAGTGAAATAAACTGACACTCTCCCTACCTACAGTTTTCTGTCCCTAGAATAAATGTTTTTTTTAAGCACAATATAGCACAAGGACAATTCACTCACTGTCCTTCCAGGTCCCTGGAAACAAGGACTTGCAGAGTGAAAGAAAAAAAACACTCTCCCTACCTACAGTTTTCTGTCCCTAGAAAAAATGTTTTTTATAATCACAATATAGCACAAGGACAATTCACTCACTGTCCTTACAGGTCCCTGGAAACAAGGACTTGCAGAGTGAAAGAAAAAAAACACTCTCCCTACCTACAGTTTTCTGTCCCTAGAAAAAATGTTTTTTTAAATCACAATATAGCACAAGGACAATTCACTCACTGTCCTTACAGGTCCCTGGAAACAAGGACTTGCAGAGTGAAAGAAAAAAAACACTCTCCCTACCTACAGTTTTCTGTCCCTAGAAAAAATGTTTTTTTTAATCACAATATAGCACAAGGACAATTCACTCACTGTCCTTACAGGTCCCTGGAAACAAGGACTTGCAGAGTGAAATAAACTGACACTCTCCCTACCTACAGTTTTCTGTCCCTAGAAAAAATGTTTTTTTTAATCACAATATAGCACAAGAACAATTCACTCACTGTCCTTACAGGTCCCTGGAAACAAGGACTTGCAGAGTGAAATAAACTGACACTCTCCCTACCTACAGTTTTCTGTCCCTAGAATTAATGTTTTTTTTAAGCACAATATAGCACAAGGACAATTCACTCACTGTCCTTCCAGGTCCCTGGAAACAAGGACTTGCAGAGTGAAAGAAAAAAAACACTCTCCCTACCTACAGTTTTCTGTCCCTAGAAAAAATGTTTTTTTTAATCACAATATAGCACAAGGACAATTCACTCACTGTCCTTACAGGTCCCTGGAAACAAGGACTTGCAGAGTGAAATAAACTGACACTCTCCCTACCTACAGTTTTCTGTCCCTAGAATAAATGTTTTTTTTAAGCACAATATAGCACAAGGACAATTCACTCACTGTCCTTCCAGGTCCCTGGAAACAAGGACTTGCAGAGTGAAAGAAAAAAAACACTCTCCCTACCTACAGTTTTCTGTCCCTAGAAAAAATGTTTTTTTTAATCACAATATAGCACAAGGACAATTCACTCACTGTCCTTACAGGTCCCTGGAAACAAGGACTTGCAGAGTGAAATAAACTGACACTCTCCCTACCTACAGTTTTCTGTCCCTAGAATAAATGTTTTTTTTAAGCACAATATAGCACAAGGACAATTCACTCACTGTCCTTCCAGGTCCCTGGAAACAAGGACTTGCAGAGTGAAAGAAAAAAAACACTCTCCCTACCTACAGTTTTCTGTCCCTAGAAAAAATGTTTTTTTTAATCACAATATAGCACAAGGACAATTCACTCACTGTCCTTACAGGTCCCTGGAAACAAGGACTTGCAGAGTGAAAGAAAAAAAACACTCTCCCTACCTACAGTTTTCTGTCCCTAGAAAAAATGTTTTTTTTAATCACAATATAGCACAAGGACAATTCACTCACTGTCCTTACAGGTCCCTGGAAACAAGGACTTGCAGAGTGAAATAAACTGACACTCTCCCTACCTACAGTTTTCTGTCCCTAGAATAAATGTTTTTTTTAAGCACAATATAGCACAAGGACAATTCACTCACTGTCCTTACAGGTCCCTGGAAACAAGGACTTGCAGAGTGAAAGAAAAAAAACACTCTCCCTACCTACAGTTTTCTGTCCCTAGAAAAAATGTTTTTTTTAATCACAATATAGCACAAGGACAATTCACTCACTGTCCTTACAGGTCCCTGGAAACAAGGACTTGCAGAGTGAAATAAACTGACACTCTCCCTACCTACAGTTTTCTGTCCCTAGAATAAATGTTTTTTTTAAGCACAATATAGCACAAGGACAATTCACTCACTGTCCTTACAGGTCCCTGGAAACAAGGACTTGCAGAGTGAAAAAAAAAAAACACTCTCCCTACCTACAGTTTTCTGTCCCTAGAAAAAATGTTTTTTTTTAAGCACAATATAGCACAAGGACAATTCACTCACTGTCCTTCCAGGTCCCTGGAAACAAGGACTTGCAGAGTGAAATAAACTGACACTCTCCCTACCTACAGTTTTCTGTCCCTAGAATAAATGTTTTTTTTAAGCACAATATAGCACAAGGACAATTCACTCACTGTCCTTACAGGTCCCTGGAAACAAGGACTTGCAGAGTGAAAAAAAAAAAACACTCTCCCTACCTACAGTTTTCTGTCCCTAGAAAAAATGTTTTTTTTAAGCACAATATAGCACAAGGACAATTCACTCACTGTCCTTCCAGGTCCCTGGAAACAAGGACTTGCAGAGTGAAATAAACTGACACTCTCCCTACCTACAGTTTTCTGTCCCTAGAATAAATGTTTTTTTTAAGCACAATATAGCACAAGGACAATTCACTCACTGTCCTTACAGGTCCCTGGAAACAAGGACTTGCAGAGTGAAAGAAAAAAAACACTCTCCCTACCTACAGTTTTCTGTCCCTAGAAAAAATGTTTTTTTTAATCACAATATAGCACAAGGACAATTCACTCACTGTCCTTACAGGTCCCTGGAAACAAGGACTTGCAGAGTGAAATAAACTGACACTCTCCCTACCTACAGTTTTCTGTCCCTAGAATAAATGTTTTTTTTAAGCACAATATAGCACAAGGACAATTCACTCACTGTCCTTACAGGTCCCTGGAAACAAGGACTTGCAGAGTGAAAAAAAAAAAACACTCTCCCTACCTACAGTTTTCTGTCCCTAGAAAAAATGTTTTTTTTTAAGCACAATATAGCACAAGGACAATTCACTCACTGTCCTTCCAGGTCCCTGGAAACAAGGACTTGCAGAGTGAAAGAAAAAAAACACTCTCCCTACCTACAGTTTTCTGTCCCTAGAAAAAATGTTTTTTTGAATCACAATATAGCACAAGGACAATTCACTCACTGTCCTTACAGGTCCCTGGAAACAAGGACTTGCAGAGTGAAATAAACTGACACTCTCCCTACCTACAGTTTTCTGTCCCTAGAATAAATGTTTTTTTTAAGCACAATATAGCACAAGGACAATTCACTCACTGTCCTTACAGGTCCCTGGAAACAAGGACTTGCAGAGTGAAAGAAAAAAAACACTCTCCCTACCTACAGTTTTCTGTCCCTAGAAAAAATGTTTTTTTTAATCACAATATAGCACAAGGACAATTCACTCACTGTCCTTACAGGTCCCTGGAAACAAGGACTTGCAGAGTGAAATAAACTGACACTCTCCCTACCTACAGTTTTCTGTCCCTAGAATAAATGTTTTTTTTAAGCACAATATAGCACAAGGACAATTCACTCACTGTCCTTACAGGTCCCTGGAAACAAGGACTTGCAGAGTGAAAAAAAAAAAACACTCTCCCTACCTACAGTTTTCTGTCCCTAGAAAAAATGTTTTTTTTTAAGCACAATATAGCACAAGGACAATTCACTCACTGTCCTTCCAGGTCCCTGGAAACAAGGACTTGCAGAGTGAAAGAAAAAAAACACTCTCCCTACCTACAGTTTTCTGTCCCTAGAAAAAATGTTTTTTTTAATCACAATATAGCACAAGGACAATTCACTCACTGTCCTTACAGGTCCCTGGAAACAAGGACTTGCAGAGTGAAAGAAACTGACACTCTCCCTACCTACAGTTTTCTGTCCCTAGAATAAATGTTTTTTTAAGCACAATATAGCACAAGGACAATTCACTCACTGTCCTTCCAGGTCCCTGGAAACAAGGACTTGCAGAGTGAAAGAAACTGACACTGTCCCTACCTACAGTTTTCTGTCCCTAGAATAAATGTTTTTTTTAAGCACACTATAGCACAAGCACAAAACACACTGACACTCTCCCTACCTATCCTTCTCTTTCCCTAAACTAAAGGAATCCAGGTTAAGCAAGAAAGAAATAACAGTCACTGTCCCTGCCTATGCTGCTCTATCCCTGCTCCGGAACACACTACACTAGGCCGCCGTGCTGGCGGCCTTTTATAGTGTGGGGCGTGTACTAAACACCCTCAGCAATAATTGGCCACAGGCATCCTGCCTGTGGCCAATCATTGCTCTCCTCGCTGCCGGCGCTGTGATTGGCCAAGCATGCGGGGTCACAGTGCATGCTTGGCCAATCACAGCGCCTGGATGACACTGCGATGGCGTAGTGCATTGTGGGCCGTTCGCGTCAGTCGAATTTGGCGCGAACGGCCCAAATCGTTCGATCTTCGTCGAACGATCGAACAGCCGATGTTCGAGTCGAACGTATGTTCGACTCGAACACGAAGCTCATCCCTAGTGCTGAAAGCGGTACAATTATTTTGCATGGAAATTTGGCGTTTTATATTAGTAGGCCTGTAATTCTTAGTAATTACCGTATTTATCGGCGTATAACACGCGCGGGCGTATAACAAGCACAACAAGTTTAGGAGGAAATTTTAGGGAAAAAAACTTTTAGGAGGGAAGTTTAAGGAAAAATAACTTACATTTAAATGCAGCCTTGTCAGTGTCCATTGCAGCCTTGTCACAGTGCAGCCTTGTCAGTGTCCATTGCAGCCTTGTCACAGTGCAGCCTTGTCAGTGTCCATTGCAGCCTTGCCCCAGAGTCCATTTCAGCCTTGCCCCAGTCTAGCCGTGCAGCCTTGCCCCAGTGTCGCCGTGCAGCCTTGCCCCAGTGTCGCCGTGCCGGATTTTAAAATTGGCGCCGAGACTGTGCAGAGCGGGACGGATGCCGCCGAGAACGCAGGGACGCAGGGACTGGGCGGAGCCGCCGCCGAGATACACATAGCCGAGTGTACTCGGCTATACTCGGCTTTTCTTGGCTCCGCTCACAGTCACGCCGAGTCCCGCCCTATGATGGACATAACACAGGTCCAATGGCGGGACTGGGCGTGACTGTGAGCAGAGCCGAGAAAAGCCGAGTATAGCCGAGTACATTCGGCTATGTGTATCTCGCTCCGCTCCGCTCACAGTCAGCGGAGACAGCCCAGGGATGTGGGTATCGGCGTATAACACGCACCCACGATTTTCCCCTGATTTTCAGGGGAAAAAAGTGCGTTTTATACGCCGATAAATACGGTACTCACTTAAATCTGTCCAAACAAGAGTCTAGTAAACATCCCGGGTATGATAAAGTTTGAAACACAAAATCATAAATTATAATATAATAAATTATAACAAATAATAATATAATAATAATAAAAATGATTCACTAATGTAATCAAATCAAAAACGCTGAAATTTGCTCAGTTGCAGAATTGTCGCTGTCATTACTTTCAGTGTTTGATGACGAATTTCCCCACAAATCGCTATCGCTCAATTCTGCAAGTGATTCTAATTTATTATCGCTGTTTTCTAGCTGGTCTAAAACCACTTTTGATGTAAAGGGACACTTTTTGGTTGCTATGGACAATCTCCAAATTCCAGGCAGAAAGAACAGTTTTTTATTATATAAAAGTGCATGCAGGACACTGGACAGACCACTAGGGACAAGGGGGGTGTGTAATTATTTTATACAGTACTGTAATCTGTAAGATTACAGTCTACTGTATGTGTACTGTGTTTAAACTTTTTTGAATTTGGCGCCGATCTCCGTCCCTGTGCGTCGTAACGCCGCAGGGAACGGAGCTCGGCGGCACTCGGCACTGTGTTAATCGAGCGAGGAGACAGCTCGATCACACCGGGGAGGCATCGCAGGATCCAGGGGACAAGGTAAGTAACTCTGCCTGGATTACTGCGATGCAATCCCGAGTCTGGCTCGGGGTTACCGCTTTTGGTGCTGAAATTTCACCCCGAGCCAGACTCGGGAATACCGCTAGGGGGTTAATTTAATCTCAACTGCTATTCCTTAAAGTGGTTCTGAAGGCTAAACAATTATTACCTTAATACATTCCTTGCATTAAGGTAAAAAATGTTTAGGTGTCAGCATCCCCCTCACTCCCCACTTTTACTTACCTGAGCCCTCATTTGATCCAGCGCTGTGCATGTCTGCAGCTCTTCTCTTCCCTCACTTCCGGGTCTCACTGGCTTCTCAAAAGCCCTGGGAGCCATTGGCTCCCGCTGCTGCCAATCAAAGCCAGTGATGAGGGAGTGGGGCAGAGTCTCACTGTCTGTGCAAATGGACACAGTAGCAGGGCTGGGGAGCGAGCATGCAACAGTGCCCCCATAAGAAGCAGCTTCCCATGGGGGCACTGGCAGGGCAAGGACAAGGTTTGGGCAGGAGGGCAGGAGGGGCGGCTGCCCCGGGCACTGTGGTTTCATGTGAGGTGGGGGGGGGTGCTGCATGGAGAATGAGGGGGAGGGGATTTGTGTTGGGAGGGGCTATTTGGGCAGGGGGGGCGGTAGGGATTAAGAATTACTAGGAGTGGTGATTTAAGGACACTTGTGTTGGGAGGGGTGATGGGAAAAGAGAATTTGTGCTAGAAGAGGGGATTTGGGGGGGTTGTGCTACAAGAGGTGATATGGTGAAGGGGGAGGATAATTGTGCTTGGAGGAGAAACTTTGTTTGGGGGAGGGGGATTTGTGCTAGGAGGGAAAATGTATGGGGTGGATTTGTGCTAGGAGGCGAGATTTGGAGTGGGGGGATGTGTACTCAGAAGAGAAATTTGAGGAGTAGAGTAGAGGATTTGTGCTAGGAGGGTTGACTTTTTTTTCGGGAGGGGCATTTGTGTTGGGGGATCTGGGGGATAGGGGGCAAAGATTTGTGCTGGGGGGGGATTTGTTCTTCAGGGGTAAGCATGCAGATTAGTGCTCTATTTTTTGAAGGGGATTTTTGCTAACACACAATGTTCATACATCTTGAAGGGGGGGGGGGGGCAGTATGGCATGTTCACCCTGGGCTCTAGATTACCTTGTTTCAGCACTGGGCACTGGTAGGGTTGCCATCCGGACAGTTCGGGTTTTGAATCATGTGTCTGGGTTTCAGGTGAACTAAAACCCAGACACAATATTCAGACTGGGCTGTGGCTCCCTAAGTAACCAAGATAGCCAGACACAAATCTGTTGCTGTCCAAGAGCTGAGGGAGGCTTTCTGGGGGCAGGTTCGGCATCACTGGGGGGCAGAGTGATGATGTCAGCAAGAGCAAGTTGGCCACACCCACTGTTCGCTGCGGCACGATATGCGCACTGCATTACTACTCTCCTTGGGGCACCCAAAGGTGTCCCAGGCCACTAAAGTGTTTGGGTTTGGCTTGAAGAAAAGGTGGCAACCCTAGGCACTGGACAGGGAGGAGGAGCCAGGAGCACCGGCGGGGGACCCACGAAGAGTAAGTTTGGGGGCCACTCTGTGGAATTCCATTGCACAGAGCAGGTAAGTATAGACATGTTTGTTATTTTTTTTTTTACAATCACTTTAAAGTCTCTTCCATGAAAATAACAGGAAGTAATTCACCATGCTACCCATGTCACAATGCCTCACCACTGCCTCCTGGAAAACCTGGGTTCTCAAAATCCTGTGAGAGTGCCCCTCTCCAATGGACTGGAGTGCATTGTTGTGGGGTTTAGAGCCCCTAGCTATACCAGGAGGCAGCTGTGACATCACCTACACTTCCCAGAAGAGCCCAAAGTCTCTGTAGAAGATCTGATTTTGGGGAATGGGAGTAGACCTTCTTTTTTCATGGAAGATCCACTTTAACATTAAAGTTGAGTTCCAGGCAAGATCTAAGCAAGGATATATGCATACCCTAATCACGTTGTGCTGCACAGATTCCCCCTGCTGCTTGGCTGCAGAAGAAGGGACTGGGGAATCTCTGTCTAAAAAGTGAGACATCAGAGGTCTGTTTAGACCTCTGATATCTCACCAAAGACCCCCCATGGAGCTTCTAAAAAATTGTACATAAAAAATTATAATTTATTATTAAATAAAATTGTGAAAAATAGTAAAAAAAAGTTATGATAAAAAAATAAATAAACTACTGACATCAATTTCTTCCCTACTGACACCGTCCACTGCTCTACTGAGATTGTGTGTATATATATATATATATATATATATATATATATATATATATATATACACACACACACACGTGTGTTTGAGCTTTGGGTGCACACCCTAATGCCATGGTCTGCGCACACCTATGGATATATGGGAGCTCTTCTACCTGTCATTGGATTTGTAATTCTGCCCAACTATCCCGGAGATTTACAGCAAAGCCAGGATTTTCTCTACTGTAGTTAATCAATGTTATTTGGTCACATCCCCGCAGAAAGTCAGGGACTGGACAATAAAGGAGTAACAGTCACTCACCCCTCTGCTTATACTGTTGTGTCTTTTAGCATGCAGCATAACTAATTGGCTTTATCTATAATCATAGCATACACTTTCATTTTATAACATCAGCTTTGAAATCGCAATAACAATATTACACAATAAAATAATGAATAACACGATAATATTAATAATAAATAATGCAATAAATAAATACACAGTAAAATAAATGTAACATCAGATTTTGGAAATGCACATCCACTCCTCCTAATCAACGACACAATGCTAATGGAGGAAATGCAGACTAAAGAATTGGATACTTGGGAAACATGCACCACACTATGGTACATATGGATGCAATACTCCACCTCTGAGAAACTGAAGAATAAACTCAAACTATAAGCTCTGATTATTTTGTGCTATTAAACAGTAAGGCTGGGTTCACACTTATGCGAATTGGATGTGGCTTTCCTAATGGAGCCGGTTCACACATCTCCCCAGCGGCTCTGGTGCGAATTGCACAGAAGCCTTGTGTGTCTTTTGGTTAGTTTCAGGTACGAATTCAACTAAAAAATTTGGGCTGACGTCGGACCTGAAGCGGTGAATGGAGACACACCGGACTCCTGCTGTGAGATTCTGCGTAGTCTAGTGTGAACCCAGCCTAATGCCGCGTACACACGACCGTTTTTCATGACGAGAAAAATGCAATTTTTTAATTTGGTCATTAAAAACGCTCGTGTGTGGGCTCCAGAGCATTTTTCGCAAACGTAAAAAATGGCCATTAAAAATTTGGAACATGCTCTATTTTTTCTCGTCGTCGTTTTTCTCATCGTGAAGGTAGGCTCGTGTGTAGGCTTTAACGACGTGAAAAAAACGCGCATGCTCAGAAGCAAGTTATGAGACGGGAGCGCTCGTTCTGGTAAAACTAGCGTTCGTAATGGAGATAGCACATTCGTCACGCTGTAACGGACTGAAGAGCACGAGGCTGAAAAGCGCGAATCGTCTCTCACCAAACTTTACTAACACGAGGATCAGAAAAAGCAGCCCAAAGGGTGGCGCCATCCGAATGGAACTTCCCCTTTATAGTGCCGTTGTATGTTTCGTACGTCATTGCACTTTGCTTGAGCGTTTTTTTTCAAGATAGTGTGTAGGCAAGGCAGGCTTGAGAAGAATCACGTCGAGAAAAACGTTGTTTTTTTCAATGACATTAAAAACGGTCGTGTGTACGCGGCATAAGACTCGTATCCAATACATAGGGGTTAATTTACTAAAGGCAAATAGACTGTGTACTTCGTAAAGTGCAGTTGTTCCAGAGCTTAGTAAATGAGCTTCACTTTGCAAAGAATACCCAATCACATGCAAGGAAAATAAATAAACAGCATTTTTGCTTGTACATGATTGGATGATGGAAGTCAGCAGAGCTTCTGCTCATTTACTAAGCTCCGGAGCAACTACTCTTGCAGAGTGCAACTGCACTATGCAACATGCACAGTCTATTTGCCTTTATTAAATCAACCCCTCTGTGTCTCTAGGCCCAGGGTAAGGTCCAGAAATATTGGGGTTGATTACAAGGGAAGTAGCACTTTGCAAGGCAATTTCCCCCAGAGCTTAGTGTATAGGATGAAGCTCTGCTGACTCCCATCATCCAATTATGTGCAAGCAGATATGCTGTCTTTTTTTAATTCCTTGCTTGTGATATTCTTTGCAAAGTAAATATTTACCACATTCGCTGTTAAAAATTCCCTTGCAGAGTGCAACTTTCCTTGCAAATTGAACAGCACATTTGCCTTTAGTAAATCCACCCCATTGACCCCCATGCAGGTTTATTATAGAGATAAGGACGCTTATACAGAAAGGGGGAGGTTTACTAAAACGGGTGCACTCAGAATCTGGTGTAGTTGTGCATGGTAGCCAATCAGCTTCTAACTTCAGCTTGTTCAAATAAGCTTTGACAATAAAACCTGGAAGCTGATTGGTTGCTATGCAGTGCACCAGATTATGCACCATGCAGTTTTAGTAAATAACCCCCAAAATATTATAGTTATTGACTTTCCACTGCTCTTTCCTCAGTAACAGCAGTGTGATTGTAAAAGGCAGACCTAGGCTTATGGTGTGCCAGCTTGTCCTCCTGCTTCAACTGTGACGGATGTGCGCAAGTGCAGTTGCTCCAGAGCTTAGTAAATGAGGTAAAGCTTCACTTTGCAAAGAATACCCAATCATGTGCAAGGAAAAAAAAAAAAAACTTTTGCTTGCACATGATTGGATGATGGGAGTCAGCAGAGCTCCCTCTCATTTACTAAGCTCTGGAGAAAATGCACTTGCAAAGTGCACAATCTATTTGCCTTTAGTGAATCAACCAGTGGTGGCCCATCCATTAGGGGCGCCGTCCCCCAAAGCCATGCGCCCAGCCCCTAATCTACATGCAGGGCGCCAGACGCATGGATTGCAATAGGATTTTTTTATAAGCACATGATTAGAGCCTGAGACTCTAATTGGCTGCAAAAAAGGGTGGGCCCGGGGCGCAGAGCATTGCGCCCTGACCTGAGCCCACCCAGTTTTGTGACAATTGCAAATTATTATTCGCTATTGTCTTCCTGATTCTCCTCCTGGCCAATCAGGAAGCGGGTCTTGGCAGCCGAGGGAGGGAGGAGGGAAGCCGCTGAGGAGGAAGCCGCCGTGAAGCCAGAGACAGAGGGTGAAGCTGCCGAAGAGGAGAAGCTGCCCGCGACCTAGATGGGGTAAGTGCAAGGCTGGTGAGGGGACGAGTGAGCAACGGGGGGTTGGGGGTTTGACTGAGCGACCGACCGGGGGGGGTGGCCTTGGGGGGTGTCTTGTTTGCCGCCCCCTCAAAATATACAGCACCAGCAACCACTGAAATCAACCCCAGTCTGTCCCTTTTCTCTCTTCCCTATTTCCTCTTCTCTCTTTCTTCAGTCTTTCCCCTCTTACTTTATTCTCTTTCTTAAGTATAATTATTCTTTGATTATTTTGTGTTACTTGATGTTATATAAGCTAGTTATATGCATAACTGACCTGATGTTCCAATACCACCCACGTCTTAGATCCTAGTTCTGGGTGAATACTTGAAGACATCCCTATCCCTTACCCAGTGATTGATAGGGATTAATATCCCTCTATCTGGATGCTGACTGGCAATCATTTTTGTATCCTCAATGTCCAGTTGTACTTCTACTTTTTAATGTGAATTTGTTATTTCTTTCCATTTATCTTTTGTATTTCTTAAAAACTTGGCAATAAAAACATTCAACCTCAAATAAATGTAAGATTAGTACATAAATAAATGCATACATAAGTAAATAAGTAGGTATTAGTAGTTACAAAATAAAAATAACAATAGCAGACATTATATAGTCTTGGTAAATCTAAAATTGATTGTACAAAGATTGTATGGTCAGATTGTAACATAGTGACCCTTCTATCGATTTGACTTCTTTACAACCAGCCTATTGGAAAATTTGTGCAAGATCATCACCGCCTGCTATAGCCAGCAGTGCTGATCAGTGTATTCTGATGGCGGGGAAGTCTCGCCACTATCAGAATACGAAACCTCAACAGAAGTGATTCCCCCATCCACATCAAGTGTGTTCAACCTATTGTTTGAACGAACAAGAATGAATCATGTATTGGCTGCCTTAGTCTACTGATTGGCATTCTTTTTTAACATAATAATAATAATCATCATACATGTTGCTGTTTTTTTTTTTTTTTTTTCTTGTTTTTTTTTCGCGTGGTATAAAACTTTGCCTTTTGGCATAATACAAACTCATAACTCGATATCAAATTCTTTTCTCTTTATATAGCAAATTCAGTTTATTTTTCTTTTCTTATCCCACCTTGCCTAAATATTTATGGGTATTTTGATAGCTTTTCTGCATACAAGTGCGTACCCTCGTAGAAGCGTTTAATCCAGTGCAATTTTTCATTTGTGGCTCAAAGCCCTGTAGGTTTGCCTAGAATGTTACCATTATATGCAGAAAATACATTGCAGACTGCAATAATCTCTCCAAAACCCTGTACAATCTCACTCGGAGCAATGTGTTTTTCTTAAAGACACACTGTATTCAGTGTTCCTGTTTAATAGATTGATATTTCTCTATTTCTTTTCATTTTTGTGCACAATTTTGAACCAGTTTTACTGCTTCATCAAATCTAAAATGCGCCGTGCTTTTCAGGAAGGATGAGAATAATAACTTAGGAGATGCTGTAATTAAAGTGTATATAAACTCAGACAATGAACTTCTCTGATTTGCTCTGTTTTAGTCTGTTACACATACCATTGAAAGTGTTTTCCCATATCTTTTTGATAAGTACCCATTAATCTAAGGTGACCATATTTTTAAAATGAAATCCGGGGACATTTTTTTCTACTAGTGGCGGCAATCAGCAACTCATAGCGGGACTTCGATATTGCGGTGGACAAATCGAACACTAAAGCCCTGTACACACGATCGGATTTCCTATGGTTTTTAAACCGATGGATTTTTCCATCGGAAAACCGATGAAGCTGACTTCCATCAGTCTTGCCTACACACCATCAGTCAAAAAACCGACCATTCCAAACGTGGTGACGTAAAACACTCAGATGAGCCGAGAAAAATGAAGTTCAATGCTTCTGAGCATGCGTCGACTTGATTCTGAGCATGCGTGGGTTTTTTATCTGATGGAGTTCCCCACAGACGATAGTAATTTGGTATCGGTTTTTTAACCATCGGATAAATTTAAAACATGTTCTATTTTTAAACACCGATGGAAAAAAGAACGATGGGGCCCATACACGATCGGTTTGTCCGATGAAAACAGTCCATCGTGTGTACACGGCTTAAGTGACACTTTTGACACTTTGTGGGAACCAGTGACACTAATACAGTGATCAGTGTTAAAAATATGCACGGTCACTGTACTAATGACACTGGCTGGGAAGGGGATAGCATATAGGGCAATCGAAGGGTTAAATGTGTGCCTAACAAGTGTTTTCTCACTGTGGGGGAGGTGCTTTTACTAAGGGAAGGCATATATCCCTGTACCTGCTTTGCAGGAACACAGGATCAATGTCTTCCATACTGACAGAATGGCGAACTGCCTATATCCATAACGATCAGCGGGTACCGGTGGTCATCGAGTCCGCTGATTGGCTCAGATACCCAGAAATGCAGGATCACGTATATAAGTGATCCTGTGCCTAAAGATGACTCCGCCGGGGAAGGCAAGGAGGTAAGCAGGCAGGCGGTAGGTGGGGATATGAGTCAAGGCAGAAGAACATGCAAGCAGAGATGGATGGGCATGCACCTGAAACTGAAAAAATAGTCCCTCCGATCCGATCAGCACATCACCACCAGAAAGGGACACAGATAATGGAAAAAATACACCCCCCCCCCCCTAAGCTAGTAGGTGCGGCGGAGCGGAGGGGGGTGTAATTCAGAATAGTTTTTTTAATTCTGCACTGACTGTCTTTGAAATTGCCCCAGCTCCTGTTGAAATCAAATCCGGGGACAAAACCGGGGACAGACTTGGTCCGGGGACAGTGTCCTCAATCCGGGGACTGTCCCCTGAAACCCGGGATGTCTGGTCACCCTACACTAATCCTGTCAAAAATCTTGTGATCTGATAACTTTCTGTACTCAAGGCCCATGCTGCACTATTATCAGTTAGCATTGCTCCCAGATCTCTCTGTGAACCACAGAACACCTCCACCCTATGAAAAGGAGAAGAGAGAGGAAGGGGTTCCGGAGCCCCTAAACACTTCCTGTTCTAGATTGACCATGTAGCTTCTTAAAGAAGAATTCCAGGTAAGGATATTTTATACATAGTTACAGTGGTCCAGCTTGAACCAATGTATCTACAGTTCTGTGAAAAAGTATTTGCCCCCTTCCTTTTGCATATTTCTCACACTTAAATGATTCAGATCATCAAACTAATTTTAATATTACACAAAGATAAACCGAGTAAGTCCAAGATGCAGTTTTTAAATTATTATTTCATTTATTAAGGGGAAAAAAAAGCTGTTCAAACCTGCCTGGCCCTATGTGAAAAAGTAATTGCCCCCTCCCATGCTGAATCATGAATGAACTGTGATTAACCACAATTTTTTGGAAAGCTGAGTTCAATTTCACTTGCTGCACCCAGGCCTGATTACTGCCCAGACCTGTTGAATCAAGAAATTACATAAATAGAAGCTGTCTGACAAAGTGAAGCACGCTAACAGATCACAAAAAGCCACACATCATGCCACAATCTAAAATAATTGAAGAACAGATTAGAAACAAAGTAATGTACATGTATCGGTCTAGGAAGGGTTTCAAAGCCATTTATAAGGCTTTGGAACTCCAGTGAACCATGGGGAGGGCCATTATATACAAATGGAGATAACTTGGAACAGTGGTGAACCTTCCCAGGAGTGGCCGGCCTACAAAAATGACTCCAAGAGCACAATGACGACTCATCCAGGAGGTCATAAAAGAACCCAGAACAACATCTAAAGAACTGCAGGCCTCACTTGCCTCGGGTAAGATCAGTGTTCATGATTCAACAATAAGAAAGAAACTGGGCAAAAATGGCCTCCATGGGAGAGTTCCCAGGCCAAAGCCACTGCTGACTAAAAAGAACACAAAGGCTCATCTCACATTTACCAAAAAACATCTTGATTATCCCCAAGACCTTTAGGCAAATATTCTGTGGACTGATGAGACAAAAATGTAACTTTTTGGAAGGTGTGCGTTCCGTTACATTTGGCATAAAACTAATGCAGCATTTCATAACAAGAACATCATACCAACAGTGAGACATGGTGGTGGTAGTGAGATGGTCTGGGGCTGTTTTGCAGCTTCAGGACCTGGACGACTTACCATAATTGATGGAACCATGAATTCTGCGCTCTACCAGAAAATCCTGAAGGAGAATGTCCGACCATCATTTTGTGACCTCAAGCTCAAGTGCACTCGGGTTATGCAGCAGGACAATGATCCAAAACACACCAGCAAGTCCACCTCCAAATGGTTCCAACAAAGCAAAATTTAGGTTTTAGAGTGGCCTAGTCAAAGCCTGGATTTAAATCAAATTGAGATGCTGTATCATGACCTTATACAGGCCGGTCATGCTGGAAAACCCTCCAATGTGGCTGAATTAAAACAATTCTGCAAAGAAAAGTGGGCCAAAATTGCTCTACAGCAATGTGAAAGGCTCAGTGCCAGTTATCGCAAACGCTTGATTGCAGTTTTTGCCGCCAAGGGTGGCACAACCAATTATTTAGGTTTCAGGGGCAATTACTTTTTTACATAAAGCCAGGCAGGTTTGGACAGCTTTTTTTGCCTTAATAAAGGAAACCATCATTTTAAAACTGCATTTTGAACTTACTCGGGTCATCTTTGTGTAATAATAAAAAATTTGGATGATATGAGTCATTTAAGTGTGACAAATATTCAAAAGAAATAAAAAATCAGAAAGGGGGCAAATACTTTTTCACACAACTGTATGTAACGTATATACCATAGGCGTGCGCACAGGGTGTGCCAGGTGTGCCTGGGCACACCCTAATCATCCCATGTGCCACACATTCCCCCTATTTAAAAAAATAAATAAAAATGAAACAAATAAAATTGTAAAAAAGAATAAAAAATACAATTATAAAAACTACTGAGACCATCCGCTACTCTACTGACACCAATTTCTAGCCTACTGACACCGTCAGAATATATACACATACACACGAACTCGTGTTTGAGCTTTTGGGCGCACATCCTAATGCAATGGGCTGCGCACACCTATGGTATATACCATACCTGGCTGATGCCCCTGGGAGGTGGAACCCACTGAAATAGACACAGCTACTCCTGTGATCTCCACTAGCTTCTGGGTCTGGTGCCGAGTGGCTGCCTTGCTGCATTCTGAACACAGGAGGTAAGCCGATCGGCACGGTTGTCATTCAGAGGATGCCTTGTAGAGATCTGCTGCTTTATGGTTATTTCCACCAGTTCCTTCATCACTACAGGACACAGTAGTGACGTAGGGGTTGATGGATCAAACTTTTGGGCACAGCAGGGGGTACTCGGTGGCGCGAGCAATGGAAGAGGTGAGTATTTAGGCCCCTTTCACACTGGGGCGGGCATATGCGGTGACGGTATAGCGGCGCGATTTTCAGCGATATGCGGCCGCTAGCGGTGCGGTTTTAACCCCCGCTAGCGGCCGAAACAGGGTTAATACCGCCCGCAAACCGTGGCTATAGCCGCGGTTTGTGGGCGGTATTACCGCGGTGTACCATTGATTTCAATGGCAAGGAGCGGTATACACACCGCTCCTTCACCGCTCCAAAGATGTGGCTTGCAGGAGATTTTTTTGTCTCCTGCCAGCGCACCGCCTCAGTGTGAAAGCCCCTCGGGCTTTCACATTGAGAATGCTGGGGCAGGAGTATTTCAGGAGTTATTTATGCGCTATTTTTAGCGCAAAAACGCCTGAAATACGCCTCAGTGTGAAAGGGGCCTTACTATCTTTTTTCCAGGAAACAGTTTTGCCAGATGAAAGAGCCCCCACCCCACCCAAAGCCTAGCTCTAACCTTAATCCTTACCTTACTATTATCCTAACCTACAATCTTAACCCCCATAGATTTCATACTTTCCTTGTCATCGCCAAAATTACCAGACCATCCTGTGCTAGGACTGACGCCAAAACCATTCAGTGTCTGTGCCAGATACAAGCAATGCTGGGTTCTTGGTGCCGAAAGCAATTAATTGGACTTGTTATTAAAAGTTGCTTTACATAAATCAACTTTTTATTCATGCGTAGCCTTTCAAGATACTCCATTGGCCGAGTTTGTGCCAAGACTGACTTAAGTGAGTTTTCTACTTCATTTAGGAAATAACAGCCCATGCTTGTTTTGAGGCACGGACCTAAATACAGAGGCCTCATGTAAAAATAATTTTTTGTGTTCATCATAGAATGAGAAACATGAGTCTATAAGTATATAACGATCTCCATATGCCTATAACAGAATAAAACAGTATGATACGTGATACATTAAAAACAGGACTCTTTATGTCATTGAACTTTTGTTGCCTACAGCAGCTATAAAAGACGATAAATGATATTTAAAGGGACGATACACCCAAAAACAGATTCTAGTCCTTGGTGCAGTTTAAGTCTTATGCCCTGTACACAAGATCCGATTTCCAATGGAATAAAGTCCGATGGAATTTTCCGTCGGAATTCCGATGTAGCTGACTTCCATCAGTCTTGCCTACACACTGTCAGACTAAATTCCGACCGTTCAAAACACAGTGACGTAAAACACTACAACGAGCCGAAGAAAAATGAAGTTCAATGCTTCCGAGCATGCGTCGACTTGATTCTGAGCATGAGTGGATTTTTCTCCAACGGAATTCCACACAGACGATCAAAATTTCTGTTCTTATTTTTTACTCCGATGGAAAAAAGTCTGATGGGGCCCATACACGATCGGAATTTCCGATAAAACAAGACTTTTTTCATCGGAAAATCCGATCGTGTGTACAAGGCATAAAGTTCACCTTTTCTAGAAAATAGCCCTTAAATTTATGGGGCTTCAGCAGTTATTAAAAACGGTGCAGCTTTGTAAAATGTTCATTAATGTTATTGTCATACTTATAGGCCATTTAGACCAATCTCAATGCCCGGTCGAAAAACTCCCAGTTACCAACTCCCATGAGCTGTTTTGTTTCCTGGACGCGAAAACCATTGTGCTGTGATATTTGGATGAGGAGTGATAATCACTGTTATAATTATTGTTGTTGAGGCAAGAGTTCGCTAGCCGATATGGAATGCAAAACTTCTTTTGCGGCGCCGCACTGATTAGCAAAAGTAGTTCCTGCACTACGTTTGTCGATTTTATGTGCGACTTCAATAGACATCTGTGCATGAAGCCACAGAGATGTCTTTCAAGTAGCACCTGAAATCGCACTGATCTGCTACTTTGAAATCGCGCTACTTCAAGTGAAGTACGATTTCAAAGTAGCATCCATGTGAACCAGGGCTAATGCCGCGTACACACGACCGTTTTTATTGTCATTGAAAAAAACGACGTTTTTCTCGACGTGATTCTTCTCAAGCCTGCCTTGCCTACACACTATCATGAAAAAAAACGCTTGAGCAAAGCGCGGTGACGTACGAAATGTACGACGGCACTATAAAGGGGAAGTTCCATTCGGATGGCGCCACCCTTTGGGCTGCTTTTGCTGATCCTCGTGTTAGTAAAGTTTGGTGAGAGACGATTCGCGCTTTTCAGCCTCTTGCTCTTCAGTCTATTACAGCGTGACAAATGTGCTATCTCCATTACGAACGCTAGTTTTACCAGAACGAGCGCTCCCGTCTCATCACTTGCTTCTGAGCATGCGCGTTTTTTTCACGTCGTTAAAGCCTACACACGGCCGTTTTTCATGACGAGAAAAAAGACGACGTGAAAAACGACGAGAAAAATTAGAGCATGTTCCAAATTTTTAATGCCCATTTTTCACGTCGTGAAAAATGCTCTGGAGCCCACATACGATCGTTTTTAATGACCAAATTAAAAAATGGCATTTTTCTCGTCATGAAAAACGGTCGTGTGTACGCGGCATAAGAGTCCCATTCATGTCATAGCAAGTATAGAGACACTACACTACACCATCCAGCATATACACTATATTACCAAAAGTATTAGGACACCTGCCTTTACACGCACGTAAACTTTAATGGCATCCCAGTTTTAGTCTGTAGGGTTCAATATTGAGTTGGCCTACCCTTTTTCGCTATAACCGCTTCAACTCTTCTGGGAAGGCTGTTCACAAGGTTTAGGAGTGTGTCTATGGGAATGTTTGACCATTCTTCCAGAAGCACATTTGTGAGGTCAGGCACTGATGATGGACGACAAGGCCTGGCTCGCATTCTCTGCTCTAATTCATCCCAAAGGTGTTCTATCAGGTTGAGGTCAGGACTCTGTGCAGGCCAGTCAAGTTCTTCCACCCCAAAAAGCTCATCCATGTCTTTATGGACCTTGCTTTGTGCACTGTTGCGCAGTCATGTTGGAACAGGAAGGGGCCGTCCCCAAACTGTTCCCACAAAGTTGGGAACATGAAATTGAACAAAATGTCTTGGAACTTCCCTTCCAGTTCCCTTCACTAGAACTAGGGGGCCAAGCCCGATCCACGTCCTTGGAGACGGCTTTCAATTGTAAGACACCAAAGGGGTAATTTTTATCTTGTCCTTCTTGCCTTCTGTCCTCTGCTGTTATCCGGGCTTCTATCTAACATTGAGATTCTCTTTCTTCTACAGACTCTGGATGGATTTGTTTTTGTGGTTGCTTCAGATGGAAAAATAATGTACATTTCGGAGACAGCTTCTGTACATCTGGGATTGTCACAGGTAAGTACCTATACAACAGCATGGTATAGGAGCTTGCACCACCTCAAATGTAATTAGATTTTTTATTTTGGGATCAATTTATAGGGGGGCAAAATGCACCTCCTTTCTGAAGGTTCCTCTGTCTAAACAAAAATATAAATAAAAAATGAGTTTCTTTTACAGGGGGTCCCCGACTTACGAACGCCCGAGTTACGAACTTCTCCTACTTACGAACCGGGCGCTGCAGGGACCTTCTGCCATTTTGGGCGGACCGTCTGCTGTTCTGCGCATGCAGCAGACGGAGCCTCTGGAAATGTCGGAAATGTCCGTAATTGGCTGCGCATGCGCAGAACGGCATTCGATGGAACATCGGAAATGTCCGTAATTGCCAGTCTGCGCATGCGCGGCCGACTTACGAACATTTACGATCTACAAACAGGAGGAAAGTCCCTAACAGGTTCGTAACCCAAGGACCCCCTGTATTATAAATGATCTTGGAAAGCAATATTTTGCCTGCATCTGTAAAATTTGTATATTGTATCAGTCTTAAACAAATGTTGGTTAAGACTAAAGCCCTGTACACACGATCGGATTTCCTATGGATTTTAAACCAATGGATTTTTCCATCGGTAATCCGATGAAGCTGACTTCCATCAGTATTGCCTACACACCATCAGTCAAAAAAACGATCGTCCGTGACGTAAAACACTCCGACAAGCCGAGAAAAATTAAGTTCAATGCTTCTGAGCATGCGTCGACTTGATTCTGAGCATGCGTGGGTTTTTTGTCCGATGGAGTTCCACACAGACGATCGGAATTTGCTATCGTTTTTTTTCCCATCGGATAAATTTAAAACATGTTCTATTTTTTCTCACCGATGGAAAAAAGACCGATGGGGCCCATACACGATCGGTTTGTCCGATGAAAAAAGTCCATCGGACTGTTTTCATCGGTAAAACCTATCGTGTGTACACGGCTTAAGACTTTGGTTAAGATTAAGACTTTGGTTAAGAGCCACACCCTTAAAAAAGGTAGCCTAATCAGGCCATAGACAATTCTTTTTTTTTTTTCGTTCAACCAGCGGGTTGGACAAAAAAAAAAAAATGGACTCGATTTCTCATCCATACACTTGATGCGGATGGGGGAATCCTCCTCGTTGAGCTATTGCAGTGACGGCGAAGCTTGGCATCCCAGATGTTTTGGAACTACATTTCCCATGATGCTCAACTACACTACAGAGTGCATGAGCATCATGGGAAATGTAGTTCCATCTGGGGTGCCAAGGTTCGTCATCACTAAGCTATTGTATTCTGACAGCAGGGAGACTTACCCACCATCAGAATACACTGATCAGTGCTGCGATGATCGAGTGGGGAAAATCCAACAGGCTGGCTGTACAGAAGTCTATTGGTAGATTTCAAAATAAAATTCGTCCCTGCTGAATCTATCTATTTATTTATTTTTAATCTTTATTTATACAAAGATACCATATAAAACAAATAAAAGTGAGAAAATGACAAACCTATATCCCCTGTATGCACAGAAGTCATGGGAAAGTCCAGGAGGAAAACAGCACTTATAATCCAGATGCAATAAATACCATATCACACTATACAAAAAAACAGTATGGATAAGTAAACACAAATACAAAGGCCATTATATCTCCCAGCGTCATAGATGCGCTATAGCTAACCAAAATTAACCGCTTAAGGAACGTGCCTATTTTTCAAACTTGTTTACAAGTTAAAATAATAAATTTTTTGCTAGAAAATTACTTAGGACCCCCAAACATTATATATTTTTCAGACACCCTAGAGAATAAAATGGCAGTCATTGCAATACCTTATGTCACACAATATTTGCGCAGCAGTCTTACAAACGAAACTTTTTGGATTAAAAAATACAAGAAAAAGTAAAGTTAGCCCAATTTTTTTAATATTGTGAAAGATAATGTTACGCCGAGTAAATTGATACCCAACATGTCATGCTGCAAAATTGCGCCCGCACGTGGAAGGCGACAAACCTTGACCCTTAAAAATCTTTTCATAGGCAACGTTTAAAAATTGTCTGCAGGTTAGCAGTTTTGAGTAACAGAGGTGGTCTTTTGCTACAATTATTGCTCTCACTCTAATGATCGCGGCGATACCTCACATGTGTGGTTTGAACACCGTTTACATATGCGGGCGCGACTTACGTATGCGTTCGCTTCTGCGCGCGAGCACGGCGGGAAGGGGCGGGGAGCTTTAAAAAAAATATGTGTTATTTATTTTACTTTTTATTTTATTTTTTTACACTGTCCCTTTAAAAAAAAAAAATTGGATCACTTTTATTCCTATTACAAGGAATGTAAACATTCCTTGTAATAGAAAAAAAAGCATGACAGGACCTCTTTAATGTGAGATCTGGGGTCAAAAAGACCTCAGATCTCACATTTACACTTAAAGTGGAAGTAAACCCTCCTATAGTTTTCAGCCAAGGAAGCTGCCATCTTGGCCTCTGTTTAATCTTCAACTACCATGATGCTGCACTTGTGATCAGTTATGACACCAGCCATTGGATGGTTTGACAGTTTGGTTGAGAGCACAACCAATGTGACAGTTAGCATTCCCGGCATGCCAGGAATGTAACTGCTTTTTGAAACTGTTAAATCTATGGGTTTACTTCCGCTTTAAATGCAATAACATTTTTTTTTAAATTCCCCTTTAAGGCCATTGGGCGGAAGTGACGTTTGACGTTGCTTTCTGTCATCCAACGTCATTGAATCGAGTGGGGGGCCATCATTCCCTCACTCGACTCACAGCCTCGGCTCCGGTAAGTGGCGGGAGGGGGTTGGCACCTCTCCTGCTGCCGATAAAAGTGATCTTGCGGCGAATCTGCCACGGAGACCACTTTTATCCTAAAGAGGACCGCCCGCCGTTCCTGAAAATAACGGGGTTATGGCAGCTTCCTGCTGCCATAACCCTGGTATTCTAGGTCAAAGTACTGACGTACAGCTACGGCGGTTTGCAGTAAGTGGTTAAAAAAAAGAAAAAAGAAACAATAGAGAAACTGAGAAAAAAGTAGGGGGTCTCACCCAAGTCCCACCCAAGTGGGAGATAAATTAAGGAAAAGGAAGAGGGGGGTAGGCAACCCCTGGCCATGAAATTTTACAGGTAAACACAATAGGAAATAGCTATCAGAAAAGACCCAGAAGTATTACAATAGCAACTGTTTATTAGTGTCAAAGGAAGTGAACTTCATCCATGTTGCCCAGGGGAATCGGCCGAATTGTGGGTCACGTATGGCCAGCTTTAGATTGAATGTGTGCATGCGTTCAACCTCATAATGACGTGTCTTGTGTTTTTATAATGACTGTCATTGAGAAAATAACCCAAATCCATGGTTATAAGTTTGAGAAGAGTCGATTATAAATTCAATTTCTGTGTTCCCCGGTAGGTCTGGCCAGCACCATAGGGTTAGATCAACTTCTACATTCTGTTTCATATATTTATGTGGACAGTGGATGTAGATCTACCTGGTGTTTGCTGTTATGTACAGTGTTTACATACTATACATGTACAGTTTTTAAATTGACACTAAAGGTAAAACTTTAAATTTTGGATAGAATAGGGAGGGTTATAACCCTAATCAGTGTGTTTTTGACATCTATCTCCAATTGGGGATATTTCCCCTTCACTTCCTGTCCCATTGCCAAAACAGGAAGTGAGAGGAAATCCCTTCAAAGTGTGGGAATTGCTGGTTATCACCAGGGTCAACAAAGTATCCACATTGGAAGATTTCTCATAAGCGGACCATAACAACTCGGGGGTAACAACTTGGATAAGGTGAAGAGATATATGGGATGCCCAACTTGAATCAAAGAACCAAAACCAGGGGCAACTTCCTCCTTATGTACAACTCTAGATTGATCTCACCCCTGACCACTGACAGAACTCCAGATTGATCTCACTAATGACTGCTGACAGTCTTTTAGTGGATTTTAGAAGCAAAGGTTCATTACAGACTAGGAACTTTAATTCATTTGAAAAGTAGTACTTTGTGTAATAAGCAACATCCAGGAGTATCTCCCACTCCTCTGTAGACACTGATCCCAGTTCTACCGACTGCAGGAACAACTAGTCCACCTGGCCGCTTCTCCACCAGCCCACCCAGCTGCTTCTTCACACCAGCCCACCCGGATGCTCCAGAGATCTCCCAGGGCAAGGTAAAAGAAAGATGAAGCACAATGCTGTCTTCCATAAAGACCTACTACATGTGGCAGCCTTTCCCCTTGTACAGTAAGTCCCTGACCATGCTAATGTACTAACACGGTCCTCCTTGCTCCTGCTGCCTTTTAGGTAAGATTCCTTTCAAGCTGCAATACTGTCAGGATCCTCCCAAGCCAGCTCGAGCTCTGACCCGAGGTAGAGCCCCCCCCCCAGCAGGGGTTCCCCTCAAGGCCCACCGACAGTCTCCTCAGCACTCCATCTTCCACCCGAACTTCCAACCAGCATGACTCCATATTTAAGGGCTGGCTCAGATTCCAGGCCCACTGCCTGGGGATTGGCTAAGCTCCCCTAAGTATGCAAATCAACCCTCGTGGCCTCTGCCCTCCAGTCTCTAGAAATTTCTCCAAACTTCAAAATCCAGGTAAAGGCACGAGAAACCCGCATGTATGAGTCAACCAGCCCTGACCTGCAATAAACTTTTGACCCAAATTCAAGACCTACAAGTTAAACATATGTAGCGGGGTCTCTAAATTTAGGTGGGGTACACCTGGGTGGTAGTATGATCCAGGTGTGTAAATTATGGGAGTATTTGGACCATTTGTGTTCGTGGAGGATTGGGCGGTGTAATAATCTCCTTGGCCTGTGGGTGGCGGGGTGCCCGCAGGCTCAAGGTAGATTTACTGCCATAGTGCTGTCCTTTTTGTCCCTTCTCTGAGATGGTACGGCAAGGGCGGGGAACCTGCCGTGGCGTCAATGGAGGGGATAAAAGGGGGAGACGCCCTTGCCACGAGGTCTTGTCTTGCTTCTTTTGGAGCTTCTTCATCACGCGCCCAGGCACCTTAGGCCCGGGTGCGGGCGGTTCTGAGTTCCGGCCCAGGTGCCCTAGGCCTGACTGGAATGGAGTTGGAGTCCATCCCAGGCACCTTCAGCCTGGGGTGAGGTACTAAACCAGAAGGCCTGGGGCTCAGTGACTTCGACTGGGTCCCGCGAGGGTGGAGAAGTCAGAGGGTCCCTGAAGTGGATGGGGCCCATGTCTGAGACGAGGAGGCCGTGGAGGTTACCCATTCGGAGAGTCTGGAGCAGCATCAACCCGGTGACGGATGGGCCTCCGGTAACTCCCTTGAAGGGACATCTTCCCCTGACAGGGGCCACAACGCAGCGAAGGTACTCCTATCTACGTTCTCTTGAGTTGCTGGTAGAGACTCACAAGTTCTAAGTTCTCTCTTAGCCGATGGCTATAATAACCGCTGGTGAAACCACAGTGGTTTAGCTGACAATCAGGATAGTGCCTCGACCTGCTCACCCCACCGTATTGAACTGTTATTGGGTCTCAACCAGTTTGCAGCTAAAGCACTGTTTATTGTGAGTGTGACAATAAAGCAAGAGTTGGACCGTTATCGGTGTGTGGT
Source organism: Rana muscosa (assembly GCA_029206835.1). Taxonomy (NCBI): domain Eukaryota; kingdom Metazoa; phylum Chordata; class Amphibia; order Anura; family Ranidae; genus Rana; species Rana muscosa. The sequence continues at coordinate 66,260,017 of CM055117.1, read as the reverse complement.
ACTCTGGTTAATGGGAGCAAAGGGAAGTGTCAGCACAGCAAGACTTGGTCCTTAACTGAAACACACAGGCCCGAGGAAAATATCTGGTACTGGCCTTCACCTCACCCACTGCCATGGGGAGGACATGGGCCGTGGCGCATCTCACCCTCACATACGAAATACCCCTAGACAAATCAGAGGGGGTGAGGCCGCTACACATAAGTTTGCCTCCATTTACACTAGTAGCACACTAGAGGGTGCTACACTTATACCTTCCCTTCAGGTACAGGTATTTGTATTTGCTCCAGGTAGCTGTGCAGTAGTACTTACAGGGCCGTCTTTATCGCAGGGCAAATGAGGCAGCTGCCCAGGGCCCTGTCACTGTTAGGGGCCCAAAGCAGAGCTGCCCCTTAAGCCTGCGCGCTCCCCGCAAATCGGCACATAATCACTGCTGAAAATCCCCACACAGTCTGTCAAAAGCAGCCGCAGCAGCAGCCTGCATCAGCGCGCACAGTGCAGCAGTGCCAGTGCTGCATTTTTTCGATCAAGGAGCGGGCCGTGGGTGGGCGGGGCCTTGAGCTCCACTGAAGCTCTGGCCCCGCCCCTTGCTATACGTGCACAGTCACTGCTGTCTGTAAAAATGTATGATCGGAGGAGCAGAGGCTTCGGTATAGGGTGACCACATTTCCAAACTACCATTCCGGGACACCCCCCCTTTCCAAAAATCAGCTTGTGCTGTAACGAATCACAGCACAGTGATTGGACACAAGAGGCGGGATTTATGATTTCTCCAATCACAAGCAGGGTGCAGGGATGGTGCTCCTCCAGGCATTCCCAGCCAGGACAACTACTGTCAGTGAGTAAAGCGGTGATGTGGCAGCCTTTTTTGGGGCCATCAGATCCGCCCGGGGGGGGGGGGTGGCTTAGGGTTGCCACATCATCCCTTTAATCCAGGACACATAGGATTTATACAGGTTCTGAGGCTGATTTAATGCAGATAAGGCACCAAGTGAGTTTAATTACCACCTTAATCAGCCACAGAACCTATGTAATTGATGTGTGTCCTGGATTAAAGGGATGATGTGGCAACTCTAGGGTGGCTGTGTCAGTTTAATTCCGGGACACTGTATTGTCCTGGAATAAAGGTACCCGGGACAGACCTGCAAAATGTGGGCAATCCTGGACAAGTGGTCACCCTACTTCGGTAGGAGAAGTCAGATCCCGGAGTGGAGTGCTGTCAGAGTGCTGGATGGTCAAGGGAAACTACTGTGGAGAATTGATCAGAGGTGAGCTGGCCAGGAGGACAAGGTAGGTCTTCTTCCTCCTCCCCTGGCTCCCCATGTGTAGAAAGTTTAAAAACACTGACCTGCAGTCCAGGCTGAGTGAGGCTGTGGCTGTATTGGCTGTATTTGTTATTACAGAGCACACAGCATTACAGCACATGGCATTGCTGTATTTAACTGCTTGATGGGCTTATTTTGGGCCTGGCTGGTTCAAATTAATGGGCTGCTGTGCCTTCGCAAATGTGGGCCGCCAAAACACATACATATCAATGTGTGATGTGACAATGGCTGCAATGTAATTGGGGTGCTGTGATGTGTAAAGGGGCACTATGACATGAAGGGGACTCTAATGTAATGGGGCGCTGTAATGTGATAAGAGGCACTGTGATGTGTAAAATGTAATGGAGCGCTGTGACATGAAAGGGAACTGAGGACTGCTCTGAAGGGGGTCTGCAAAGTTTTTTTTTCCTTAGATTATTCTGAAGGGGGTCTGCAAAGTTTTTTTTTTTTTTTTTAGATAATTCTATGTGTGTGTCTGTTTTTTGAGATGTTAGTGAAGAGCAAAATTGCATTGGGGCGGGGGTGGGGGCCCAAAAAAAATGTTTGCCCAGGGCCCAAACCATATTAAAGATGGCCCTGGGTACTTACCTTCTATCTGTAGTGCCCTGCCCCTATTGGGTAGGCGCTAGTGTAAATTTAGTTGTCTGGGTTATAGTTCAACTCAGAATAATTGTACCAAATTATGGGTCTCTGCTCCAGTTCAGCTGAGTTGCACATTTTCCACCTTCCCCTAGGTGTCATTGTCACCACAGGTCAAGGTTGGAACTGCAGCTGGCTGGATGTATTGGGTACCTCTTGCCCAGAAGCAGCTCAGTGCATTCTGGGAGAGGGTACTTAAGGGGCAGACACCGTTTTGGTGGGTTCTTCCGATCCTGACCTGGCAGCCCCCCTGGCCTCAGGGATGTGTTAGCAGTTTTATGCCTCGGGGCATGCGGACCCCCCGAGGCTCCGTTACTGAGAGTAGGCCCAGAAGTTGCTGGGGCCTACTGATCCAGGGATGGTCCTGTGTCGCCTTGCCTGCGGGAAGAGACCGAGCAATTGAGGACTCAATTGGAGGACTCAAAAATCTACCTCACAGTGCTGCCGGCCTGGCTGAAAGATTCTTGCGCGTTGTGTTTCGGAACTTTACCAAGTGTGTGGTTACACAAGTCTGTGGCAGAGACTTTTTGAACGAGCTTGCACCGGCTGCTAGGTCACCGAGAGAGGGCCTATCCGGTGGATGCTACATCCAGAGTGGATGTCTTTGGTCCTCTGGATTAAGGAAAGTACCAGTGATCCGCAAAACTAAGGTACCTAAATCTCCCCCAACCCTCCATCCCTCTGTCTGAAGTTCTTGAAATAGACCCTTGAGAAAAAGAGACTAAAGCCCTGTACACACGATCGGTTTTACCAATGAAAACAGTCCGATGGACTTTTTTCATCAGACAAACCGATCGTGTATGGGCCCCATCAGTCTTTTTTCCATCGGTGAGAAAAAATAGAACATGTTTTAAATGTATCTGATGGAAAAAAAAATAATAGCAAATTCCGATCGTCTGTGTGGAACTCCATCGGACAAAAAACCCACGCATGCTCAGAATCAAGTCGACGCATGCTCAGAAGCATTGAACTTCATTTTTCTCGGCTTGTCGGAGTGTTTTACGTCACAGGGGTTTTGGACGGTCGGATTTTTGACTGATGGTGTGTAGGCAAGACTGATGGAAGTCATCTTCATCGGATTTCCGATGGAAAGATCCATCGGATTAGAATCCATAGGAAATCCGATCGTGTGTACAGGGCTTAAGTGTTTGGTGCAGACATTTATTAACAACTCTTCAAGGAAGACCCCTAGGACGGACGTGGTGAACAGTAAGGTAACGGCAGGCCCAAATCTTAAACTAGCGCCCCCTACGGGGGTATTGCTACATATCTAAAGCAGCTGTTTGAAAATGGGAGGCACTATGCCACAAAATATACCCATAGTGGTTGCTTATTTCTTTAATTTTTCTTGTGTGGCAAACTGTGGACAATTTCGTAATCGTAGTGAAAGGGTAGATGAGGCAACAATCATACAGTATTAGGTCTTTGCCTAAGTCAGTGCAGCACAGTGGTTTAGTGGTTAGCAATCATGTTTTGCAGCATTGGAGTCCTTGGTTCGCATCTGTAGCAGGACTCTATTTCTTCCCGTTCTTGCGCGGGTTTTCTCCCACAATCCAAACACATGCTGGTAGGTTTATTGGCTCTTTTCTAAATCTGGCCTAGTATTGTGTGTACAAATTGGCTGTGCGTATGTGTTATCACATTCTGCATGTCAGTCCCAAGCAATTGGGAAGTGTTGAGGAAAGACCTGTCAACCTACCAAGCAAATCTATAAAAAAAGGCTTCCAATCGCGTCAGACGTGGTTCCCGTACAATCATCATGATTTGTATATGACTGAACAGGTCTACACATATATACTAGCTAAGTACTAGGAACCATTTATGACTAGTCACTCCAAGGTGTTAAACGTTTGATAGAAGTTGGCCGTCCTTTACGGGTACCACATCCAATTAATCAAATTATTTGTCATATAGTTATCACCAGAATGAACATTTAATTTATTCACATAGTACAACATATAAAATCAAAAATATTAATATTACATTAAAGTATATAAAGTTTACATTGTGTGCAGTAACCTTACATCTTTTCATAACCCCCCAGTACTTATACATAACCCCCTCCACCCATTAGCTATATTGATGTGTGTAAATCAACCTACATGGTCCTCAGACCTACTACATCATGTTACGTTTGTGAGATATACTAATATAGCGTGGGAAGGGGATGGAGGTTTTTCTTAAAATGTTTCTTGGAAAATATTCCACTTCTTCTGGAGCACAGTACAGGCCAATTCTACAATAAACATAAGAGTGTATAGTTACTAAGCAATGAGGGGAAAAAAGTATTTGAGTCCCTGCTGATTTTGTACATTTGCCCACTGACAAAGAAATGATCAGTCTATCATTTTAATGGTCGGTTTATTTTAACAGTGAGAGACAGAATAACAACAAAAAAATCCTGAAAAACGCATTTCAAAAAAGTTTTAAATTGATTTGCATTTTAAAGAGGAGGTCCAGCCCAATAAAATAAAAAATTTAAAAGTCAGCAGCTACAAAAACTGCAGCTACTGACTTTTAATATTAGGGCACTTACCTGTCCGGGGAGCCCGCGATGTTGGCACCCCAGCCGATCTTCGGATTGACTCTCGGGTGCTGCCACTGCCATTCCTGGTAAGGGAACCAGGCAGTGAAGCCCTTCGGCTTCACTGCTGGTTCCCTACTGTAAATGCGCGAAGTGATTTCAAATTGGCCCGGTGGCGTGTGAAGGAAGAGGGGGGGCCGAACTTCCGGGACATCGGGCCACGGGTGCCCGTTCCCCCCTTCCCCCTGAAAGGTTCCAAATGTGACACCGTAGGGGCGTAGGAAGCATATAAGCGGCAGTTCCACTTTTGGGTGGAACTCTGCTTTAATGAGTGAAATAAGTATTTGATCCCCTATCAATCAGCAAGATTTCTGGCTCCCAGGTGTCTTCTATATAGGAACAAGCTGAGATTAGGAACACCCTCTTAAAGGGAGTACTTCCAATCTCAGCTTGTTACCTGTATAAAAGACACCTGTCCATAGAAGCAATCAATCAGATTCCAATCTCTTCACCATGGCCAAGACCAAAGAGTTGTCCAAGGATGTCAGGGTCTACCCCAGTGGCCACAATTTGGCCCCCTTAAAGTAAAGTAAATTGTCCCTTTGTTTAGAAAGTTTGGAGACCCCTAATGTATGGAACATTGATTTTAACAGGAATTCCTGTATCCTTTTACTGTGGACTATGGTCATTAACCAACATCACTGATAATCTATGTATAGATGCTAGGACATATACTGTAGCTGATATTTCACATGTTAGTAAACCAAACATATCCCAGAATAGTAAGTAGTCCATTATAATGGTATGACTTGGCCTCATTGAGGTAATTCTTATGTATGGCAGCATTATTTTCCAACTCTTCTGTAGTAGTTTGTGTCCTTTTATATCCTTAGTAATTGTTTAAATATGTCCATATACTTATACTAGTCATGCAAAGGTGGTAATAAGGTTTAAATAATAAACACAAGGCAAAATTAATATATGTGCCTTTTTTTCTAAAATGTTTATTTTAATTCTTTCTAATCTGCAATTTTGTTCAAACTAGGCATCTATCATTTCAGGTTTTCTTCTGGGTTTATTCATACTAAAGCATTGCGGTAACACATATGTTACCACCCGCTAATGCAACGGGTTACAATCAGTGCAGTGCATTTATTTTGACCTAGGCTCTTGTGGGATGTTCCTGGTCTGTAGTTGTCATCTATCAAACATGATTCACCACCTCATGCACCAGTGCCACCACCAACAGTAGAATTAGCTGCTTACCAGCTCCAGATGATCCCTCATAACATGGGATCATTCAACGCCTTTGGATGAAACCCAGACCGGGCCTTTCTCCTGGTTGGGCAGTTCCCCAGTGCTCGTGGCATCACTTATTGGATTGCATAAATGGTATACCCAAAAGATAAAAGGCTCCACATAGTGTAAATCTTTAAACCATTTATTGAAGTAAAAAATACTGCACATATATCAAGGTAAAATTGTGTATGCCTAAAGCTTGATGTTCCGGCCGGCGCACAACCAAACAACCCGTCCTTCCAGGACACGAGGGTAATGGTGACGCGTTTTGTCACAAATGATGTCCTCCAGTACCCCTGGACGACATCATCTGTGATGAAACGCGTAGGGTGGAGCAACGCGCTGATGTCACCATTACCCTTGTGTCCCAGAAGGACTGGTTGTTTGGTTGTGCACCGGCCGACACAACAAACTTTAGGCGTACACAATTTTACCTTGATGTAAGTGCAGTATTTTTTACTTTAATAAATGTTTTAGAAATTTACACTATGTGGAGCCTTTTATATTTTGGGTATACCGTTTATACAATCCAATAAGTGACGCCACGAGCACTGGGGAACCGCACAACCAGGAAAAAGGCCCGGGCTGGGTTTAAGCCAAAGGCGGTGAATGATCCCATGTTATGAGGGATCATCTGGAGCTGGTAAGCAGCAAATTCTACTGTTGGTGGTGGCACTGGTGCACGAGGTGGTGAATGGTGGAATCTATTAGCAACATTCAAGACTCAAGATTTATGGAATTGTGTTTATAACATCGTTTGTCTTACTTATTAGCACAATTATATTTTATCCAATATTGTTTCAACTGTAATTATGTCATACAGGAAAATCTCTGCTTGATTTTATTTTATTTTCCTAAATAGCGCAGTTTTACTCTTTCTTTCTACCTATCAAACATGGTCCAAGCAAGTAAAACCGGTAAACGACAGAGCTACCGTATGGACGGCCAAAGCTCACTGATACACAATGGGAACGAAGGCTGGCCCGTGTTGTCCGGTCCAACAGAAGAGCTAATGTAAATGGTAGTGCTGAAAAAGATAATGGTGACTTTGATAAAACTCTGTGCAGCACAGTTTTTTGTGTATGAGGCTACATAGCTGCAGACCGGTCAGAGTGCCCATGCTGACCCGTGTCCACACCCAAAGGCGGCCTACAATGGGTACGTGAGCATCAGAACTGGACCATGGAGCAATGGAAGACGGTGGCCTGGTTTGATGAATCACGTTTTCTTTTACATCATGTCGAGGGCTGGATGCACGTGTGTCACTTACCTGGGGAAGAGATGGCCCCAGAATGCAGTATAAGAAGACAGCTAGCCATCGGAGGCAGTGGACTGCTACTTACAGCTTGGTGCAAGATACCACAGCAAACCCTTAAAGGTCTAGTGGAATCCATGCCACAATGAGTCAAGACTGTTTTGTGGCAAAAAGGGGGGCCTACTCAATATTAGGTGGATGGTCAAAATGTTATGGCTGATTGTTGTATATATGAAGGCAGGGGCAGTCTCAGCTCACCAATCTCTGATAACTAAGACGAGCGGTTGGACCCTGTAACAACGTGATTGAAATGACTGTAAAATACGTGTGAACATTAAATATCGGCGCTGTGTCCAACCATATCACATCTGGAAGCGATTCCACGTCTATATGGTAATGTGCGCGTGCCCCCCAGAGCCCAGATAATAAGGGAGATCAGTACTGCGAACAATAAAAAAGACCCCCCTCCCTCCGACTCGGGAGAGGTCTGTGTTTTGTACGCCTGACGATTTGTCATGTTCAGTAAAACCTCTTGTCTTTACAACAGCGATTTGGAGATATAATAAATCTTTTCTCCTGTCAGCAGAAAGATATTACATTTGTAACAGATAAAGGTCTATTTGATGAATTTGACTTCTTCGGACCCCAGGGAGGGCTGCAAGGAATCTTGTATAAATGTATAATATGTGAACCAACACAGGGTTTTAATATTGTCTCTGTTAGTAAGGCATTGGAGTATTTCATCTGTAAAGAAATGGAGATATACAGTGCATCCGGAAAGTATTCACTTTTTCCACATTTTGGTATGTTTCAGCCTGGTATGTTTCAGCCTTATTCCAAAATGTATTAAATTCATTATTTTCCTCCAAATTCTACAAACAATACCCCATAATGACAACGTGAAAGAGATTTGTTTGAAATCTTTGCAAATTTATTAAAAATAAAAAACGAAAAAATGAATCGCATGTATATAAGTATTCACAGCCTTTGCCATGACACTCAAATTGAGCTCAGGTGCATCCTGTTACCACTGATCATCCTTGAGATGTTTCTACAACTTGATTGGAGTCCACCTGTGGGAAATTCAGTTGATTGGACATGATTCGGAAAGGTACACACCTGTCTATATATTTTCCCACAGTTAACAGTGCATGTGTCACGTACCTGGCGAAGACCTGGCTGTAGAGGGGGCTTCTCTTGCACCACCTGTCTAACACCCCTGGTAGAGATGACAGGGAGTGTAAGACAGAGAGTGGCACGAGGGCCGGTATAGCAGGTGGCACCATCTGAGGCTTGACAGGACCCGGAACTGGCTCCGTGATGCTGGATCAGTAGGCAGGAGTGTAGCGGGAACACAAACCAAGGGGTCATCAACAGCTGGGCAATGCAGGTACAGGAACGTGAGACTAGAGCAGGATCAGGATACAGGCCGGAGTAGTTAACACAGTCGGGCAGCAAGGTACAAGAGCATGAGACAGGCGCAGAGTCAAAGCACAAGCCAAGGTCACAGGTAGGCAGGCAGTAATCCAGAGGAGGGTTGAGGTCAAGCTGAGTCAAACACAGGTAGGCAGGAAATGGATCAGGGTACAGGCAAACAGGAACAAGCTTAAAAACCACTCAGCAATGTGTTAATGTCATTGTTTAGTTTAAATAGGCCTTTTGGCACGTGCATGCGCCTATGCATATTTCCTCTTGTGCACAGGTTAGCGTGCCCGTGCATGCACACCAATGCACATTTGGCTTCAACTGGATTTCTCTTACAGCATGTCAGAGCACAAACCAAGGCATGAAGTCCAAGGAATTGTCTGTAGACCTCTGAGACAGGATTGTATCGAGGCACAGATCTTGGGGAGGATACAGAAAAATTCCTGCAGGTCCATATGAGCACAGTGGCCTCCATCATCTGTAAATGAAAGAAGTTTGGAACCACCAGGACTCTTGCTAGAGCGGGCTGCCCCGGCAAACTGAGGGATCAGGGGAGAAGGGTCTAAGTCAGGGAGTTGACCAAGAACCCGATGGTCACTCTGACAGAGCTCCAGGCATTTCTCTGTGGAGAGAGGAGAGCCTTCAAGATGAACAAACATCTCTGCAGCACTCCACCAATCAGGCCTGTATGGTAGAGTGGCCAAACGAAAGCCACTCCTCAGTAAAAAGCACACGACAGCCCGCCTGGAGTTTGCCAAAAGGCACCTCAAGGACTCTCAGATTATGAGAAACAAAATTCTCTGGTCTGATGAAACAAAGATTGAACTCTTTGATCTGAATGGCAAGCATCATGTCTGGAGAAAACCAGGCACCGCTCATCACTTGGCCAATACCATCCCTACAGTGAAGCACGGTGGTGGCAGCATCATGCTGTGGGGATGTTTTTAAGCGCAAGGAACTGGGAGACTAGTCAGGATCAAGGAAAAGATGAATGCAGCAATTTACAGAGACATCCTTGATGAAAACCTGCTCCAGAGCCCTCAGGACCTCAGACTGAGGCGAAGGTTCATCTTCTAACAGGACAACGACCCTAAGCACACAGCCAAGATAAAAAAGGAGTGGCTACAGGATAACTCTGTGAATGTCCTTGAGTGGTCCAGCCAGAGCCCAGACTTGAACCCGATTGAACATCTCTGGACAGATCTGAAAATGGCTGTGCACCAACGATCCCCATCCAACCTGATGGAGCTTGAGAGGTCCTGCAAAGAAGAATGGGAGACACTGCCCAAAAATAGGTGTGCCAAGCTTGTAGCTTCATACTCAAAAAGATTTGAGGCTGTAATTGGTGCCAAAGGTGCTTCAACAAAGTATGGGCCCCTGTGACGAAGTCAGAAGTGACAAAACGCGTAGGAACGTGACCACACGGCAACAGTATGCTGAGGCTGGGAAGGTGATCTGATGCCTAGTGAGTGAATGATCGGTGAGATCACAGCACAGTGCCTCCCAGCATGTCTTGTACCATGTAACATGAAGGCTTGTCTTACTTGTATCTGTTGTACGTGCAATATATCTTTTATATATCTTTTAATAAATCTACTATTATTCCTATATGTGGAGTTTAAAGTCAAGCATCTGAATGGAGTGTGGTGTCCAATAGCGGCTCTTCAATATAATTTCTGAGTTAATTTGCCAAACGCAAGAGTGAGAGCAGAGCTGAACTCCCACTTATCACTGTGGTCGAGGCATTTGGAGTCATTCTATCAGTTTTTTGCACTTTTCAAGAGGACTGTCATTTATGTTTTGTGTGAAATTATTATATTATATTTTCACATCTTTTTTCATGGACATTTATTTATGAATTTATTTAGTTGGAAACATTTATATATGTCAACTATTTTTCTTTGAGCGCTACTGTGAAAAATATATTTATGTGCATTTTCATTTATTTCTTTTTTCACTTGTTGGTTTATATTGTGTTATTTAAATAGCAGCACTATCTTTCATTCTTTTTGGTGTTTTAAGTCCAGGGCAGACGGATTTATATAGTTAAATACCGTTGTTATGGCAGCAGCTAGCTAGTATTGTTTTTTCATTTAGGCGACAGGCTTTTTAGATAAAAGTGGTCCCAGCGGCGTTTTCTCTGTACGCTATATACACTATCTGTATTGCTGGGCTATATACACTATCTGTATTGCTGGGCTATATACACTATCTGTATTGCTGGGCTATATACACTATCTGTATTGCTGGGCTATATACACTATCTGTATTGCTGGGCTATATACACTATCTGTATTGCTGGGCTATATACACTATCTGTATTGCTGGTTACTGACAGCACCCCTCACTACCTGCCTCCTAAATGGTGGGGAGGCACTGTAGTGTGAAAAAAGCGAAAAATCATGTGCTATGATCACACAATTGGGGGGGATCAGGGCGCACTCTCTGCGCCCCGAGCCCAGCCTTTTTTTAAGCCTATTAGAGCCTCTCGCTCTAATCAGGTGCTTCAAAAGAAAACACCCTCGCCCACCCCGCCATAGGAATCCATGCACACGATGTCCTGAAGCGGGCCGGGCACATGGATATGGAGAAGGCGGCAGGGATAGGGGGGCGGCTCCCGTGCGCTCACAATGCATGGACCACCACTGGTGGAATATCAGCTGGCCAGAATGCTGTTGCCGAGCCAAATAGTATTGCTCCTCTAGGAAACGTCTGAAGTAAGAGTTGTCTGTACAGTGTGTAAATATGCACGTTCAGACCATGTAAGTGTGTATGTTCATCCTGTGACTGCTGATGAAAATGAATGGGCCATAATTGAAGCTGGTTCTGCTGGGGATCAGTTGTATCTGTGCCATGCGGTGCACTATCACAGCACAGGCTTTTAACCAGTTGCAGACTCTGGGCGTGCTAGACACGCCCCAAAAAATGTCATCATTGTACACACGGCATGTCTAGTACGTCCAGTCCTTCTGCCGGGACCCCCCCTGTCCCAGTACATGGCGATATAGCTCTGATGAATCATAGCTGCCTTGCTAAGTACACAGAGAAGGTCCCAGCAGCAAGAGCTGTACAAAAAAAAAAGCAACATTATCAACAACATTGCTCAGCCGCTAATACAGAAGGATACAAAGAAATATTGTTTTTCGCAATCAAATGTTCCACTGTTAAACCCCTTAATAACCCTTAACTTACGCTAATCAGCCCTATTTAACTTCTTTTTCTCCTTCTTCATTCACCTATAATTTTCCTGGTAATTTTTTTTTCTATTAAAGCGGAGTTCCACCGATTTAAAAGTCAGCAGCTACAAAAAGTGTAGCTGCTGACTTTTAATAAACAGACACTCACCTGTCCCACGGTCCGCACGTAGCCTTGCTCCTCTCCCCCTCCTCTCCACGGCGCCGGCATTGCAAGTGTGGGCGCCCGGGTGTGGCTTCACGCATTGTGAATGGCCGGGCAATCTTCTGGGACTTGTGACGTGTCGCAGAAAATTGCAGGGAAAGGTGAACTTCTGCTCGGGACTGCAGTGCCAGGAAAGGAAGTGGAGCTGGGTACCTGTGAAAACGAAATCACCTAAAAACAAAGAAAAAATTAAATGCCAAATGTGGCATGTCAGGGGGTCACAAGTACTTAAAGCGGAAGTTCCATTATTGGGTGGAACTCCGCTTTCACTAATAATATTTAAACTTTTTTCTATTTTTGTTTGCTTTGTTCATTAATATATTTATACCTTTTACATATATTTACAGGCATCACACTGAAAAAAAATTTGCAAAATTGAGAAAAACCTACTTTATTTTCATTTACTTTGCAATGCTTTGTACCAGAATAATAATTTTAGTGTTGTTTTAAACAGGACAAATTACAAAATAAAATGCACATTTTGAATGTGCAGTAACACTGTTTATTTTTAAACTAACACTGCTCAAAAAAATAAAAAGTGCCTTTTGTTTAGTTTTATTGCATTTAATTGTCTTATGCCTTGTACACATGATAGGATTTTCCAATGAAAAAAGTCAGACGGAGTCCGTTGGAGTTTTTTCCGACCGTGTGGGCCTTATCGGAGAAATTCCGATGAATTCCATTGGAATTTTCAAATAGAACCTGTTCTATTTTTTCCCAATGAAATTCCATCGGAATTTCCGATGGGAGTTTGATTGGAAAAAGGTCCGATTGTGTGTACGGGGCATAAGGATTTAGAAAAAAATCAGGACAATATTCATAAAAAGAAAGCCTTGTTTGTCCTTAAAAAAAAAAAAAAACAATATATGTGTAGCGGCCTCCTCTCTCCCCTCTCTTCTATCAGCTCGTCTGTCTCTTGTCTAGGGGTACTTTAGAGGAGAGAGTGCAGGGTCACCACGCCAAGCCCTCACCGCAGATGTTTGTGTGGTGGAAGCAAAGTTCTTGTTTTACCTTTGGGTCAGTGTTCTGCACCTGGAACCTCCAAAGAGAGAGTTACCTTGAACAATGTCTGCCAGAAAATGAGCCCCACACCATTAAAGTCCAGCACTCCTTTATTCTTCTTGAATGAACACAATCAGTTGGACTCCCTTAGAGAACAGAACAGACAAGGAGGTGTGGATGCGAGTAGGCCCAGACACAATGAACTCTCCACTTTCCTTCCTGAAAGTGGGTTGCGGTCTCCGAGCGAGGGGGGGGATTTCCTTCCAGGCGGTCTCCGATGGGAGGCTCACCTGTCACTGGCAATATGCTGCACCGGGTCTTCAAGCAAGTATCTCCCACCGGTCCATTACGCCCGCCGGATTCGGGTACCCACTCCCAGGGTTCCTTAGGACCTCCTTCCCTCGCGGAACTCAGTGGTGGGCACTGAGCTCCAGACCTCCTCCCGAGTACCTCACCCCAGGCTAAAGGTGCCTGGGATGGAACACGACCTCCGAACGTCCTCTAGGCCCAAGCCGCCTAGGGGACCGACACGAACCACCGCCCTCAGGCTGAAGGTGCCCGGGACTCGACTCCCGCCACCGAAAATGGCCGCCCCCTTTATACCCCCTCCCAGCAAGCACAGCGGGTTCCCCGCCCCACCATACAACTGCTGAGAGAGACCAAAAGAGGTACGCCACCGCAACGATGGCTCAACCCCGGGCCCAAAGCGCCAGCGCCACCTGGTGGGCCCCAGGGAACCATACATCACAGTTTCCCCACCAGATTCAAAAATAGAAAGCATATACCCGCTACATATGTATTACATTGTTATATTAAAGGGGTTGTAAGGTACACGTTTTTTCACCTTAATGCATTCTATGCATTAAGGTGAAAAAACATCTGAGGATTTGCGGCCCCCCAGCCCCCCCCCCCCCCCCCGTTTACTTACGTGACCATTCGAAAGTCCTGCGCTGTGAACGCACTGGCTTCTCGGCCGGGCTTCTCGGCTTATTCATTGGTTGATTGAAAGCAGCGCAGCCATTGGCTCGCGCTGCTGTCAATCACATCCAATGACGGGGCGCACCAGGGGGCTGGGCCGAGTGATACAGTGAGCGGCTATAGCCGCCGGCTGTATCACGGGAGAGCGCCCGCAAGAACTTACCACCATACGAGCTCGCTCGCATGAAGGTGGTGAATTCTTGCAGGGGGGGAGCTGAGACAGCCGCAGAGGGACCCCAGAAGACCAGGTTCAGGGCCACTCTGTGCAACACGAGCTGCGCAGTTGAGGTAAGAATAACATGTTTGTTATTTAACCACTTTGCACTCGCCGTCCGACAAATGACGGCCGCAAAGTGGTTCTAAAATGCCGGGAGGCCTTCATTATACGGCCATTGGGGGGGGGGGCGCGAGAGTGCCGCCGGCGGCGCGCGCGTGCCCGGCGCATCACTGAGATGCCGATGCGCACGCCTGGCGGCCGCGATGTTCGCCACGTGCCCGCGATCGGCCGGTACACAGACAAGGACGTGGATCTCTGTGTGTAAACACAGAGATCCACGTCCTGTCAGGGAGAGGAGACCGATGCTGTGTCCCTTGTACATAGGGACAACCATCGGTCACCTCCCCCAGTCAGTGCCCTCCCCCCCCCACAGTAAGAATCACTCATAGGGCACACATTTAACCCCTTCCTCGTCCCCTAGTGTTACCTCCTTCCCTGCCAGTCACATTTATACAGTAATCAGTGCATATTTATAGCACTGTTCGCTGTATAAATGTGAATGGTCCCAAAAATGTGTCAAAAGTGTCCGATGTGTCCGCCACAATATCGCAGTCACGATAAAAATCACAGATAACCGCCATTACTAGTAAAAAAAAAAAATTAATAAAATAAATGTCAGAATTCTATCCCCTATTTTGTAGACGCTATAACTTTTGCGCAAACCAATCACTATACGCTTATTGGTATTTTTTTTTAACCAAAAATATGTAGAAGAATACGTATCGGCCTAAACTGAGAAAAAAATAAGTTTTTTTTTTAAAAAAATTGTTATTTATTATAGCAAAAATCAAAAAATATTGTGTTTTTTTTCAAAATTGTTGCTCTTTTTTTGTTTATAGCGCAAAAAATAAAAACTGCAGAGGTGATCAAATACCACCAAAAGAAAGCTCTATTTGTGGGAACAAAAGGATGCCAATTTTGTTTGGGAGCCACGTCGCATGACCGTGCAATTGTCATTCAAAGCGTGACAGTGCCGAAAGCTGAAATTTCGCCTGGGCAGGAAGGGGGTTTATGTGCCCAGTAAGCAAGTGGTTAAAAAAAAAAATAAAAAAAAAATTACCTTTACAACCCCTTTAAGTAATGACAAAAATGGCAGAATAAACAGGCTGATAGCAGAAATGTGAAAATTGCTCTGGTCCATAAGGGTTGAACAAATGTGAGAGGGAAAGTGGTTAAAGAGCATTAAAACCCAATATAAAAATGTAATATATCGCAGCTTACCTTGCCTTCAATGATAAAGCTGAATTAGTGTCTTTATTCAGTCCCCCCCTGCCCCCTTTTTTTTTTACTTGGCAATCCTGCAAATACCATTGTTCCCATATTCAAAGTCAGAGAATAGCTCCCAGGGCCCTGGGAATACTCAAAGCATGTCCCACCCTGTTTGATGTCCCTATATACAGGCTTTAAAGGACGCTCAATGATAATATCAACAAGACAGCATTACCTAAAGGACTTGTAACTGCAACTCATGATAGCAGCCAGGGACTGGTCGCATGACTATTTCTAAACTGTATAGGAATATCCTAATATTTAGTAGTGTGGAGCGGTCAGTTTTCTGGAAATAGGAACTGTAATAATATAGACTATTAGAGATCAGAAGAGGGCAGTCAAGTTCAGGGAAATACAGATAGTGTTGGCCATGTATACATAGAAATGAACACCCAATGTCACTTAAAAGCTGATCTTTGCTGACTCTGCAAGAATCTCCACCTGTTCTCCTGATAGGATAGGATGTCTGAAAAGAAATATCATCTTCATATATCATACACCTTGTATTACTAGATGTTTCACATGTGTGTGTGTGTGTACAGTATATCTATAATACACATGCTAGTCATAGTAATAGTCTTTTACATCTATATAAAGCGCTGCACAAACAGTTGGCGCTCTATAAATCCTGTATTATAATAATAATTTATGGATTTTGAAATTCTTCCAGAATTATTATTATTATTGCATTTATATGGCACCATTATTAACTAAAGTCTTTAGAAAAGAAACCCAGTTAGGAACTAGTTCAAATTAAAAAATTTAAAAATGTTTCGTAAAACCTTGGAAAGGCTCGGGAACAGAGAATTTCCGAGTATTTCCAAACTGCTCCGATCGGCTCCGCACCTCTGGCCAAATTCGGTATTGCACAACGCTGTGGCTTGAATCCTTCTCGTTTTGCGAGACAACACTCACAAGCCGAGTCAGGATTTTCAAAACAAAATGCTCGTATTGCGAAACGCTCGTTAACCGCGTTACTCGCAATACGAGGTTTCACTGTAGTAATGCTTCTTTCAGACTTTTCAGAGGGTGGTATATCAGCGGCTGCCAGGCGTTCAGGAGGTGCTACTACTGTCCCCTGAATGCCTTTTTTTTATTTTTTTTATTTCTATCTTTAAATTGTTAATCACCACAACTTGGTTTGCAGTTGTGAGGCGGCCCCATTGAACTCAATACGCAAGTTTAACAGGTGGTGTCGCCTGTCAAACAGCATCTCAGCTGCCTGTTTTTACTGCCCCTGACCACCTGTCTGAAAGAGCCCTAATAATGCTGACAACTTGGAAAGTACAGTCCACAATCTGATCCTTTTAACTCTCAGATGTGTGCACACCTAAGTCCCAACACTCAACCAGCTGGAAATTTGGTGGATACAAATGCAATACAGTCAAATGCTAAAAAGTCCATTGACAGCAGTGGCGTCACTATTGTTGGTGTCACCTGGTGCGGTTAAACATGGTCTCACCCCCCACCCCCAATAGTTTTTTCCCCATATAACACTGCATTTAATGGCAATAGTAGTGCCAATAAATACAGTGTTGTATGGGAAACAAATTCTGACTGTTTATGATCACGATTTTGTGTTTTTATAGTATGTTGGTTTTGTGTTGGTTATTATCTGGGGTGGTGTTAGAGAAAGTGTTGTATTATTCGTATTTGGTAGTTTGCCTGTTATTTTAATCCTGTGTTATTTATTCGATGTTGTGTTTTAATTGTATGGATGTTTTATTTGTAGTGTAGTTTTTAATTTTGTCATTTGTTGTTAATGGCTGTTATTTGTAATTTTGTTGTGTTTTTGCATCTTGTCAAGTCTATTGTTGTGATCTTGTGTTGTCTTTGTTGTTGTCTCCCACTGCTGTCAATGAAATCCAATGATGCGGGTGCCGTGGGGCGGAGCCGAGTCATACACTCGGCGTCTATGGACGCCGAGTGTATGACTCAGGAGCGTGCGTGCAAAGTAACCCCCTCGAGAGAGCGCTTCTCCAAGGGGGTTATCTAATGCGGGGAGGAGCCCCGAGAGCCGCCGAGGGACCCCAAAAGAGGATGATCGGGGCCACTCTGTGCAAAACGAACTGCTCAGCGGAGGTAAGTATAACATGTTTGTTATTTTAAAAAAATACAAAAGGAATCTTTAGTTTCACTTTAATAAAGTATTCTGTATTCTGTAACTGTCAAGCAACTAGCAAATTTGAATAGCAATATCATAAAAAAATAATAGAACTCAAAGTTTAAACCTTTGGGCTCTGAGCAGGCTTGTAATTTATTTTAAGTATTCATTTATCCCCCCTAGCTAGCCTGCCACAGTGCTCTGTCCTACTGTGAGTGACAGCAGGATAGGGCAGTTGGGCACTGAGCTGGTAGTGCATCGGTGTGCCCCCCCCCCAGCCTGCCACATTGCTCTGTCCTGCCACTGCAGAGTGGCAGCAGGACAGAGCAGTAGACACTAAGCAGGCTAGCACATCAGGCTCTCGCCTGTCTAGTCTTCCACAGTGCCCTGCAGGGAGCTGGGCAGGCTATTTTCAGGCAGTCATGGTGCGCACCCCCTGTAAATGATGCGGTCGGTGCCGGCATGACGATCCGTGCACTGTCACGGATGGGGATGACACCATCGCAGTCAGATATCACTTCCTACATGATGGTGTAACCCTTCTGGCAGGTGTCACCCAGGTGCGGTCCGCACCCCCCGCTCCCTCATAGCGACGCCACTGATTGCTTGACTTTATGCCCACAAGTGAGAATGTAATATTTTAATGACTAGTGATGAGAGAACTGAGCAAAGTACAATTTGCTGCACGTTTGCCAATTTAAAAAAAAATAATCGGAAAACTATGTTCAATAGCACCTGAACCCCATTTGAGTCTTTGGAAATCCTTTATTTCTGGCCTTTTTTAAGACCAGTTTGAAAGCTTTTGGGAAAAAATGGGCATGAATAGCTAAGCAGTGTCATGAGGGACAAGTACCAATCCCAAAAATGTTTTTCTAAAAGTATTGTTCAGTGGAGAGCAGGATTTTTAATAAAGCTTAAAAGTAAACATTAAAAATACACAATTCTTTTGAATAATATGCATGGGAGATGCCATAAACCTGCGCATAAACTGGCGCACCTGTATGATCTACTTATAGCGCACTCACCCCAGCCTTTACCTGCTTTTCTTTATTTGGCTCCGCACTACATGCCCGTACCCTCCTGGATGGGGAGGATGAGCGGTGTTAGTTTTCTCGGGCCTGCCAGTGGCCGAGCTGATCTCACCTCTGGCTTGGCCAGAAACAAGTCCTTAATTCTCCCCAGTAAAGCCATTGTCCACACCAACTGAAAGTCCAACTTCTGTAGTTATTTTGCATGAATAATAAATAGTCCCTTTAAGAGTAGACAGGTTGAGACGAGACACAGGTCAGATAAGGTGGGAGGGAGGTCCAGGCACAAACACAAATCTTGGTTCTCTTACTTGTTCTGATATGAACGAACAGGCTTGGCGTGCGATCTTTATCACAGGCCTAATGAACATAAAAATCACTGCCACTGACCTGGTGTGTGTAGAGTCACTGCCACTATGACCTACAGAACATGCACTGCCTTCTTGAAGAACTTGGCCCATGTCAAAGAGAAAAACGTCCCTCCGGAGAGTTACCAGAGGCCCCCACTGTCACCACGACTCTGCGCTGGGTCTTCAGAAAGGGTCACCTCCCTGGCCTCCTCAATCCAAGATACGGGTCCCCTCGCAAGGCGGTACTCTGGGAGCTTCTCGATCCCTGGCGGATCCCAACCGAAGTTTGCTGGGCTCCGGGCCTCCTCTTTAGTACCTCACCCCAGACTGAAGGTGTCTGGGATGGAACAGCAACTTCGCCTCCAGGCCTATGGCACCTGGAGGTAACACACACACCCTAGGCCTAAGGTGCCTGGGGCCCGACTTCAAACACGACCCCCTCCGGGCTAAGGGCACCCGGAGGCGACACACACACACCCAGGCTGAAGGTGCCTGGGCGTGAACGGACCCCCGTGGAAGATGGCCGTCCCCTTTTATACCCTCTTCCGACAGGCACAGCAGGTTCCCTGCCCCGCTGCACTGCTATCAAGAGGGGATAAGAAAAGGCACAACCTTGTACCGTGGTTCAACCCGGGGGTCTATGGCAACAGCGCCACCTATAGGCCCCAGGGAACTGTACAGCAGTACTAACTCCAAACGACAGAAAGGGTCCATGAATCCTAACAATTTGTGTATCTGAGCCTTATTACCACTTAGATACTTCCCTTAAATATAGCACCCCACTACATACTAAAGCAAGAGTGAGCTTTAGAAAGAAATTTATTTTTTTTGCTAAATGACTTTTCACACCCCCTCCATTAGTATTTTTCTAGCAATGAATAAATAAACTTGTATACAAAAAAGTGCCATAAAAGGCTTGGTCTTCAAGTGGATAATGTCACCACTCCAATTCTTCTTTATGGCAGAGAGGTATAGGGCCATTTTACCTACTTCAACCCAACAGAAACATTCCATCTGGAATTTGGTAAGCACTTCCTCCAAGTCCAGCAGAACACCAACAACAATGTTTGTTGGGCTGAGCTGGACAGATTTCCTTTACTGTATGACATAAGAGAACACTATGACACTTGGAGCCAGTGTTAACTTTGTCAGCAAATTTCAATTTCGTTTTAGTGTTATGCCGCGTACACACAACCGTTTTTCATGACGAGAAAAATGCCATTTTTTTAAATGGTCATTAAAAACGATTGTGTGTGGGCTTCAGAGCATTTTTCACGATGTGAAAAATGGTCATGAAAAATTTGGAACATTTTTCTCGTCGTTTTTCACGTTGTCCTTTTTCTCGCCATAAAAACGTCCGTGTGTAGGCTTTAACGACGTGAAAAAAACGCGCATGCTCAGAAGCAAGTGATGAGACGGGAGCGCTTGTTCTGGTAAAACTAGCGTTCGTAATGGAGATAGCACATTCGTCACGCTGTAACGGACTAAAGAGCACGAGACTGAAAAGCGTGAATCGTCTCTCACCAAACTTTACTAACACGAGGATCAGCAAAAGCAGCCCAAAGGGTGGCGCCATCCGAATGGAACTTCCCCTTTATAATGCCGTCGTACATTTCGTACGTCACCGCGCTTTGGTCGAGCATTTTTTTTCATGATGGTGTGTAGGCAAGGCAGGCTTGAGAAGAATTACGTCGAGAAAAACGTTGCTTTTTTCAATGACATTAAAAACGGTATAAGGCTCCATGTACACAGAAGCTGATAAACTGCAGTTTATTGGCGTTTGAGTTTTAAAAAAAAAGCCCATTAACTGCACTCTATGTTAGCCTATGTGTTCATGTACACATAACGTTTTTTAGCTTTAATGAGCAGTGGAGTTAATGGGCTTTTTTCTGAACGCAAGAAATTTGCGTTCAAAATGCAGTTTTTCGGTAGAAAAAACGCAAAAAAAACGCAAAACGCCGAAAAATGCTCATAAACGCTCAAAAACGGCCAGAAACGCTGGCCGCTAGCGTTTTTTGGTCCATTGAAAAAAAATTTTTTTTTTTTTTTTTTTTTTTTTTAAAAGCTAAAAAAAGCTACACTGAAAAACGCTAATAAAAGCTATTAAAAAAAAAAACGCTGATAAAAGCTATATTTTTCTGCTGCTTTAAAAACAACCGTTTTTGAGCTTCTGTGTACATGGAGCCTAAAACCTCGTACACACGGCCGATTTTCTCGTCAAGAAAATACAAGAAAACTGCTGGCAGAGCTTTCTTGGCGAGTAAACCGGTCGTGTGTACGCGGCTTTCAGGTTTCTCGTCAAGAAAACTGGCCAGAATCTCGACGAGAAAAATAGAGAACCTGCTCTCTATTTTCTCGTCAGTATTCTCGTCGGCCTGTTTCCCGTCGAGAAACCCGAGCGTGTGTGTACTTACCTGTCGCCGTGGAAACCCGTTGAAATGACTTTGACGCATGCGCGGTATCTTCCTAGGCATAGGTAGGGTGTAGCAAGATGGCAGCGGTATCGAATGTGACGAGCGCACGCTCGTCGTAGTCGATGACGTCACCGCGTTCATTCCATTCAAAAGAACGGCGGTTCTTTTAAATCGAGCGTGTGTACACTCGGTCGGGACAAAATTTCTTGTCAAGAATCTCGTCAGGAAAAACGACGTGTTTTTTCCTGACGAGATTCTCGGCCGTGTGTACGACGCTTTAGTCTTAGAACTAAAATGGCATTTTAGTTTTAGTCCCATTTTAGTCTTCTGCAATTGTTTTAGTTTTAGTCGTATTTAGTCGACTAAATCTCCAGTACATTTTAGTCGACTAAAACAAATTTTAGTCATCTAAAATCTAATGGGTGTAATTAAATTGAAATGCATTAGTTAACATTTCTCAACAATTTCCAAACTTATTATATAGTGCTGGAGTGAAAAATCGAATATGTTATTATTTATGGTATTGAGGTATGAACATGCACTACAGACCAGTGTTCATTTTGAAGTCAAATTTCAGTTTAGTTTTAGTCTTAGTCTTTTGACTAAAATGCCATTTTAGTTTTAGTCGTATTTTAGTCATCTCAATTGTTTTAGTTTTAGTCTTATTTTAGTCGACTAAAATAGTATTAATTTAGTCGACTAAATTAACACTGCTTGGAGCACATACCAAACAGCAGCCATAAGCTCATACCACCATAAAGGTTTACTGACCAACAAGGTCAGGACAATGCATGTGACCTGCAACAACTCATCAGTACCTTGCCCATCCAAATCTTCCAACAATGTGGCCAAAAAAAAACTCAAATAAAGGACAACATGAACAATTCCAAAGAAAAATATGTCAAAGAATTGAGAAACTAAATAAATTCCCAGAAACAAAGACTAGATCTCCTCCAGCAATAATAGATTCCCCAGCATCCATCATCAATAGACCCTCCAGCACACCCCAGCACCGGATACATAAATTCAGTTCTGGAGGTGCTGGAACTGCGCCCCACCTAAAATAAAAGTAAATTAAGCAGGGCTGTTGGGTGCACCTAAAAATGGGCACAATATGTGTGCAGACCAAGTATCTCCGCCCAAAGATCTCACCAATAAAGGTCCAGGAGGTATAAGACACTATCAGGTGATTCTTCAGCATCCAAGTCTGGGTGGAATAAGCCTATAGGGCTCCTTCACACTGGCAGCTGGGGGGGGGGGGGGGGGATAAAAACATGTAGATGAAAGGTAGTGTTAACACCACCCCCAGCCACCCACTGGAATTCTAATGCCGCGTACACACAACCGTTTTTAATGTCATGGAAAAAAACGACCTTTTTCTCGATGTGATTCTTCTCAAGCCTGCTTTGCCTACACACGATCATGAAAAAAAATGCTTGAGTAAAGCGCGGTGACGTACAACACGTACGACAACACGTACGACGGCACTATAAAGGGGAAGTTCCATTCGGATGGCGCCACCCTTTGGGCTGCTTTTGCTGATCTCGTGTTACCGCGTGTTAGTAAAAGTTTGGTGAGAGACGATTTGCACTTTTCAGCCTCCGTGCTTTTCAGTCCGTTACAGCGTGACGAATGTGATATCTCCATTACGAATGCTAGTTTTACAAGAACGAGCGCTCCTGTCTCATCACTTGCTTCTGAGCATGCGCGTTCTTTTCCTGTCATTAAAGCCTAGACACGGCAGTTTTTCACGACGTGAAAAACGACAAGAAAAAATAGAGCATGTTCTAATTTATTTTTTTCTTTTCACAAGAAGCATGTTCTAAATTTTTATTTTTTTTCACAAGAAGCATGTTCTAAATTTTTATTTTTTTTCACAAGAAGCATGTTCTAAATTTTTATTTTTTTTCACAAGAAGCATGTTCTAAATTTTTATTTTTTTTCACAAGAAGCATGTTCTAAATTTTTAATGCCCAATTTTCACGTTGAGAAGAATGCTCTGGAGCCCACACACCATCATTTTTAATGACCAATTGAAAAAATTGAATTTTTCTCGTCATGAAAAACGGTCGTGTGTACGCGGCATAACACTACAGCCCGATAGGCCTGTATACAGGCCACGTCCGTGTCTGGCTTTTCTTCGCACCCGCATACATGGGCTGCATAGATTGACAGGTGGCACCGTCTGCAAACATGCCCGCTGAAATCAATGGGCCACTGCTATGAACAAAAACAGGGCTCTCAGTTGCGCAGCATAGTCCATTAATGTAGAATTACCATTCAGCAATTTGAAATAAAGTCAAAAACAGGCATTAGGAAGCAGAAATAATACCTGTCTGAAAAAATAATGCATCTGTGTACTATATAGGTAAAGCATTTGTACATAGACCATGACGTCATTATCCTTAGGCACTGCGACATTTAGTACTTTTTCTCAGTAACCTGCAGAGGTATGAATCTCAGCTAATGAGCAATGAAAGGTACTTGTCTTCCTAGTAATGGTTTATCCTATCTCCATGCAGGTGGAATTGACTGGTAATAGCATATATGAGTATATCCATCCCTCGGATCATGATGAGATGACAGCAGTGCTCACAGCTCATCAACCCCTCCACCCGCACTTACTACAAGGTAACTTACTGCTACACGTGTTTTATTATTGGAAGTAGTGATCCAGTATAGATATTGGTACCATTCCATTCCTGTACTGGACAGGAAGTAGTTCATAAAATATTATCTCCACTATACCAAATTCTGGTTGTACAATTATGCAACATATTAATTTGCAAATATATACCATATACAAACGCTATATTACCAAAAGTATTGGGACACCTGCCTTTACACGCACATTCATTTCATGGCATACCAGTCTTAGTCTGTAGGGTTCAGTATTGAGTTGGCCCACCCTTTGCAGCTATAACAGCTTCAACTCTTCTGGGAAGGCTGTCCACAAGGTTTAAGAGTGTGGCCTCGTACACACGGCCGAGATTCTCGTTGAAAAAAACATGTCGTTTTTTTGACGAGATTCTTGGACAAGAAACTTGTCCCGGCCGAGTGTACACACGCTCGTTACAAAGAACCCGCGGTTCTTTGAAAGGAGTGTACGCGGTGACGTCATCGACTACGTCGAGCATGCGCTCGTCACATTCAATGCCGTCGCCGCCATCTTGGTATACCCTACGTATGCCTAGGAAGCTACCGCGCATGCGTCAAATTCATTTCGAACATGCGCGGGCTTCCGGGAGGACAGGTAAGTGTACACACACTCACTTTTCTCGTCGAGAAACATGCCGAGGAGAATCTCGATGAGAAAATAGAGAGCAGGTTCTCTATTTTCTCGTCGAGGTTTCTTGTCGGTTTTCTCGACGAGAAACCCGATAGCAGCGTACACACGACCGATTTACTCGGCAAGACCTCTCTGCCAGCAAGTTTCTTGCTGGTTCTTGCCGAGAAAATCAGTCGTGTGTACGAGGCCTGAGTCTATGGGAATGTTTGACCATTCTTCCAGAAGCGCTTTTGTGAGGTCAGGCACTGATGTTGGACGAGAAAGCCTGGCTCGCATTCTTCGCTCTAATTCATCCCAAAGGTGTTCTATCAAGCATGGACGTGCGGTAAAGTCAGTGGCTGGTGAGGCACTGGCTAGTATCAGAGCCAGATACACACAGGTTACATACGCCGCAAACATTAGAGCGAGAACAATAATTCTAGCACTAGACCTTCTCTGTAACTCTAAACATGTAATCTGTAAAAAAAAAATAAGCAACGCCTATGGAGATTTTTAAGTACAGAAGTTTGGCGCCATTCCACGAGTGTGCGCAATTTTAAAGCGTGACATGTTAGGTATCTATTTACTTGGCGTAACATCATCTTTTACATTACACAAAAGAATCGGGCTAACTTTATTGTTTTTTTTTTTATTTTATTTTTTTATTCATGATACAGTTTATTTCCATAAAAAATTAAATGAAAAATTGCTGTGCAAATACCGCGTATTTAAGTTGCAATGACCACCATTTTATTCCCTAGGGTGTCCGCTAAAACAATATATATAATATTTGAGGGTTCTGAGTAATTTTCTAGCAAACAAATGATGATTTTTACATGTAGGAGAGAAGTGCCAGAATTGGCCTGGGTGGCAAGGGGTTAATTACCAAAAAGTAATATACAAATAATTATTATATATTGTTTTTAAGGTAAATTACTATATTTTCAAAAACTGTACTCAAGCAGGTGGCCTAACGGACAAATTACTGAAGTTTGAAGTTATAACTTTAAACCAGTAATTTCACAGTAAATAGATAAATAATAAATTATTATCTTATAACATAATAATATAGGATTTAGCTTGAATATAAAAGTACCTTTTCAGCAGCAGCAGCAGATTCTCATGAGAAAAACATGGGATTGTGGGTAAATCTTATACCCATAATCCCATGTTTTTTCCTTCTAGTTAAGAGCGCTGGGCTGGAAGGGAGCATGTGTCTTTTAGGGGCCACCCCCAAACGGTCCAAAGGTTGTGAACAAGCAAGCTATCGCTTGTGAAACGCGTCTACCATTGCCTGTATCTGTCTGACCCTTTTGACAATAAAGATGACATCAAGATAAGCCCAATCTCTGAAAAACAACCCCACACCATAATCTCCCCTCCACCAAATGATTTGGAGCAGTGCACAAAGCAAGGTCCATAAAGACATGGATGAGCGAGTTTGGGGTGGAGGAACTTGACTGGCCTCCACAGAGTCCTGACTTCAACCCAATAGAACACCTTTAGAATGAATTAGAGCGGAGACTGCGACCCAGGCCTTCTCGTCCACATCAGTACCTGGCCTCACAAATGCGCTTCTGGAAGAATGGTCAATACACAGAGGGTCGCCCTGGGACTTTGAGTGAAGTGGTCACAGTAGGCCAAAATAACAGCAGTAAATACATTAAAACCATTTATTTAAGAAGTAATGTACATACATGCATGATGGTAGACAGTAGCATAGCCAATAAAATATTGCACATGATAAAAGTAACATTAGTACATGTAGATATCATACAGTAGATACAGGCAACAAAGTAACCCGACGCGTTTAACGAGACGTGACTAACTTCCTCAGGGGTAGATGCAAGTGTGATGTATCTAAATGGAACACAAAGATATGTGTCACACAGTGATAGATATTAAAGCACATGGTGAAAGGGAACCCCATATTCACCAATCTGCAAACAGAAGTGCCGAATTGCTGTATCCCACAAGGCGGCAGCGACAAGTGTATGGCATGGGAGCTGAGGGGGAGAGACTGACCAAAACCATCACTAGGAGACAGACAGAGGGCAGACATGGCATGGATAGGAGTGTTTAACCCTGAAGGTCTCACATAGTTCATTTGTAAATGTCAGCTGTAACCTAAATATTGGTGAATCAATATTAGTGATTACACAAAATGGACATACAAGTTGTATAATTGAGTATATAAATGTATATGTATGTTTACCAACCTAACGATGGAGCAGGACATGGAGACCCAAGGGTAAGTGTGAGGGAATGTGGAAAAAGTGCAGAAAGAATGACCATTCTGGAAGAATGGTCAAACATTCCCATAGACACACTCCTAAACCTTGTGGACGGCCTTCCCAGAAGAGTTGTAGCTGTTATAGCTGGAAAGGGTGGGCCAACTCAATATTGAACCCTGCAGATTAAATGCCGCGTACACACGATCGGATTTTCCATCGGGATAAACTCCAACGATTAAGTTCTAAACTACAAAGATTAAGTTCAATTCTTGCGAGCATGCGTCGACTTGATTCTGAGCATGCATGTTTTTTTCTCCATCGGAGTTCCATACAGACAGACGGAATTTCCGATAGAATTTTTTTTCGTCGGAAAAAAAGAGAACATGGTCTCTTTCTAACTCCGTCAGAATTTCCAAAGGAAAAAGTCCGCTGGGGCACACACACGGTCGGAATATCCGATGAAAAAATTCCGTCTTTTTGACTTTTTCCATCGGAAATTCCGATCGTGTGTACAAAGCATAAGACTGGGATGCCATTAAAGTTCATGTGTGTGCAGGGCCGTTTGAAGGAATTTGGGGGCCCCAAGCAAAATGGACATGGAGGCCCCCCAACCCCCCCCCCCCCCCCCCGCGCACTCACGCAAAGCCTACAGGAACCACAGCATAGCGATACAGTTTAAGCTCACCCACACTTTATATAAATAAAAAAGGTTTACAGTGCAAATACTGCTGTTGCATATAATCCAACATACTTAAAACACATACACATTCACATTAACATTAAGATGCTGCTTAGGACTGTTTATGGACAGTGGGATGGACAGGGGGACCGTGGGATGGACAGGGGACTCCGCACTGTAATATCCACATCATCTCCCCCACTGAAATGTCCACATCATCTCCCTCTGTACTGTCCACATCTCCCCCACTGTAAAATCCAGATCTCCCCCCTGTACTGTCCACATCTCCCCCTGTAATGTCCACTGTTAAAATAATAAAAATATTCAAAAATAATTATGGAGCGATAAAGTCTCTAATAGTTCCACAAATAAAATAGTAAATAAGTTTTCTTTAAAAGTAGTAAAGAATCTGTCAGTCTTTCTATGGCTCCACAAGCATGTACTTGTACATGATTTCTGTTCTGTCCAGTAATCCAGGCCAGGATTAGGATCCCTGAATATTCGTGCGCTTTTCTCCTGTAAACAACTTCCTGGTCATAGCAGCCTGCTTCTCCATCCCAATCCCCACTATTGGAGAAATGTCCAGTATCAGGGTTTTTTTTTTTTTTTTTATTTAGTAAATAAAAAAAAAATAAAAAAAACCCTGATACTGGACATTTCTCCAATAGTGGGGATTGGGATGGAGAAGCAGGCTGCTGTGACCAGGAAGTTGTTTGCAGCCGCGCACTAATATTCAGGGATCCTGATCCTGATCTGGCTGAATTACTGGACAGAAGAACAGAAATAATGTACAAGTACATGCTTGTGGAGCCAAAGAAAGACAGATTCTTTACTACTTTTCAAGAAAACGTATTTACTTTTTTATTTGTGGAACTATTAGAGACTTTATCACTCCATTAAAAAGTCATTCACTGACTTACCCTTTCCAGAGGCACTGTCTGGCGGGCAAAATATGATCTGACCGCAATGGGAGTTGTAGCACGCCTGCGCTGCCCTCCTGAGTGACTGTGACTGACACTGACTCCTCCCCCCAGGAGCAGGGAGCATCAGCACGTAGCCGCCGTTGTGGACTACAACTCCCATAAGCAATAGCGGCGGCCTGTCACCGCCGGGTGTACCAAGATGGCCGCCGCTCCGGAGCTAGGCCGAAGCCGCGGCCTTTCCTAAGGCTGCAATCCGCGGATCAGCTCCGGGCGAAAATCGAGGACAGTGACAGGCAGCAGGCTGGGGCCCTAGGCCAGCTCGGGGCCCCAAGCAATTGCTTGTTTTGCCTGTCCTGTTCCGACGGCCCTGTGTGTGTGTCAGGGTTGCCAACTGTCAGAAAACTCATGGACAGTTTGTGAAATCTGTGATTGTTACATTTGTCCATTTCGGACATGCCCACTGCACATCTATAATGTACATTCTTAGACAGATGTTAAAGTTTTGGATTTTACAAACTGTCCTTGAATTTCATGACGGTTGGCAACCCTGGTGTGTCTAAAGGCAGGTTTCCCAATACTATTGACAATATAGTATGTATATTTAACCACTTAACGACCGCCCACTGTAAATATACGTCGGCAGAATGGCACCGACAGGCAGAATCACGTATATGTACGTGATTGCCTTTGTATAGTTGGGGGGTCCGATCGGACCCCCCTTCTTTACAGTGAGCAGTCGTTTTACCTTCGGGAGCGATCCGGCATGAGGGGACGGCCGTTCGATTCCGGCCACCCCCTCTCGATCGCTCCCGGCGAATGAGAGCTTCCCCTGCCTGTGTGCTTGTTTACACAGGCTGGAGGAAGTGATGTCATCTCTCCTGCGGCGCTCACATATACCGAGCGCCGTACAGGAGAAGATGCAGGTTAGTGCACACAACACTACACTGACACCAGGACACATAGGTACATAAATCGCCCCCCCAGGCCCCCCAGACCCCCCCAGATCACCCCCCAGCCCCCAGTCACAGTGTCACTGATTGCAGTGACCATTTATTTAGTGATCACTGCAATCAGTGACATTTGTGACTGTAAAAGTGTCAGTACATTTAGTTTTAGGTCCAGTGTAGCCCCCTAACCCCCCCTAATAAAGGTTTAACCCCCTGATCACCCCCCAGATAACCCTTTCACCCCCTAGTACCGCCGTCGCTAAGCGATCATTTTTCTGATCGATGTCTTAGCGTCGGTGATGCTGATCGGTAGCCAGTAATTTTTTTTAGGTTCGCCGCAGGTTTTTATAGCGTCGGGTACCCCCATATATTACCTAATAAAGGTTTAACCCCCTTGATCGCCCCCCAGGTAACCCTTTCACCCCCTATCACCACGGTCACTAAGCGATAATTTTTCTGATCGATGTTTTAGCGTCGGCGATGCTGATCGGTAGCCAGCAATTTTTTTTCGGTTCGCCGCAGGTTTTTATAGCGTCGGGTACCCCCATATATTACCTAATGAAGGTTTAACCCCCTTGATCACCCCCCAGGTAACCCTTTCACCCCCTAGCACCGCCGTCACTAAGCGATGATTTTTCTGATCGATGTCTTAGCGTCGGTGATGCTGATCGGTAGCCAGTAATTTTTTTTAGGTTCGCCGCAGGTTTTTTAGCGTCGGGTACCCCCATATATTACCTAATAAAGGTTTAACCCCCTGATCGCCCCCCAGGTAACCCTTTCACCCCCTATCACCACTGTCGCTAAGCGATCGTTTTTATGATCGTTGTCTTAGTGTCGGTGATGCAGATCGGTAGCCAGTAATTTTTTTTTAGGTTCGCCGTCAGGTTTTTATATAGCGTCAGGTACCCCCATATATTACCTAATAAAGGTTTTAACCCCCTAATTGCCCCTAGTTAACCCTTTCACCAGTAATCACCATATAAGTGTTACGGGTGACGCTGGTTAGTTAGTTTGCTTTTTATAGTGTCAGGGCACCCGCCGTATATAACCCAATAAAGGTTTAACCCCCTGATCGCCCGGCGGGTGATATCAATTAGGTTTTAGCGTCAGAGAGGGTCTGCGTCACACCCCAGGCAGCGTCAGGTTAGTGCCAGTAACGCTAACACCCACGCGTGAAGCATACACCTCCCTTAGTGGTATAGTATCTGAACAGATCAATATCTGATCTGATCAGATCTATACTAGCGTCCCCAGCAGTTTAGGGTTCCCAAAAACGCAGTGTTAGCGGAATCAGCCCAGATACCTGCTAGCACCTGCGTTTTGCCCCTCCGTCCAGCCCAGGCCACCCAAGTGCAGTATCGATCGATCACTGTCACTTGCAAAACACAACACACATAACTGCAGCGTTCGCAGAGACAGGCCTGATCCCTGCGACTCCAGTGCTGTAGGAGGTAATTTCGCCACCACAGTTAAAAAAAAAAAAGCATATATGCCGAAGCATTGGGGCAGCAGGGGCGGAGGAGCGATTTTGCTCCTAATGCCGCGTACATACAGTCGAAATTCCGACGGAGGCTTGCCCGTGGAAAAGTCTGACCATGTGTACGCGGCATAACTTTTGCGGGAAGATGCCCCCATGCTTCGGCATATATAAATGGTGCATGTATGCCCATCATTAGAAGTGGGTGGATGAAGGGCGGTATTCTAATGGTGGGCATACCCACCGATCAATCTTTTTTTTCGTTCAGCCAACAGGCTGCATGAAAAAAAAGATTACAATACATTTTCAACAAGGACCAGCAACGTACTGGTATGTTGCTGGACTTTGAATGTTTATACCAGAATGATGCCTGCGGGTTTAGGTATCATCTTGGTATCATTCTTTTCAGCCAGCGGCCGGCTTTCATGTAAAAGCAATCCTAGTGGCTAATTAGCCTCTGGACTGCTTTTACAAGCAGTGGGAGGGAATGACCCCCCCCCGGATATAAAAAGCGCCATTGGGAAATTGGGAAAGCATTTTATCACACCGATCTTGGTGTGGTCAGATGCTTTGAGGGCAGAGGAAAGATCTAGGGTCCAATAGACCCCAGTTTTTTCAAAAAAGAGTACCTGTCATTACCTATTGCTATCATAGGGGATATTTACATTCCCTGAGATAACAATAAAAGTGATAAAAATAAATAAATATGGAAGCAACAGTTTAAAAATAAAATAAAAAAGCAAAATTAATAATAAAAAAAAAGCAAAAAAAAAAAAGCACCCCTGTCCTGCCCTGCTCTTGCCCAATGGCGAACGCAAGCGTCGGTCTGGCGTCATATGTAAACAGCAATTGCACCATGCATGTGAGGTATCACCGCGAAGGTCAGATCGAGGGCAGTAATTTTAGCAGTAGACCTCCTCTGTAAATCTAACGGGGTAACCTGTAAAGGCTTTTAAAGGCTTTTAAAAATGTATGTAGTTTGTCGCCAATGCGCGTTTGTGCGAAATTTTAAAGCATGTCGTGTTTGGTATCTATGTACTCGGCCTAAGATCATCTTTTTTATTTCATCAAACATTTGGGCAATATAGTGTGTTTTAGTGCATTAAAATTAAAAAAAGTGTATTTTTTCCCCAAAGAATGCGTTTGAAAAATCGCTGCGCAAATACTGTGTAGAAAAAAAAATGCAACACCCACCATTTTATTCTGTAGGGCCTTTGCTTTAAAAATATATATAATGTTTGGGGGTTCAACATAATTTTCTTGCAAAAAAAAATATGTTTTCATGTAAACAAAAAGTGTCAAAAAGGGCTTTGTCTTCAAGTGGTTAGAAGAGTGGATGTAAGCTTCCTACTGTTGTGTATAAAATGCCAGAACAGTTCAAAACCCCCCCAAATGACCCCATTTTGGAAAGTAGACACCCCAAGCTATATACTGAGAGGCATGTCGAGTCCATGGAATATTTTATATGTTGACACAAGTTGCGGAAAAAAGAACATTTTTTTTTTTTTTTTTTTGCACAAAGTTGTCACTAAATTATATATTGCTCAAACATGCCATGGGCATATGTGGAATTACACCCCAAAATACATTCTGTTGCTTCTCCTGAGTACGGGGATACCACATGTGTGAGACTTTTTGGGAGCCTAGCCGCGTACGGGACCCCAAAAACCAAGCACCGCCTTCAGGCTTTCTAAGGGTGTCAATTTTTGATTTCACTTCTCACTGCCTATCACAGTTTCGGAGGCCATGGAATGCCCAGATGGCACAAAACCCCCCCAAATGACCCCATTTTGGAAAGTAGACACCCCAAGCTATTTGCTGAGAGGTATTGTGAGTATTTTGCAGATCTTGCTTTTTGTCACAAAGTTTTGAAAATTGAAAAAAAAAAAGAAAAAAAAAAATGTTCTTTCTTCATTTTCAAAAACAAATGAGAGCTGTAAAATACTCACCATGCCTCTCAGCAAACAGCTTGGGGTGTCTACTTTCCAAAATGGGGTCATTTGGGGGGGTTTTGTGCTATTTTGGCATTTTATGGCCTTCGAAACTGTGATAGGTAGTGAGGAGTCAAATCAAAAATTTGTGCCTAGAAATCCTGAAGGCGGTGATTGGTTTTCGGGGTCCCGTACGCGGCTAGGCTCCTAAAAAGTCCCACACATGTGGTATCCCCGTACTCAGGAGAAGCAGCAAAATTTATTTTGGGGTGCAATTCCACATATAACCATGGCATGTGTGAGCAATATATCATTTAGTGACAACTTTTTGTAATTTTTTTTTTTTTGTCATTATTCAATCACTTGGGACAAAAAAAAAATATTCAATGGGCTCAACAGGCCTCTCAGCAATTTCCTTGGGGTGTCTACTTTCTAAAATGGGGTCATTTGGGGGGTTTTGTGCTATTTTGGCATTTTATGGCCTTCAAAACTGTGATAGGCAGTGAGGAGTGAAATCAAAAATTTACACCCTTAGAAATCCTGAAGGCGGTGCTTGGTTTCCGGGGTCCCGTACGTGGCTAGGCTCCTAAAAAGTCCCACACATGTGGTATCCCCGTACTCAGGAGAAGCAGCAGAATGTATTTTGGGGTGCAATTCCACATATAACCATGGCATATGTGAGCAATATATCATTTAGTGACAACTTTTTGAATTTTTTTTTTTTTTTTTTGTCATTATTCAATCACTTGGGACAAAAAAAAAAAATATTCAATGGGCTCAACATGCCTCTCAGCAATTTCCTTGGGGTGTCTACTTTCTAAAATGGGGTCATTTGGGGGGTTTTGTACTGCCCTGCCATTTTAGCACCTCAAGAAATGAGATAGGCAGTCATAAATTTAAAGCTGTGTAAATTCCAGAAAATGTACCCTAGTTTGTAAACGCTATAACTTTTGCGCAAACCGATAAATATACGCTTATTGACATTTTTTTTACTAAAGACATGTGGCTGAATACATTTTGGCCTAAATTTATGACTAAAATTGAGTTTATTCGATTTTTCTTATAACAAAAAGTAGAAAATATCATTTTTTTTCCAAATTTTCGGTCTTTTTCCGTTTATATCGCAAAAAATAAAAATCGCAGAGGCAATCAAATACCATTAAAAGAAAGCTCTATTTGTGGGAAGAAAAGGACGCAAATTTCGTTTGGGTACAACATTGCATGTCCGCACAATTTACAGTTAAAGCAGCGCAGTGCAAAATTCCAAATTCACCTCTGGTCCTCTAGCTACCAAATGGTCCGGGGCTTAAGTGGATATATATATATATATATATATATATATATATATATATATATATTCTGGTGCAGAGGAGCAAAAGATATAACAAATGTATGACATCCAATT
The DNA here is from genome assembly GCA_029206835.1 of Rana muscosa. Lineage (NCBI taxonomy): Eukaryota > Metazoa > Chordata > Amphibia > Anura > Ranidae > Rana > Rana muscosa. Next base: position 66,225,868 of record CM055117.1, on the reverse strand, counting down.
ATATGAAGGAGAGCGAGAGAGTGTGGTAAAAATGTAGTTATAGCTATCACAGTTTTTCAGCCCTGGGAAGACAGTAAAATATCGAATTTTTTGGGTGGAGTAGACTTTAAAAGAAATCAAGAAAGCAAATTAGGTCATCCTTTTGGGCTGAACTTCTCTTTCTGGGATCAATATAATATTTCTCACTATTCTGCGTGATTGATAGTCTAGGTTTATTTCGGGGTTGTGTGTTGAATTTTTGGCCTTACTAATACTGAGCACTTTTATTCCTGGTCAATGTATTTTTATTTCCAAACACAATCCATCAACGCTTTGGAGAGTGTTCCATAGTCTGGATAGGCCTCAGCGTTGCTGTTGGAAAGATGTGCTACACACCAAAAGTCCCTTTAATGTATGAAGAGGAATATGCAGACAAACTGTCAGGAAAAAGTGACTGGTGTTTAAAGAGTAAATCCACTTTTGTTGAGAAAAAAAACATTCCCCTCTGGGTGATCTGTGTACATTACAAGGATTTTAACAAACTGGGTTGCAGATTCCAACCTCTTGTTATTCTGAAGAAATAGCCGTTTGTTTCTCTGTGAAACTAATGGGAGAGATTTTATAATTATCAATCAGCTGCTGCACATGCAGGGTTCTAATGAGGAAAGTGACAGGGTCTGCATCCCTTTAGAGGTGAGTATCTTACCAAAAAGGACATTTTTGTTGCAGGGATTTCCAAAATCTGAATTTTGTATTTTAATGCAGACTTCTGGGAGAATCAGTAAACCAATCACACAAGCAGAAAATTAAATTTCCGGGGGGGGGGGGGGGGAGCGTCGTTCTGTATCATATTGCATTATACAGAAAATGACAGTGCCGCAGATTGAAAGGAAAGGTCGTTTTCTAGTAACATTCAATTTCAATATGACTTGTGTAGCAATTATATATGTGTAGCGACCTCACCTCTCACTCCCTCCTTCTCTGTCAATGTCAATGGCTCTCATCTAGGGGACCAGGGAGGAGAGTGTGACGCACCACCAGCTCGTATCCTCCAGTGTGTAGAGGTGTGAACTATACCCAATTACCTTCGGGTCTGTGCCCCTGTCCAGAGCCAAAGCTCCCTTTGAGGATGATCCTTTAACTCCCAGAAAGCCAAGTTCCACACCATAGAAAGTTCAACACTTATTTATTCTTTTAGAGCAATAAATAGTCCTTTGAGAGCAGACTGGTTAGACAACGAACAGACAAGGTGAAGAGGAAGGGTCCAGGCACAAACATGAACTTATTACTCTCCTGTTTCAGTGTGCGCAAACAGGCTTGGCGCACGGTCGCTGCCACCGACCGAGTGAAATAGAATTTGAGGTCTCTGCCACCGACCTGGGCTTCAGTTGGGTCGCTGCCACCGACCATGAGAACGTGGACTACCTTCTTGAGATGCGGCCCCTGTCAGGGGAGTCATCCATCTGGACGGTCACCATAGGCCTCCACCGTCACCAGCCAATGCTGCGCTGGATCTCCGGGAAGGTCACTTCTCTGGTCCCCCTCGCCCGAGATTCGGGTGTCCAATACCGGAGGACACCCTAGGAATCCTCCATCCCCCGCGGGACCCAGTCGAAGGTACTGGGCCCCAGGCCTCCAGAGAGTACCTCACCCCAGACTAAAGGTGTCTGGGGTGGAATCGCAGCTCCATCCCCAGGCCGAGGGTGCCCAGAGACCACCAGCACTCACACCCAGGCTGAAGGTGCCTGGGCGTGGACCTTGAGCGGAAGATGTCTGCCCCTTTTATCCCCTCTCCCAGCATGCGCAGCAGGTTCCCCGCCCCGCTGTACTACTGCTGCGAGAGGACAAAAAGGGTACAGACTTGCAATGGTGGTTCAACCCCGGCCTATGGCGACAGCGCCACCTACAGGCCGCAGGGAACTGGACACCCTTGAATCCTCCACTGGCATAAATTGGTCCATGAACCCTAACAATTGCTGCATCTGAGCCATTTATCACTCAGATGCCTCCCCTAAATGTGACCACCCGCTACATATGCTATATTATTATTATTTTTTTATTTGCTATTTTTTCCCACCAAAGTGGAGTTACCCTTTCATTTCCTATGCAACATCTTTAAAATAAACCTAACACAAACCCTTGCAATTCAAGGTGACAAATGATTAAAATGATGTAAGCTGGGGTTACCCTGTGTCAACATGATCAGTGGATAAAGAGATATGTGCAGCTGAAGTTACTTACAAATCTTGTTTTTTCCTTAAAAAAATAACATTGGACAGAGCTTCTAGCTCCCGAGCTTCTCTTGTGATGGGCTGCCCTACTAACCAATAAGGTGGCTTGGGATGGGTGTGTGAGGCTAAGCTTGACTTTCACAGTAGAGATTGCATGTAACTTCAGATAATTACATTACTAAGTCCCCAATGTGACTTGCCATGCGATTTGATCATTTAAAATCGCATGACAAGTCACACCCTATTGTCTGCAATGGAAGCGGTCAAAACAGTACGACTTTGACTCCATCGGAGTCGCACCGATTTTGAAAGTAGTTCCTGCACTACTTTTTGCAAGTTCAGGTGTGACTTGCATAGACATCTGTGCATGAAGTCGCACAGATGTCTTCCAAGTCGCACTGACATGCAACGTTGAAATTGAGCGACTTCAAGTTGCAAAATTCCAAAATCGGATTTAGTGTGACCGAAGACTAAAAGAAACCTAAAAGAAAGGAGGCTCCCATTGATGGTTGATGCTTCTGAAAAATGTGGCCACCTTGCTGTGGCCTCCTGTTCCTGATAAACATAAAACACCAGCTGGCTTATATTAATTCGGTATTAAACCCTTGTTTTGTTTTTTTCAATTAAAATAACACACATGCCTATACTTACCTGCTCCGTGCAATGCTTCTGCATTGAGCAGCCCCGATCCTCTTCTTCTGGAGTCCCCAGCCAGCATTCCAGGCCACTCCTCCTCGGTGGGTGACCCTATGGAAATCTGCTTACCCTGGGGGCACCTGTGCGTGCTTCCTCCAGAGTTACCGCTGCTGCGTCCATTGAGACATACAGCGGGACTCTGCCCGCCCCTTCCTGCTCCCCATGTCACAGCTTTTGATTGACAGGAGTGGGAGCCAATGGCGGCCAAACCAAGAAAGAGGTCTACGAATCCATTCAATTGTCTCTTTATTGAGCTTGAATTGGCCACAGCTCTGGCTTTTCCATCCGGACTATACGGTTAACAGAGCTTTGGACCATTTCCCGGCCGTTACATCGTCAGACTGTAAGGCCCCTTTCACACGGACGGATAGAATGGTGCTTTTAGCTGCGGATTTTCTAGTTTTCTACCGCAGCTAAAAGCACACAATGCTTTCCTATGGCCCTATTCACACACAGCGTTTAGCTGCGATTTAGTTACATGCGGTTTGGTGCGAATAGAAAAAATAGAATTAAATGCGTCCAGGTGCGATGTAGCGCAGCTATATGCACATAACCGCAGGTAATCGCAGTCTTTTGTGTCAACTGCGGATAGCAGCGTGAACAACAGAAAAAAACAACAGGAAGCACATCAAAATAAAAACGGTTGCTATGGGGATGACAATAATGGTCAACCACAGCTAAACGCAGCCGCATGTAAACGCAGCTAATCGCAATGTACAAATGCAGCTAATCGCAGTGCCTGAAGTCTTGAATTTCACAGAACAAAAACATGCTTTTTACTGCGGCAATTTTGCCGTCCGTGTGAAAGGGGCCTAACTGGCTTTCTATGATACAGCTCAAAACTGATCCTCAATATCATTTTTCTGCCACACCTCTGGAATCATTATTTCTGCGGACCGACACTCCGGATCACACGGTCTCTTTTTTTGGATGGTGTTCTGAGAGGTGAAACTTCCAAGACGGACCCGTTGTTTAATGCTTAGTGGGAAGCCTCCCTACAAAGGACATTCTCAGCAGACAACTGGCAGAAGTGCTTTATATTTACTCATAAATTTTCTATGTCTTCTTTCTTCAAGGAAAAAAAGCTACAAAATGTTCTGCCTTTGGTACAGGACCCCATTAGATATGCATCGTATGTTTCATTCTCTGCCTGGGACTTGCTGGAGGTGCGGAGAGTGTGAAGGATCTTTCTTGCATATATGGTGGGAATGCCGTCTGATCTATGCCTTTTGGCAAAAAGTCTTTGTTTCCTATAACGCAATGTGCATATCCAACATCCAAGTTTCTCCTGAAATTGCCCTCTTGTCAAAGATCCCTGGGTCCTTCTCTAGCAACAAGAAGGGAATCTTACGGCATTGCCTACTGGCTGCATGTGTCGCCATCTCTAGGCATTGGAAGTGCACAGTCCTTCCTCATTATCTCGGGTGGGCCCAGATACTCAATGACATAATGCCAATGGAGAGACTCTTGGAGGAAGATGGCACGAATCCTGAGTCAACCCGTACTACTTGGACTTGCTGGAGAGCCTACAGCGATTCTGACAACTTCCGGGCTCTAGTATCCCTGTGAGTTTGATGCCTTCCATAATCCCGCTTGTTTGTCTTTGGGCGCTTCTGGGAACTGGTGGATAGAATCAATGCTGTATCCTGGCCTAGGCCAACAAGGCCCAGGCCTAGGGCAGCACTTTTCAGGGGGGCAGCACGGAAAGAGTCTCCGCCAGGTTGTGTTACACTGTTAGTGTAACGCAAGCTGTTTCTAATTTTGACTGTCCTATTAACCTGGACCACAAACCTTCCTCACTGTGCTATATGTTTCTGCTGCACCATTGGCATGGTTATATCTTCTTAGTCCTCTCCATAAAATGATCAGAAATTTGTGCCTAAAGTAGAACTATAGGCAACACTTTTCTTTTTCTTTTGGATTGAGAAAGGGAGGGTTATAGCCTCTGTCAGTTTATTTTATACCATCCCTGTCCCATTGCAGAGATTTCCCTTCACTTCCTGCCCCATAGCCAAACAGGAAGTGAGAGGAAATCTATGCAAATTAAGGTAATCTATCCCCCCCCCAGGCCCTCACAACTAGTGTCCCCACTCGAAAATTTCAGGGAGGGTCTTAAACAGAAATGGGTGTGGCCTTGACAGGAAGGGTGGGTCATATTTAAATTAGGGTTTGCACTAGTTTAGTCAGGCCTAGGGCAGCACAAAACCTAAATACACTACTGGGAAGAATTGTATTGCTGATTTGGAAAAAAATGCCATTTTAGTCGTATTTTAGTCATCTGAATTGTTTTAGTTTTAGTCCTATTTTAGTCAACTAAAATCTCCATTACCAGTGTTAATTTAGTTGGCGAAAATATTTTTGATGACGAAATTAAAACGGGTCACAACTTAAACCTAGAGGCTGTCAGTCCCCCTTTATCCCCACTATGCCCAAATGCTATGCCATTCCGATTGGGCAATCTTCAGCACTTTCTGGTATTTTCATGGAGATGGGTCAATGGGGATGCATGGAGGTGGGAAGGAGCATGCAGGCTTCAGCACTACAAAAAGAAATGTGAGCTGCCAGGGCTAAAAGTAGAATATTATTATGCCAATTATTCAGCCTGGAAATTCTGAATAATCATCTTTGTGAGGACATTGTAGGCATTTGCATATAGACTGTGCTGTGTAAATACTGTGCAGGCACTGCTAAGAAGAGAAGTCATGTTGTAACCCCTCCAGCGAGCCTGAAACTACATGTCCAAAAACACTTGGCCAGCCTGTTCTACAACTGCCGTAAAACCACGGGCTGGATTAAAGCGTCACTTTAACAGAAAGAAAAATGCTGCACATATGTGTAAAGTGTAGGCGCCTAGAGATACAGACTAGACATGTGCACTGCCGAAAAAATCGTTTTTTTCTTTTTTTTACTTTTTTCAGAAATTCGGGAAATTCGAAAAATTCATTTTCGTTTATTTCGTTTTTTTTGCTTTTTTTGGGGAAATTCGGGAAATTCGAAAAATTTGTTTTTTTCGTTTTCGTCTTTTTCCGTTTTTTTTGCTTTTTTCGGAAATTCGAAAAATTTGTTTTTTTTGTTTTTGTTTTTTTGCTTTTTTTCGGAAATTCGGGAAATTCGGAAATTCGGAATGCAGAATTTACGAATTTTCGAATTTCCGAATTTCCAAAAAAACTAATACAACTAAAACAAAAAACAAATTTTTCAAATTTCAAAAAAAAGCAAAAAGAACGAAAAAAACCAATTTCCGATTTTCGGAAATTTGGAAATTATAAAAATTCGGAATTTCAACTTTCCAAATTTCCCATTTTCGAATTTTAGATTTTCGAATTTTAGATTTTCGAATTTTAGATTCTCGAATTTTAGAAATTTTTGAATTTCGGAAATTCGGAATTTCGAAAATCCGAATTTCCAAAATTCGGAAATTCGAAATTTAGGAAATCTGAAAATTCGGAAATTGAAAAATTCGGAAATTTGGAAATTTCGGAATTAACGAATTTCTCTAAATTCGTGAAAAACGAATTAGATACTAAACAAATTGCACATGTCTAATACAGACACAAACTTTCAGTCCCCTTGCATCTACAGCTGTGGCCAAAAGTTGTGAGAATGACACAAATATACATTTTCACAAATTCTGCTGCTTCAGTTTTTATGATGGCAATTTGCATATAATCCAGAATGTTATGAAGAATTGCAATTGCAATTGCAATTAGATGAATTGCAATTAATTGCAAAGTCCCTCTTTGCCATGAAAATGAACTTAAAGTGGAGTTCCACCCCGATTTTTTTTTTCCCCCAAAAATAAAAAACAAAATAGAGAAAAAAAATTGAATTTTTTCTTATTCACCAGAAAGGGCGGTTGCTATGCGGAACTAGCTCTTCTGCCTCTTCCTCCACCGCGGTGATCTTCTTCCTCGTCCTCTGTCGCGGTGTCTTCTGGTGAATGGGGTGCGCTGCCTTCTGGGAACTGTGTGTATCCCAGGAGGCAGCCGCCCATTCACAAAGCGCCGTGTGAGTTGCGCATGCGCAGTAGGAAACGGGCAGTGAAGCCGTAAGGCTTCACTGCCTGTTTCCCTTGGTCAGGATGGAGGTGCCGGGACCTGCCAGCACCGATCGATCGCCGTCGGGGGCCCGACATCACGGGCGAGTAGGACAGGTAAGTGTCCTTATTAAAAGTCAGTAGCTACAGTGTTAGTAGCTGCTGACTTTAAAAAAAAAAAGGTGGAATCCCGCTTTAATCCCTTAAAAAACATTTCCACTGAATTTGTGAAGAAGGCTTCAGGTCCCCCAAGAAAGTCCAGCAAGTGCCAGAACCGTCTCCTACAGTTAATTCAGCTGCGGGATCGGGGCACCACCAGTGCGGAGCTTGCTCAGGAATGGCAGCAGGTAGGTGTGAGGACATCGGCACGCACAGTGAGGTGAAGACATTTGTAGGATGGTCTGGTGTCAAGAAGGGCAGCAAAGAATTCACTTCTCTCCAGGAAAAACATCAACGAAAGACTGACATTGTGCAAAAGGTTACAGGGATTGGACTGCTGAGGACCGGGGGAAAGTCATTTTCTCTGATGAATCCCCTTTCCGATTGTTTGGGGCATCCGGAGAAAAAACGTTGTCCGGAGAAGAAAAGGTGAGCGCTACCATCAGTCCTGGGACATGCCAACAGTAAAGTATCCTACGATCAGTCATGGGTGGGGTTGCTCCTCAGCCAAGGGAGGGGGCTCACTCACAATTTTGCCTAAGAACACCATGAATAAGGAATGGTACAAAAACATCCTCCGAGGGCAACTTCTCCCAACCATCCAAGAACAGTTTGGTGATGTATGATGGAGCACCTTGCCAAAAGGCAAAAGTGAGAACTAAGTGGCTTGGGGAACAAAACATCGAAATTTCGGGTCCATGGCCAGGAAACTCCCCAGACCTTATTCCCATTAAGAACTTGTGGTCAATCCTCAAGACGTGGGCTGGTGAACAAAAAAACTCCCCACAAATTCTGACAAACTCCAAGTATTGATTATACAAGAATGGGCTGCCATCAGTCAGGATGTGGCCCAGAAGTTGATTGACAGCATGCCAGGGCAAATTGCAGAGGTCTTGAAAAAGAAGGGTCAACACGGCAAATATTGTCTCTTTGCATAAAATTCATGTAATTTTCAATAAAAGCCTTTGACACTTATGAAATGCTTGTAATTCTACTTCATTATATCATAGTAACATCTGACAAAAAGATCTAAAAACACTGAAGCGGCAGACTTTGTAAAAATTTATATTTATGTCATTCTCAAAACTTTTGGCCAACAGCTGTAGATGCAGGGGGACTGAAAGTTCATGTCTGTATCTCTAGGCGCCTGCACTTTACACCAGTGTTAATTTTGGCAGCAAATTTCGATTTAGTTTAGTCTTATGCCGCGTACACACGACTGTTTTTAATGTCATGGAAAAAAACAATGTTTTTCTCGACGTGATTCTTCTCAAGCCTGCCTTTGCCTACACACTATGGTGAAAAAAAATGCTCGAGCAAAGCGCAGTGACTTACAAAACGTAAGACAGCACTATAAAGGGGAAGTTCCATTCGGATGGCGCCACCCTTTGGGCTGCTTTTGCTGATTTTGTGTTAGTAAAAGTTTGGTGTTAGCCAATTCGTGCTTTTCAGTCCGTTACAGCATGACAAATGTGCTATCTCCATTACGACGCTAGTTTTACCAGAACGAGCGCTCCCGTCTCATAACTTGCTTCTGAGCATGCGCGTTTTTTTCCCATCATTAAAGCGTACACACGGCCGTTTTTTACGACGAGAAAAACGACGTGAAAAACAACCAGAAAAATTAGAGCATGTTCTAAATTTTTAATGCCCATTTTTTTCGTCGAGAAAAATGCTCTGGAGCCTACACACGATCGTTTTTAATGACCAATTTAAAAAATGGCATTTTTCTTGTCATGAAAAACGGTTGTGTGTACGCAGCATTAGTCTTATGCCGCGTACACACGATCATTTTTCCCGTCGGGAAAAATGACATTTTTTTTTTCGCCGAGAAAAACGATCGTCTGTGGGCTTTATGCCGTTTTTCTCGTTGAGAAAAACGACGAGAAAAATTAGAACATGTTCTAAATTTTCTCATCGTTTTTTCCATCATTTTTTTCCGCGGCAGTTTTCCCATAGGGAGACACTGCCGCGGAGCCCACAGACGGTCGTTTTTCTCGACAAAGAAAAAAATTACGGGAAAAACGGTCGTGTGTGGGGGAACAAGCCGTTCCCTCGTTTTTCATTTTTTTTCATGCCGTGATTCATGGCGGTGTTTTCACCGCCGTGAATCACGATCGTGTGTACGCGGCATTAGGACTAAAATGTCATTTTAGTTAAAGTCCCGTTTTAGTCTTCTGAAATTGTTTTAGTCGTATTTAGTCGACTAAATCTCCAGTACATTTTAGTAGACTAAAACTAATTTTAGTCGTCTAAAATCGAATGAGTGTAATTATATTGTAATGCATTAGTTAACATTTCTCTACAATTTCCAAACAAAACTATTTCCAAACCCATTATATAGTGCTGGAGTGAAAAATCTAATATGTTATTATTTATGAAATTGATGTATGACCATATACTACAGACCAGTGTTCATTTTGAAGTCAAATTTCAATTTAGTTTTAGTCTTATGCCGCGTACACACGATCGGATTTCCGATGAAATAAAATCCGTCGGAATTCCGATGAAGCTGACTTCCATCAGTCTTGCCTACACACCATCAGACAAAATTCTGACCGTCCAAAACGCAGTGACGTAAAACACTCCGATGAGCCGAGAAAGATGAAGTTCAATGCTTCTGAGCATGCGTCGACTTGATTCTGAGCATGCGTGGGTTTTTTCTCCGATGGAATTCCACACAGACGATCGGAATTTCCTATCGTTTTTTTTCCATCGGTAAAATTTAAAACATGTTCTATTTTTTTACACCGATGGAAAAAAGACCAATGGGGCCCATACACAATTGTTTTTTCAGATGAAAAAAGTCCATCGGTCTTTTTTCATCGGAAAAACCGATCGTGTGTACACTGCTTTAGTTTTTTGACTAAAATTACATTTTAGTTTTAGTCCCATTATAGTCTTTTGACTAAAATACCATTTTAGTTGTATTTTAGTCATCTCAATTGTTTTAGTTTTAGTCGTATTTTAGTTGACTAAATTAAAGTGGAAGTAATCCTTCCTATCATTTTCAGGCAAGGAAGCTTCCATCTTGGCCTCTGTTTAATCTTCAACTGCCATGATGCTGCACATGTGGTCAGTTATGACACCGGCCATTGGATGGTTTGACAGTTTGGTTGAGAGCACAACCAATGTGACAGTTGGCATTCCCGGCATGCCAGGAATGTAACTGCTTTTTGAAACTGTTAAATCGATGGGTTTACTTCCGCTTTAACACTGCTTTACACGTATGTGCGGCATTTTTCTTTCCGTTAAAGTGGCGCTTTAATCCAGCCCGTGGTTTTACAGCAGTTGTAGAACAGGCTGGCCAAGTGTTTTAGTTTCAGGCTCGCTGGAGGGGTTACAACATGACTTCTCTTCTTAGCAGTGCCTGCGCAGTATTTACACAGCACAGTCTATATGCAAATGCCTACAATGTCCTCACAAAGATGATTATTCAGAATTTCCAGGCTGAATAATTGGCATAATAATATTCTACTTTTAGCCCTGGCAGCTCACATTTCTCTCTGCATGAAGCCCGGCGGTGGTGATATTCCACACGTCTCCCCATAATGCCACATCACAGCGTACTGAGAATATTAATACTGACACCAAGTACTTCTGAAAATGCTGTGGTATCGGACACGCCGAGTGAGGGCTGACTAGAAAACTCTGCCTAATCCCCGATCAGCGGTGAGAGAGGCGAATTGCCTCACACGCACTTTACAAGGAATAACAAATAAGAGAAAAGACTAAAGAAGTGTAATCCTTTTATCCCATGAAGTGCTGGCGACACTCTAAACTCATTTCTGGATGCCGAAGCCAAAGGAGGGCGGTTGCCCATAGGATTCTGTGTTTTATTTCAACAAGGAATAAAACATAGGGTGTGACTAATTACTGGAGGTAACAGATTCACTTCTGTGCCATTTTTTGCCAGTTTTTAAAGAGGTTCTATTGAAATGCTTCTTTATACATTGACAGTCTGTCGGGACAGTATGGTCACCTGCTGAATTGGCACCATCCACAAGCAATTTAACTCTTCAATAAGATACAGAAGTTGAATCCAATGCAATTTTCTTCAGCTAATTGCAGAACAGAGGATGTTTTTTCCAGTCCTTTTAAGTGTAAGAAGACAAGGACTTTCCTAAGCTCCTGCAAAGTACTAACACTGACTGAAAGAACATGGAAGATACAGGACAGGGCAGGGACTGAACTAACTTGCACTAAACGGGAGGGGAGGACAGAGGGAGACACAAAAAACACCACCACTAGATGACAGCATACTACAGAATAACATACCTCCCAACTTTTTGAGATGGGAACGATGGACACTTATTAGCAAAAGTACGTAGGCATAGGACACACCGCCTGTCACACCCCCTTAACCACTTCCCACTGGGTGGACGTCCATGGACGTCCCCCGGTTTCAGTGGTTATGCCAGAATGATGCTTGCACCTACAGGCATCATTCCGGTATGTATTTCATCAGCCGGCGATACTCTTTTTTGTAGAAATGATCTAAGTGGCTAATTAGCCATTTGATCACTTCTTCAGGTGGCAGAAGGGGGTCCCACCCCTCCTCCTGCCGCTGTCTCTCTCAGGCTCTCTGGTCCCATGGCAGAGGCCGGGAGAGGGAGCGATGCGGCCAGTGGAGATGACTGCCATGAACACAGAGAGAGAGGAACTGACGTTGTTACTCTCTCTCTCTCTGTTACCCTGAAAACCGGGAGTGACGAGTTATGTCGTCACTTCCGGTTTCGGCTCTTTGTTTACCCAGCTACCAGCAGCCAGAAGAGCAGCCATAGGCTTGCGCAAGGGGTGTGCCAAGTGTTCCTGGGCACACCCTATTCCTGGAGTTGGCAACCTGTCAATCATGATCTACCTATTGATAGTGTGCAGGTGACAGGTAAACCTTGATCCTTTCTTGCCAAACCCCAGAACCTGGACAGGAGAGGCGGCGGAGTTGGAATTGAGTGAAAACGATCAGTATTTTCCCTACTGCAGCAGCTGAAAGTAGGCTTCTTCTCTTTTCCCTCTTGCCAACAGTTAGCTGCCATAGGAGAAAAATACAGGGGATTGGTACCAATATATGCCACCCCCCGCCACCCCTTCTGCCCCTCTTTCTGCGGCCTGGGTCTTCCCCCATTGTTTCAGGATGGAGAGCGGGGAAGAAGCCGGTATATATGTCATACATGCATATGTGTTGGAGCTTTGAGGTGCACACCCTAATGCAATAGGCTGCACACACCTATGAGAGCAGCCCATCAGACCGTTCTGTGTCTGATAAGCTGCATGGGAGACTAGAGAAGTGATTTGGGGTCTAATAGACCCCAGATCTCTCCTTAAAGAGGACCTGTCACAGCCCATGCTGTCACAAGGGATGTTCTTCATCCCTTGTGATAGTAGCAATAAAGTTCATCAAAAACAAAAAAAGTCTAAAAATATATATATATTTTTTGTATAAAATAAATAATAAAAAATATTTAAAAAAAAATGTAAAGCCCCCTGTCCAACGGTGCTTGCGCGCTAATGTGAACGCATATGTTACCAGACCTCCTGTGCAACTCTAAACTGGTAAAGGCGTTTAAAGCGTCGCCTATGGAGAATTTTAAGCACCGTAGGCTGCTGCCATTCCACGGGCAGACGCATTTTAAAGCTTGACATGTTAGGTATCTATTTACTCTGCGTAACATAATCTTTCACATTATACAAAAAAATTGGGCTAACTGCGCAAATACTGTGTGACATTGAAAATTTCAACACCCACCATTTTATACTCTAGGGCCTTTGGTAAAATATATATATATATATATATATATATATATATATATATATATATATATATATAAAATGTTTGGGGGTTCTAAGTAATTTTATAGTAAAAAAAAGTAGATTTGTAAATGTAGGAGTGAAATGTCAGAATTGGCCCGGATAACAAGTGGTTAAAGGAGAATTATAAAGAAAAAATAAAAAGATTAGTTAAACCCACAAGTGCTTTATTAACAATTTAGAAATTGGATGAAAGGTTTTACACTGGGAAACACTTTTTGAAAGATAAAAAGTGAATTTTTTTATACAACTCTATAGATCAGACCAAAATGAGGGACAAATGAGGAGGAAAGAGGGACAGAGGGACTTTCCTCCAAATCAGGGACAGTCCCTCGAAATCAGGGGCAGTTGGGAGCTATGGAATAATAATAACCTAAAGTAGTTCAATACAACACAGAAAAAATATATATAAGTGGGAAAAAACAGATACTGTAATGTGATGTAGGGGAGGTCAGAATTGGAGGCCGCATGTGCCCCCCTGTCCATGCACTCATGGTACTCTTGCATACCTCCCAATCATTTGATATAGGAAGGAGGAACATTTTGGCACAGGATATTTAGGCAACAGACACACCTCTACCGTACTTCCCAATCACATAGAAACATAAAATAGTGATGCCAGAAAAAGACCAAATGATCCATTATATCGGCCTGTTTTAAAAAAAATATGTGTTTGTTTTATTCTTTTCCAAAAATGTTTATTAGTATTATCAGAAATAACAAAAAGGTACAATAAGTACAACATCCATTTCTTGGTCAATCGCGACATATACACTATAATACCGAAAGTATTGGGACGCCTGCCTTTACACGATCATGAACTTTAATGGCATCCCAGTCTTATGCCCCGTACACACGATCGTTTTTCATGCCGTTAAAAATGCCATTTTAAAAAATGGCCATTAAAAATGATCGTGTGTAGGCTCCAGAGCATTTTTAACGACGTGAAAAACGACCATTAAAAATTCCGGACATGCTCTCTTTTTTCACGTCGTTTTTCATGTCGTTTTTTTTAACGATGTGAAAAACGATAGTGTGTATGCTTTAACGACGTGAAAAAAACGTGCATGCTCAGAATCAAGTATGAGACGGGAGCGCTCGTTCTGGTAAAACTAGCGTTCGTAATGGAAATAGCACATTCATTACACAGTAACGGACTGAAAAGCGCGAATCGTCGCTCAACAAACTTTACTAACATGAAGGGTGGCGCCATTCGAACGGAACTTCCCCTTTATAGTGCCGTCGTACGTGTTGAACGTCACTGCGCTTTGCTTGATCGTTTTTTTTAATGATGGTGTGTACGCAAGGCAGGCTTGAGAGGAAACATGAAAAAAAACGAGGAGAAAAACGTCGGTTTAAAAAATGACATTAAAAACGATCGTGTGTACGGGGCATTAGTCCGTAGGGTTCAATATTGAGTTGGCCCACCCTTTGCAGCTATAACAGCTTCAACTCTTCTGGGAAGGCTGTCTGCAAGGTTTAGGAGTGTGTCTATGGGAATGTTTGAGGTCAGGCACTGATGTTGGACAAGAAGGCCTGGCTTGTAGTCTCCGCTCTAATTCATCCCAAAGGTGTTCTATCGGGTTGAGGTGCAGGCCAGTCAAGTTCCTCCACCCCAAACTCTCTCATCCATGTCTTTATGGACCAAAGAGTTGAAGCTGTTATAGCTGCAAAAGGGTGGGCCAACTCAATATTGAACCCTACGGACTAAGACTAGGATGCCTTTTGTTTTGGTGTCTTTGTATGTATGGATTGCATGGGTTGTTACGGACATGTGGTGAAAATTTTATGTCAATAGCAGCTTCAGAAATCTATTTACCTAGAGAAATGGTGACGTGTTCAATACTTATTTTACCTGCTGTATGTCACATGTGCCTTTGTGGATAATTGCCCATGCAAAGAAGCATTGACATTGCTGGGCTGTACACGGCACGGGTGGCTCCCCCGGGTGCCTTCGTTCCCGTGTGGTCCAGAACTTCAGCACTGGTTGGCATGCTGTCTGTACCAATCTATTTCAGTTGAAGTGACACAAGGGGCATATTATAGACACATTTTAGGTGTCTCTGTGCCATGTACTGCCAGAATACAGAAGAAGGTTTTCATAGCCCGCGCTCATCACGTACAGAGTGTTAATATACTGAAATTGTCCGGCTCCCACAGCAGTTGTTTGCTAATGAACCAGAGGCCTCCGCAACCTGCGGGAAATTACTTACAAAATGACTATTATTTCAACATTAACCCACTTTCAAAAAGAGCATTGGAAGTGACAAGGTAAATAGATACGCTATTATTTACTCAGAGACCTGCAATTACCTGGATTCTGCGGGCACAATTATTTCTAATCCCAACGTTTTTCCAACACTGAGAACTCGCACCGCCGGTCGCTTCTGGTTCACGGTGAAAAGGCGGCTTGTCTGCATACACACGTGTAACAAAATACAGAAATAGCCTTACCCATATTCTGTTCCATATGTATGAAACCATGATCCCCGCTATATTACAAGTAATCCACAAAGCTTATTTAATAAGTCTTTCTAGATAAAACAAATAGCCGAAGATTTACATGACACTGGGCTGCTACTTATTACATTTAGTTGCAAATAGTTTTAACAGATTTGCACCAAACAGAAACTAAAGATTTGCAAAAAAAACAAAAACGCTCAACGTAGAGGCTCAAGTGTCTTTTCTGTTATTTAAAGAATGTGAAGTCATTTTAAAATTTACAATATTTTTTTTTAAAAGATCCCCTCAGTGAATAATCTTATTGATATTACTTTATTTTTAATAGTGTTTCTAATAAATATATATATATGAGATACTGTATATATATATATATATATATATATATATATATATATATATGTATATATATATATATACACAGTATCTCACATAAGTGAGTACACCCCTCACATATTTATAATGGCAAATATTCTATCACCAGGGATGGACTGGCCATCGGGACTGCCGGGACTTTCCCGGTGGGGCGATCATCCGATGGCTCAGTGGGGCCGGCTGTCATGTCAGTGTCTCTCTCTGAGTCTATGTCACATAATGCTCCTGCCTGGTGGGCCGATCATCCGATGGCTCAGTGGGGCCGGTGTCTTATTGACCTAGTTCCCCTATCGATATGGTTCCGAGGGCGTCTGCGCATGCGCACTCGGAACACACGGAAATCTACGAGCATCTACAGCTGTTCGTCAGCTGTAGACGCGCTCGCTCCCGAGGATACACGCCGCGCAGGAAGACTGGGACATGCCGCTCTATAATGCGCCATTAAACAAGTTGATGGCCGGGTGACACGCCGCTCTGTATTTTTTTAAATGTGCACAGAGCGGTGTGTCACCCGGCCATCAACTTGTTTAATGCTGCCCTATAGAGCGGCGTGTCCCAGTCTCCGCCCCCGCCACTTTCTTGTCGAGCTGGTTCCCCTAGCATCGGGAGCGAGCGCGTCTACAGCTGCCGAACAGCTGTTCACGCTCGGAGAATTCCGTTGCCTCAGATTTTGCCTGCGCAGTCGAGCTCGGAACCATACCGATAGGCAGAACCAGCTCGGCAGAACACTGGCTGTCATGTCAGTGTCTCTCTCTGAGTCTATGTCACATAATACCCCTGCCTCCTGCACCCGGCGGCGGCACCAGTCAATAGCCATCATCGCTGCCAGCCTGCCATGACACTTCCCTCCTCCTAAATTTACAGCCCCACCCCCGTCCCAGCGGCGTGACGTGACGTCACTCACGGCCGGAGGCGGGAGGGGATTATGGGAGGAGCCGTAGAGTCTAGAGAGCTGCTGCAACCAGGAGGAGCCGAGCCAGGGCCGCCGAGGAGGAACCATTGCCAACAACTTTATCAGACAGACAGCACAGCAGAACAGTCAGTACACTGTAGCATCGCATTCACAACAAGTAAGAAAGCACTAATCTAAATTAGGCTAATGCCATATTGAACTTAGATTATGAACTGTGACTGTCTGTCTGATTTTTTTCAATATGCAGCATGGCGGGGGGAGGGGGGTAAATGTACTGCCACTGGACTGGTCATAGTAACTGACGTAATAATGTCCTGCACTGCACTGGTCACGGTCACTGATGAATGAATTTACTTGTCACAGTCACTGATGAATGAATTTACTTGTCACAGTCACAGATGAATGAATTTACTGGTCATAGTCACAGATGAATTAATTTACTGGTCACGGTCACTGATGAATGAATTTACTGGTCAGTCACTGATGAATGGATTTACTGGTCACGGTCACTGATGAATGACTTTACTGCCACTGATGTATTAATCTACTGCCACTACTGGTCACGGTCACTGATGAATAAATGAATGTACTGCCACTACTGGTCACGGTCACTGATGAATAAATGAATGTACTGCCACTACTGGTCATGGACACTGATAAATGAATTAATGTAATGCCACATCTGGTCATGGTTACTGATGAATGAATGAACTGACAATGCTGGTCATGGTTACTGATGAATGAATGTACTGCCACTGCTGGTCATGGTTACTGATGAATGAATGTACTGCCACTGCTGGTCATGGTTACTGATGATGAATCAATGTACTGACACTGGTCAGCCATTAATGCATCAGTGGCAGTACATTCATTCATCAGTGACCAGTTGCAGTACATTCATTCATCAGTGACCAGTTGCAGTACATTCATTCATCAGTGACCAGTGGCAGTACATTCATTCGACTGTGACCAGTGGCGGTACATTCAGTTGAGTGCACGTACTCAGAGTCATATCCAGAGGTTGTCTTTGGGAAATAGACATATGAGTGCTGCCAGTATTGCTGCAGAGGTTGAAGGGGTGTGGGGGGGGTCAGCCTGTCAGTGCTCAGACCATACGACACACACTGCATCAAATTGGTCTGCTTGGCTGTCGTTCCTCTTCTAAAGATGATGCATGAGAAAGCCTGAAAACAGTTTGCTGAAGACAAACAGACTAAGGACATGGATTACTGGATCCATGTTCTGTGGTCTGATGAGACCAAGATAAACTTATTTGGTTCAGATGGTGTCAAGCGTGTGTGGCGGCAATCAGGTAAGGAGTACAAAGACAAGTGTGTCTTGCCTACAGTCAAGCATGGTGGTGGGAGTGTCATGGTCTGGGGCTGCATGAGTGCTCCCAGCACTGGGGAGCTACAGTTCATTGAGGGAACCATGAATGCCAACATGTACTGTGACATACTGAAGCCAAGCATAATCCACTCCCTTCAGGGACTGGGCCGCAGGGCAATATTCCAACATGATAACGACCCCAAACACACCTCCAAGACGACCACTGCCTTGCGAAAGAAGCTGAGGGTAAAGGTGATGGACTGGCCAAGCATGTCTCCAGACCTGAACCCTATTGAGCATCTGTGGGACATCATCAAATGGAAGGTGGAGGAGCGCAAGGTCTCCAACATCCACCATCTCCGTGATGTCGTCATGGAGGAGTGGAAGATGACTTCAGTGACAACCTGTGAAGCTCTGGTGAACTCCACGCCCAACAGGGTTAAGGCAGTGCTGGAAAATAATGGTGGCCACACAAAATATTACATTAATATTAATACACTTTGGGCCAAATTTGGACATTTTCACTTAGACTCCATTCACACAGGGCCAGCGCGACTTTGGGAGGCAACTTGGATACGACTTGAGTATGAATCACAGCGCGACATGAAGCTACTTACAAGGCAATTTCAAGTTGCCTGCAGGACAGGAGACATTCCAGTGGCCAATCAAACAAGAATAAGCTCTGTGGGAGGGAGGGGGGAGGGAGGGGTTTGCCTGAGAAATGTATGTTCTCTTCCTGGAAAGTTGCTTCTGTTAAGACCGGGGATCCGACTTCTGAGCGACTTCCATTGAAGTCAATGGGTACAGGTCGCCTAGCAGTTGCCTAGAAGTCGGATTGAAGTAGTACAGGAACCTTTTTTGAAGTCGGAGCGACTGCAGTAGTGTACATTAAGACGGCTCCATTCACTTACATTGATTTTCTCATGCAGCGCGACTTGAGGCGACTAGGGGCGACCTGGGGCGACTTGAAGTCGGATCCAAAGTTGCCCCTGTGTGAATGGGCTCTAAGGGGTGTACTCACTTTTGTTGCCAGCGGTTTAGACATTAATGGCTGTGTTTTGAATTATTTTTGAGTGGACAACAAATTTACACTGTTATACAAGCTGTACACTCACTACTTTACATTGTAGCAAAGTGTCATTTCTTCAGTGTTGTCACATGAAAAGAGATAACGGTAATAAAATATTTTCAAAAATGTGAGAGGTGTACTCACTTTTGTGAGATACTGCATGTATTACTGTGCAAAAGTTTTAGGTAGGTGTGAAAAAAATGCTGTAAATAAAGAATGCTTTCACAAATATGTATTAATAGTTTATTTGTATTTATTAACAAAATGGAAAGTAAATGAACAGAAGAGAAATCCAAATCAAATCAATATCTGATGTGACAATCCTTTGCATTCAAAACAGCATCAATTCTTCTAGGTACACATGCACACAGTTTTTGAAGGAACTTGGCAGGTTCAAACCTTTTGGAGAACTAACCACAGATCTTCTGTGGATGTGGGCTGCCTCAGATCCTTCTGTCTCTTCATGTAATTCCCAGACTCTATGGCCTCGTACACACAAACGGTTTTCCCGTCAGGAAAACTGCCATGAGAGCGTTTTGCCGGGAAAACCGGCCGTGTGTATGCTCCATCACAGTTTTCTCGACAGGAAAACTGCCGCGAATCGCGGCGGGAAAAAAGAGAGCTTGTTCTCTATTTTCCCGCCGTGATTCCTGGCAGACTTTCTCCTGTCGTGAAAACCGGTCGTGTGTATGCTTTTCCTAGGGCAAAAAAAATGCGGAATCAAGAATGAGACGGGAGCGCTCGTTCTGGTAAAACTAGCGTTCGTAATGGAGATATTACATTCGTCATGCTGTAACAGACTGAAAAGCACGAGGCTGAAAAGCGCGAATCGTCTCTCCCCAAACTTTTACTAACACGCGGTAACACGAGATCGACAAAAGCAGCCCAAAGTGTGGCGCCGTTGGAATGGAACTTCCCCTTTATAGTGCCGTCGTACGTGTTGTACGTCACCGTGCTTTGGACCGGCGGGATTTTGTATGACAGTCTGTACGCAAGACAAGCTTGGCGGGAAACCCATCGGGAAAATCAATGTTTTTTTTTCCTGCCAGGAAAACCGGTCGTGTGTACAGGGCTTATGCTGTTGAAATCAGGGCTCTGTGGGGGCCAAACCATCACTTCCAGAACTTCTTGTTCTTCTTTACACTGAAGATAGATCTTAATCATTTCAGCTGTATGTTTGGAGTCATTGTCCTGCTGCAAAATAAAACTTACCTGATTTGGCCAGATTTCTCTGGACAGTAGATGGGTGTAGCTGGGTCCCACTGGTTTCCATCAGTTCTGTGCTGATGGCACTGCTGGACACCTCCTGGGAAGTAAGCATTATTGGGTTATTTACTAAAACTGGAGAGTGAAAATCTGGTGCAGCTTCTGCATAGAAACCAATCAGCTTCCAGGTTTTATTGTCAAAGCTTAACTGGACAAGCTGAATTTAAAAGTCAATAGCAAAGATTGAAGGCCAAATTCCTCCACAGCGATGTGAAAGATTCATTGCCAGTTATTGCAAATGCATGACTGCAGTTGTTGCCGGCTTGCTGCCAAGGGTGAAACAACCAGTTATTAGGTTTAGGGGGCAATTACTTCTTTATATAGGGCCAGGCAGGTTTGGACAGCTTTTTTCCCTTAATTAATGAAATCATCATTTAAAGCGGGATTCCACCGGCGATTTATTTTTATTTTTTAAAGTCAGCAGCTACAAACACTGTAGCTGCTGACTTTTAATAAAGACACTTACCTGTCCTAGGCGCCCGCGATGATGGCCCTGCCCCATGCCGATCCCTCGATCACTGCAGGTCCCACGCCGCCATCCTCAATAAGGGAAACAGGCAGTGAAGCCTTACGGCTTCACTGCCCTTTCCTATTGCGCATGCGCGAGTCTCGCGCCGATTTGTGAATGGGCGGCTGCTCTCTGCGATTACACACAGTTCCCAGAAGGCAGCGCGCCCCATTCAGCAGAAAAGGATGCGGAAGGAGACCCACCGCGGATAAGAAAGAGGCAGATTAGGGACTTCCGCCTAGCAACCGCTATTTCAGGTGAGTAAAAACATTTTTTTTTCACTTGTTTTTTTTTCTATTTTTTGCTGCATTTTGGTGTATTTTTTTTTTTTCAGGGAACTCCACTTTAAAAACGTAATTTTGTATTTACTCGGGTTATCTTTGTGTATTAAATTTGTTTGATGATCTGAATTGTTTGAGTCCCTTTCATGACTAAGCCCATTTCTGACATTTGGTGTTTAGAAGTTAAAATGCGTATTTTTTGCTAGAAAATTACTTAGAAACCCCAAACATTATATATATTTTTTTAGCAGAGAATCTAGAGAATAAAATGGTGATTGTTGCAATATTTTATGTCACACAGTATTTGTGCAGATATGTTTTAAACTCAACTTTTTTTGGAAAAATGAACTTTCATGAATTTAAAAAAATTTTAAAAGTAAAGTTAGTCCAATTTTTTTGTATAATGTGAAAGATGATGTTACGCTGAGTAAATAGATACCAAACATGTCACGCTTTATAATTGCCCGCACTTGTGGAATGGCGACAAACTACGGTACCTTAAAATCTCCATAGGCGACGCTTTAAATTTTTTTTACGGCTACTAGGTTAGAGTTACAGAGGAGGTCTATGGCTATAATTATTGCTCTCGCTCTGGCGATCGCGGCGATACCTCACATGTGTGATTTGAACACCGTTTTCATATGCGGGCGCGACTTCCGTATGCATTTTCTTTGCTTTTTAAAAAAAATAAAAATTTGATCACTTTTATTGCTGTCACAAACATCCATTGTGACAGTAATAAGTGGTGACCGGTACTCTTTATGGAGAGATCGGAGGTCTAAAAGACCCCCAATCCCTCCTTTGCACTTCAAAGTATTCAGATCGCCGAAACGCAGTGGAGGGAGGCTGGGGCAGCATGAAGTATTTCAGCTCTTCTGCTGCTCTTTCTATAATCTACTCTAGTAAGAGTGTCAACATGGCTTTATAGTAACATTTGGCTATAGGTCCAGTTTAAAAAAAAAGTTTTAGAAACTCCTTTAAAACCTCCCATGTCTTTCAGTCAGCAAGTCTAGTGTTTATTTACCTCCTGTTGTAAAAAAAAAAGAAAAAAAGGCTGTTCTTTTTACAAAGATCAACAGCTCAAGCTTAAAGCGGACCTTCAGTAATTTTTTCATCTTTCCATCTATTAAATCTTCTGCCCTTGTTGTTTTAACTTTGGATAGTAAAACATTTATTTTCTGACAAATACCTTATACAGCCCACTTCCTGTTTGTTGTCTGGTAAAAAGTCTAGGCTTATGACATCATGCACAGCTCTCATGCCGCGTACACACGACCGTTTTTAATGTCACTGAAAAAAACAAAGTTTTTCTCGACGTGATTCTTCTCAAGCCTGCCTTGCCTACACGCGATCATGAAAAAAAATGCTCGAGCAAAGCGCGGTGACATACGAAACGTACGACGGCACTATAAAGGGGAAGTTCCATTCGGATGGCGCCACCCTTTGGGCTGCGTTTGCTGATCCTCGTATTTGGTAACGTTTGGTGAGAGACGATTCACGCTTTTCAGCCTCGTGCTCTTCAGTCCGTTACAACGTGACAAATGTGCTATCTCCATTACGAACGCTAGTTTTACCAGAACGAGCGCTCCCGTCTCATCACTTGCTTCTGAGCATGCGCATTGTTTTTCACGTCGTTAAAGTGTACACACGGCCGTTTTTCACGACGAGAAAAACTACGACGTGAAAAACGACCAGAAAAAATAGAGCATGTTCCAAATTTTTAATGGCCATTTTTCACGTCGCGAAAAATGCTCTGGAGCCCACACACGATCGTTTTTAATGACCAAATAAAAAAATGGCATTTTTCTCGTCATGAAAAACGGTCGTGTGTACGCGGCATTACTCTTGTGAGAGTTTGCCAGGAAGGGAGGGGGGATGAGTCATTAGAGGGAAAATGAGAGCTGCAGAGCTGGAGGTGTGTGTGTGTGTGTCTGTGTAAATGCAGCAGCTTCAGCTGCCCATAGGTTGCAGCCAGACTCAGTGGAGGGAGATCTCTGCAGCATATTTGGCAAGTACAGAATCACAGTATATATAAAATAATATGCAAAGTGGTTGGAGGGAAGCTTCAGAATGGCAAAGATGTTTTTATTACAAATTATGTGAGCAGACTGCAGTTCCTCATTAAGGAGATAACTATTGTTCCAGTGTTCTTGTGTCTTTTTTTGCAAAGCAACAAAGGTTTATAGGTGAAAACTCTCATTACATTTTCCTCACAGTGAAGGGAACAAGTCATCTTCCCTAAGCATCCAATGTAATGTCCAGTATAATGTCCAGTATAATGTCCAATGTAATGTCCAGTATAATGTCCAGTATAATGTCCAGTGTAATGTCCAGTGTAATGTCCAGTATAATGTCCAATGTAATGTCCAGTATAATGTCCAGTATAATGTCCAGTATAATGTCCAGTATAATGTCCAGTGTAATGTCCAGTATAATGTCCAGTATAATGTCCAATGTAATGTCCAGTATAATGTCCAGTGTAATGTCCAGTATAATGTCCAGTATAATGTCCAATGTAATGTCCAGTATAATGTCCAGTATAATGTCCAGTATAATGTCCAGTATAATGTCCAGTATAATGTCCAGTATAATGTCCAGTGTAATGTCCAGTATAATGTCCAGTGTAATGTCCAGTGTAATGTCCAGTATAATGTCCAGTATAATGTCCAGTATAATGTCCAGTATAATGTAACAGAGTCCAGTCATTATCACAAAGAGTATCTGCAGCCTCAGTACAAGAAGAAAACTCATGCAGAGTGATCAGCAGAATTCTAAAAATCAAGGCTAATCAAAAGAGGACAGCAGGTAGCACACACGTGACATAGCTCAGCGTGTTCAGAGGCAGGAGCGTGGATCTGTGTGTGTAAACAACAACCATTCTCCGCCGACAAAAAAACAACAAAAAAAACATGAAGCATGAAAACGCCTCCAAAACACCTAAAAAACACCCATAAAACGCATGAAAAGCATGAAAAGCATACTCACAGATGTGAACCTAGTGTCAGGAAAGCCTTTCCCTCCATCACCTAACAACTAAAATTTTACTTTCTCGATCAACTCCACACAGTTATTACCTTTTGTATCACTCGCTCTTCCCTTTTAGATTGTAAGCTCTCATGAGCAGGGTCCTCCTAACCTAGGGTGACCAGACATCCCCGGTTTCAGGGGACAGTCCCCGGATTGAGGACACAAGTCTGTCCCCGGTTTTGTCCCCGGATTGGATTTGAACAGGGGCTGGGGCAATTTCAAAAACAGTCAGTGCCGAATAATAAAAAAAATTAAAATCTGAATTAAAGACCCCCCGCTCCTACTAGCTGGGGAGGGGGGGGGGTAATTTCTTCATGATCTCTGCCCCTTTCTGATGATCATGTGCTGGTCGGAGCGGAGGGACTATTTCTTCAGTTTCGGGTGCCCATTTAGTTCCGCTTGCATGTTCTTCTGCCTTGGCTCAAGTCCCGGCCAGCTGCCTGCCTGTTTATCTCCTTGCCTTCCCTGGTGGAGTGATCTTCCTCCGCTCCCCACCCAGTAGTAGCCGGGGCCCGGAGAGTAAGACTTGACAGGCTGTGAGGCGGGCGGCGATGGGCAGAGAGTCGCTGATTGCCCCCATTACTAATAAAAAAAAAATACGTCCCCGGATTTCATGTTAAAAATCTGGTCACCTTATCCTAACCCTCCTGCTGTGCAAACTGCTAGCACTATAGAAATCCTGTACAGGGTTCTCCAAACCACGGCCCTCCAGTTGTTCAAGAACTACAATTCCCATCATGTCTAGTCATATCTGTGAATGTCAGTTTTTTACAAAGCCTCATGGGACGTGTAGCTCCACAACAGCTGGAGGGCCATAGTTTGGGGATCCCATAATAATATGTAGCGGCCTCACTCTCTCTCCCCAGCTTTATCAGTTATACGGCTGTTGTCTAGGGGTACCTGGGAGAGGAAAGTGCAGGAACACTACGCCAAGCTCTCACCTCGTATGTGTATGAGGGTTAAGCAAAGTCACTTGAATTACCTTCGGGTCTGTTCTCTGCGTACGAAGCCTCTGCTTCTTCCATGGAGATGTGTCTGCCAGTAATAGAGCCCCACACCATTAAAAGTCCAACACTCTTTTATTTCTCCATTTGCCAGGATGAACATAATCAGTTGAACTCTTGTAACAGACAGACAGGGGTGTGGATGCGAGTAGGCCCAGGCACAAATGAACTCTCCTATTCCTTTTGCGTGCGAATAGGCTTGGCGCACGGTCTCTGCCACCGACCGCGAAGTTGGTAGCTGCCACCTACCGGGTGAACTGTTGCAGCCCCTGCCACAGGCCTGAATGTAACGGTCTTTGCCACCGACCTTAGAACATGGACCACCTTCCGAGTGAATACAGCCCCTGTTTGGAAAGGACATCCATCCCGACGGTCTCCGGAGGCCCTGTCCCGGCACTGGCAATCTGCTGCACCAGATCTACGGGAAGGTCACCTGCACGGTCCGTTACGCCTGGATTCTGGTAACTGATACTGTGGGCACCTTAGGACGATTCCTCCCGGGCGGGACCCAGTGGAAGAAGCTGGGCCCCAAGCCTGAAGTGATGTACCTCACCCCAGACTGAGGGTGTCTGGGGTGACTCCCGAACTCCACGTGTCCAGGCCTAGGCCGCCTGGACACCGACCGCGGACAGCAGCCCTCAGGCTGAAGGTGCCTGGGGCTCGGACCTCGTGGCGAATATGTCCGCCCCCTTTATACCCTCTCCCAGCAAACACAGCAGGTTCCCCGCCCCGCCGTACAACTGCTGCGAGAGGTCACAAAGGGTACGGCACTGCAGTGATGGTTCAACCCCGGCCCAAAGTGACAGCGCCACCTGCTGGGTCGCAGGGAACTATACATCACTGATGTCTTCACCCGAATTAAACATTCTGAAAAGTACATACCTGCTACAAATAATAATAATAATAATAACAATAACAGGTTGAATGATGCTGGCCATCAGACTGAGGACATCTAGTGGCAGAAAAAGTACTGCAGGGAAATCTTTGGATAGAAGTCGAATATTGCAGCAAAACTTGGTTGTGTTCATTTATCTTTTAATTGGCTATTTATTTTTTATCTTGTTATTGTTGAATGGAGTTCTGCTTCAATAAATGTTGCTGTTAAATATTGCAAGTGATGCAACCTCCTCTTGTATGAAACACTGATGAGTTGCACCCGGTTTGTTTTTCCTGTTGTGCAGTGCGGGTATTATTATTATATATATATATATATATATATATATATATATATATATATATATATATACACATATATATTCTTTTTTAATAAATATAAATACAGTTAAAAAAATAAAATTGATTTGAACCCTTATATCCATCAGTTAAAATGCACAGCTATAGGAACTTGTTACAGCTTAAAATCTAATCTACCATCAAAATTCATCTTTTTCAGAATGTGAAATTGAGAGGTCATTCTTTCTACGGATGAAATGTGTGTTGGCCAAACGGAACGCAGGTCTGACATGTAGTGGATACAAGGTAATGTACTGATCATTGTGGAGACACTGCTAAGTATTTTTTCACTGCTTGTCAATGGCACTTTCTCTGGAAAAAGAGCCGCTGCTCCATGTGTATGATGAGAACCCGAGGTGGAATGTCCTGTAGAGGGCCAGCCCCGGCCCGCCTCCGTGGGAAACCCGCAAGAAAAGAAATGGCTGCACATCCAGGAATTCCAATTGCCTTTTATTGTTCAAAGTGATAACACCAAAGACATCAACACGAGGTCACGTAGACGTGTTTCACACATACATCTTGTGCCTAATCATTACCTATAATAATGTAATGATTAAGCACGAGATGTGTGTGTGAAACGCGTCTATGTGACCTTGTGTTGGTGTCTTTGGTGTTATCACTTTGAACAATAAAATGCAATCAGAATTCCTGGATGTGCAGCAATTTCTTTTAATGGCACTTTCTCTGTTGCCTCACATCAACCAATTCAAAATAATCCTGCTCCCTTCTTCTGACCTGAAGTTGACCTGTATCTGACTTGAAGTGGACCTCCTTCTCTCCAGCCATTGGCCTCCTGCTCTGCAGCTGACCTCCTTCTGACCTGCAGTTGAAGTTGACCCTGCAGTTCTTTTGACTTGAAGTTGACCTCCTTCTTAGCTTAAGTTGACCTCCTTTTGACCTGAAGTTCCCCTTATTCTGACCTTCAGTTGACCTCCTATGCTGCAGTTGACCTCCCTCTATCCTGAAGTTGACTTCTTGCTTACCTGAGGTTGACCTCCTTCTGACCTTCAGTTGTCCTCCTTCTGTCCTGCAGTTGACTTCCTGCTCTAGCAGATGACCTCCTTCTGACTTGCACTTCACCTTCTTCTCACCTGCAACTGACCTCCTTCTGACTAGCAGTTGACTTCCCTTTGTCCTGAAGTTGCCCTTATTCTGACCTTCAGTTGACCGCTTTCTCTCCTGAAGTTGACCTCTTGCTTACCTGAGGTTGACCTCCTTCTGACCTTATGTTGCCTGTATTCTGACCTTCAGTTCCCTCTTTCTGTCCTGCAGTTGCCCTCTTACTGTCCTGCAGTTGACTTCCTGCTCTGCAGATGACCTCCTTCTGACCTGCATATGACTCCCTTCCGACTTACAGTTAACTTACTGCTTCAAACTGCTTTTGTATACAATCGACTTGTATAGGGATAGAGGCAGTTTTGATATGAGCAAAATTTCATGCATGGTGTATGTTCACCCACAGTTATGCAAAAATGTTCTCAAAGTTCAATGAATTTAAATAAATATAACTTACATATGCAATTAAGGCTTCGGCCACGGGAAGCTTTAATTTCTCATGAATTGGTACTTTATCCAATGAATTATTTTTTTTGTGCCTCCAAAAATTATCTTTATGTCTGTTCTGCTCAATACCCACCCCATTTATCCCCAAAACTCTCGCCATTCAGAACTCACATGTGTCTTAAAGTATATCTAAACCCAAGATCAAAAATGTGATTTATTGCAACTTACCAGTCCTTAGATGTGGTGGCTACATTGGTTTTCATTTATCAGGCTAAGTCCCTTTTCTGCAAGTACAGAAAAATACCCTTTGATCCCGATATAATTACAGTGTTCTTATAACTTTCGTTGCACTGAAATTAAATCTCAAAAATATTATGAGCTTTTTCAGGTATCTATAAGCAGAGCAGGGTGACAATGCCACTTCCCAAATAGATGCAATACCGTGATTCAGAGTTGTTACTTGGTGTGTGACTGTCAGGATGACCAGGTGAAAATAAATGGGGGGGGGGGACAAAAAGAAAGAAAACAAATGCAACCATCACATCAGAAGAACGATGAGCTGCAACATATATTATTTTTGTTTTTCAGTTTAGATATTTTTTACCCAAAAATTAAAGTACTGTACAGTGATGATGATGCAGTATGCTTCATCAGTATGCTTTAGCTAATTAACAAATGAATCTTCCCGGTATGATAAGTGGTTAGTAACAGATGGTGAACAGCGCAAATCTTTAGAATTGGACTTGTTGTTATAGGCAGCAGATACACTTATCCTTCATCCCGTACTTACACACGAGTCCCGGTACTGGGTCCAGACCCTGGTAATAAGTACTTGTGTCCTGTTTGGTTTGATTAGTATATATGTGATGTGTTTTATCTTTATATGACAGGTCATTCACTGCAGTGGGTATCTGAAAATAAGGCAGTATATGCTGGACATATCTTTATATGACTCCTGCTATCAAATTGTAGGGCTAGTGGCCGTGGGTCAGTCTTTACCGCCGAGTGCCATCACAGAGATCAAACTCCACAGTAACATGTTTATGTTCAGAGCAAGTCTGGACCTCAAACTCATTTTCCTGGACTCCAGGTAAGCTGTTTGTTTACTAAGGCTGGAACACCTAGCAATCAATAGAATTTGATCACTTTAGGTGGCTCGTTTTTACTTTTTTGTGTTAAAGGATTTGAATTTTTTGCGCTAGATCGGTTTTGCGCCAGGGTGTGCACTTTACATACCTGATAACATTAGGACAGTGAGTGCAATTTGTTCATGGATATTTCATACATTGTTACATTGGTCCAGCTTGGATCAATGTAACCATGTACAGCAGTGGCGGCTGGTGCTCAAAATTTTTGGGGGAGCGCGAACAAACTGAAAAAATTTAAAAAAAATCATCAATTGCCGCCACTGTGCCCATTAAACGCAGCCACTGTGCCCAAACGCCACCAGTTTGCCCCCTCAAATGCAGCCAGTTTCCTCCCAAATACAGCCAGTTTCCCCCCCCCCAAATACAGCCAGTTTCCCCCAAATACAGCCAGTTTCCCCCAAATACAGCCAATTTTCCCCAAATACAGCCAGTTTTCCCCAAATACAACCAGTTTGTCCCCAAATACAGCCAGTTTCCCCCAAATACAGCCAGTTTGTCCCCAAATACAGCCAGTTTGTCCCCAAATGCAGCCAGTTTGTCCCCAAATGCAGCCACTTTGTCCCCAAATACAGCCAGTTTGTCCCCAAATACAGCCAGGTTCCACCCAAATACAGCCAGTTTGTCCCCAAATGCAGCCAGTTTGTCCCCAAATACAGCCAGGTTCCACCCAAATACAGCCAGTTTCCCCCCAAATGCAGCCAGTTTGTCCCCAAATTCAGCCAGTTTCCCCCCAAATACAACCACTTTGTCCCCAAATGCAGCCAGTTTCCCCCCAAATGCAGCCAGTTTGTCCCCAAATACAGCCAGTTTGTCCCCAAATACAGCCAATTTTCCCCAAATACAGCCAGTTTTCCCCAAATACAACCACTTTGTCCCCAAATGCAGCCAGTTTGTCCCCAAATACAGCCAGTTTGTCCCCAAATACAGCCAGTTTGTCCCCAAATACAGCCAGTTTCCCCCCAAATACAGCCAGTTTGACCCCATATGCAGCCAGTTTGTCCCCATATGCAGCCAGTTTGTCCCCAAATGCAGCCAGTTTGTCCCCAAATGCAGCCAGTTTGTCCCCAAATACAGTTTGTCCCCCCAAATGCAGCCAGTTTGTCCCCAAATGCAGCCAGTTTGTCCCCCCAAATGCAGCCGGTTTGTCCCCTCAAATGCAGCCAGTTTGTCCCCAAATGCAGCCAGTTCCCCCCCAGCCCTGGCTCTGATAGGCACTTCCAAACAGCAACCAGCCGCTGTTATTCAGATGGCCAGCGCTCAACAGGGGACGGCCATCTGAATAGTGGGCGGCAGCGGCGACGACAATACATAGGTTCATGCAATGCATGAACCTATGTATTGTTGTGAGTGACGGGCGCAGGAGCGAGAGGGGGCGGCGCTCCTGTGCCCACTATGGACGCACCGCCACTGATGTACAGTATATACCATACCAAGCAAATGCCCCCAGAAGCTGGAAACTGATACATTCTGAGCAAGGGCATGAGCGCCATTCAGAGAATGCTTTGCACTCACTGAATAAATACAAAGCGTTCTCTGATTGGACAAATTGGAGAGGGGGGGCGGTGTCCACTTCAGTGATTTCCAGCTTCCAAGGGCATCAGGCAGGTATGGTATGGACCAGTGTAACTATGTATAAAAAATTCATACCCAGAATTCACCTTTAAAATTTGAACAAATGTCAAATGATACATGACTGTGAAAGTTAAGTTTGTGTAATACTTATTTCACTCATTAAAATGAAAATCAGTTTATAACTTTTTTGAAATGTGTTTTTCTGGATATTTTTGTTGTTATTCGGTTTCTCACTTTTAAAATAAACCTACCATTAAAATTATAGACTGACCATTTCTTTGTCATTGGGCAAACCTACAAAATCAGCAGGGGATCAAATGTATGCGTATGTATGTATCATTATATGCGAATTGGATGCATTTTTAACAGCATCCAATTCGCATAACATGTGAATGTGACCGGCTTTCAATGGAGCCGGTTGACACATGTGCAGGGTGGCCTGAGTGCAGTTTTGAAAAGGCTCCTGTGCGTTTTTGGGTCCGGTTTAGGTGCGATTTCAGGTAAAAATGTGCACCTGAACCGGTGAACAAAAACGCATCGGACTGTTGCACTGAAACCGTGGTGGCATATCTGTGAACCCAACTTTAAGCCTTCTTAGAATGGAAGGTATTCACATGTCCCAATAATAAAAGGATTATTCATCATTCAAGGACAGTGGGCAGAGCCATGCATATTATTGTTTTATGCTCCATCACTTGTCCAAAATCTTTGGTAATTAATGCATACATAAACCAATATTATAGAGCCATATATTCCAAGCTACATACAAGTGTTTCAGGCTTCAAAAATCTATAAGCAGTTTGGAATAAATGGTTCTTATGCCCTGTACACACAACCATAATTTCCGTCGGGAAAAAAGTTGGATGGTTTTTCCGACGGAATTCCGCTCAAGCTTGGCTTGCATACACACGGTCACACAAAAGTTCTCCGAACTTTCGAGCGTTAAGAACGCAGTGACGTACAACACTACGACAAGGTAAGGAAAAGAAGTTCAATGCTTCCGAGCATGCGTCAAATTGTTTCCGAGCATGCGTGTTTTTTTTCCCGTCGGAAATTGCATACAGACGAACGGAATTTCCGATAGGAACTTTTTCCTTCTGAAAAATAGAGAACCTGCTCTCAATCTTTTGCTGACGGAAATTCCGACAGAAAAAGTCTGATGGAGCATACACACGGTTGGAATTTCCAACCAAAAGCTCACATCAGACTTTTGCTGGCGGAAATTCCGCTTGTGTGTATGGGGCATTAGAGTATTTGGCTGTATATCCACTTTACACCAGTGGTTCTGGATGTGCATATGGCTGATAGAACATACATCAATGATTTGCATGGCTCTGCCCACTGTCCTGAAATAAGGAATAACCCTCTTATTTTTGGGATATGTGGTGGACTGAGACATGTAAATATCTATTCTTATGCCTCGTACACACGACCAGTTTTCCTGGCAGTAACACTGCCATGACAGCTTTTGGCCGGGAAAACCGGCCGTGTGTATGCCACATCGCAGTTTTCCCGATGAGTAAACTGCGGGGAAAAAAAAGAGAATTTGTTTGCTTTTTTCCCACCGGGATTCCCGGCGGTGTTTTTCCCATCGTGAA
Source organism: Rana muscosa (assembly GCA_029206835.1). Taxonomy (NCBI): domain Eukaryota; kingdom Metazoa; phylum Chordata; class Amphibia; order Anura; family Ranidae; genus Rana; species Rana muscosa. The sequence continues at coordinate 66,193,673 of CM055117.1, read as the reverse complement.
AACCGTCGTCTGTATGCTTTACCGAGGGGAGAAAAAAAATCGTAAACAATTTGACGCATGCATGGAAGCATAGAACGTCATCTTTTCGGCTCGTCGTAGTCTTTTACGTCACCGCGTTCTTGGCATTCAAAAGTTCAGCGGTCTTTTGTGTGACAGTGTGTATGCAAGGCAGGCTTGAGAGGAATCCCGTCGGGAAAAACTTTGTTTTTTTTCCTGCCTGGAAAAAACGGTCGTGTGTACGAGGCATGAGAAGGTTTTATTGTGCTACTTAAAGCTACATTAGCTTTGCTTTTCATTTTAACAAGAATCCTTATTTTAAAACAATGCATGCAATTAGGATGTTGATTTTTTTTCCCTTAAAAGTGGTTCTGGACTTCTGGTTTGGATTTTTACAATATTGTTTTCATTATTGTTTTTTTAAATATCATTTGTGTCCACGGGACCAAAATACTCAACATTCTGGTGTTTCCTGTGCTTAGGAATTGATGATCCTTGCATAGTTCCAGCTGGCAGAGTTGTCCTTATTTATTTTACTATCAGTAATAATTGCCTGTATATATACCACATCCAATGGATGCAATCAGTACTTGGCTTTCAGACCCTTCTATCAAAAGTTTGTACAAAATGAAAGTTATGTTTATTGTACAAGTGCATTCCAGGATGTGCGCTTTGCATCCAGAAAGTCCAGATGTGGCTGGATCAATAAAAGTTATATTGGTAGGACATCTAAAATAATATTAGTCATTTGTCTTTTTTTTCTTTCTTTGCAGAGTAGCTGATTTAACTGGTTATGAGCCTCAAGATCTCATAGAGAAAACGCTATATCATCATGTACACGGGTGTGATGTGTTCCATCTACGCTATGCCCACCACCTTTGTTAGTATCAATTTACATTACAGTGTATTTATTGATGTGCCCAAGCCATTTTATTTTGTTTTGGATAGTGGGGAAGTGTTAAGTTCCCTGTCAGATTTTTATTGCTAGTAGATTGTTAAGCGCAGGATTTCACATTACAGTAGATATTCTGGTCAACTCTTGAGTAGCGTAGGTGGCTTAGGGTGGCCCAAGGGTGGCTCCTAACTCAATAAAAGACTAGCCCCAGAATTAGAACTTGTGAAGTCCAAACACATTTCAGGAGTCCAATGACCCTTCAGCAGGACTTTTTTTTTTTGTTTGCTTCATCACTGGTCCAGTCCAAGGATAATGACAGGGACGGGGGCTGCGGTGTACCATACTATCCCAAACACATGGTCTCGGTTTCTCCCATGCCAAAAGCCTCACCCCGTGAGCCCTTCCAAAGAGGTCCACCCACTGCCTTTATATATAGTTAGTCTGGTTGAAAAAAAGTCTAGTTCAACCAATAAAAATGAAAAAAAAAAAAAATTATACAATCCTATATACACAATCCTATACCCACAGTTGATCCAGATGTAGATCTGTCGTCAATCACAGCACCTGCCGCACCAAAAAAAAACACGCTCTTACCGACATGAAGGTGATTTGCCTACTGCAGGCTCCTCTGTTCTTTTATAGGGAGGGGGGGGGGGGTCACCTGGTGGCACCGCCCTCTTCTGACGACACAGACCGATGCATGCTGGGTCTGTGACCTCAGAAGGGGCAGTGCCACCAGATGACGTAGACAGGTGGCCCCGCTGTACCCTATAAAAGAAATGTCAAACTGAGGAGCCTGCAGTAGGCATAGCGCCTCCTTGTCGACGAGAGCGTTTTTTTTTGTGGACGTCGTGGTTGATGACAGATCTACATCGGGGGACACTGTTTTTTTTATTTTTAGGTTTTGTCAAAAACTTGCAGGGGCTTCCAGATTCCGATAAGCCCCCCACCCACAGACCCCGACAACCTTCTAGACACGACAACCTTCCAACAACATTCTATACACGGTACAGAAGCGCCACTTTACAGGCAGACTAAGGGGACCCCCCAGGCACTATATTTAAAGGAATTTTTCATTTTTATTGTTTCAAAATAAAACCAAAAGATCCCTTTAACTATAGTGTGTGGGGCGTCCCCTTAGTCTGTCTGCAAAGTGGCGCATCTATAGCATGTATAACACATGCTGCAGCAAAAATGAAATTTCGAAAGAAAAAAAGTCAAATCACATTTAAATTGACTCCCGGTTACAATTGCAGGCACCCGGCTATTTAAAAAAAGAAATAAAGAAAAAAATGACGTGAGGCCCCCCAGTCCATACCAGGCCCTTTCGGGTTTGGTATGGATGTTAAGGGTAACCCCACACCAAAATTTAACAAAATCCAGATCCCGGCCCCCCCCCATGTGAATGAGTATCGGGTACATAATACCAGTACCCATTCACAAAAAAAGTGTCAAAAAAGAAAAAATATATAATAAAAACACAGAGACAGTTTTTGACAAATGCTTTTTCAAAAAATAAAAAACAGTGTCCCCCAATGTAGATCCGTCGTCAATAACACCGCCTGCCGCACCTGAAAAAAAATTGCTCTCACCGACACGGAGGCGCCATGCCTACTGCAGGCTCCTCAGTTTGACAGTTCATTTATAGTGAAGGAGCGGGGTCACCTGTCTTGTCACCTGGTGGCACCGCCCCCTTCTGATGCCACGGACCGGTGCATGCTGGGTCTGTGACATCAGAAGGGGTGGTGCCACCAGGTGACGTAGACAGATGACCCCGCTCTACCCTATAAAAAAAGAAATGTCAGACGGAAGAGCCTGCAGTAAGCATAGCACCTTTGTGTCGGCGAGAGTGATTTTTCTTTTTTTTTTCAGGTCAGCGGGCGGCGTGATTAATGATGGATCTACATCGGGAGACACTGTTTTTTATTTTATAATAAAGGATTTGTCAAAAACTGTCTCTGTGTTTTTATTATTTTTTTACACTCTTTTGGTGAATGGGTATGGGTACTGGGGCCCCCTTCTTAAGGGTCTGGATAAGGGTCTGGTATGGATTTTGATGGGGGGACCCCACGCCATTTTTTTTTACATTTTGGTGTGGGGTTCCCCTTAAAATCCATACCAGGCTTGAAGGGCCTGGTATGAATTGGGGAGGGGACCATACGCTGTTTATTTTTTATTTTTTCTATTGCCGCCATTCTTTTCTTTATATTCATCTGTCAGGGGGGAAGCCCCATTGATAGATGATGACTCATGGCTGTTAAGGACGTGGGCGGCCGGCTTCCTGGTCCGCTGCTTAACAACCAGCTATTTCTTCACACAGAATTAGAATCGGTCGATTGTTTTTCAACCGATCCGAATTCTAATCTTTCTGAAAAGTTGGAATTTGTTAGAAAACTAATAAAAGAAACAAATTTTTGCGGATTTCAATGAAATTCGTTACTATTTCATTCGGAGATTCAGATACATCCGAATCTCCAAATAACCAAAAATTTGTCTGAATTTGTATTCAGACCAAAACTAATTGTACATGTCTGACAATTAACCTACCAGCATGTCTTTGGAGTGTGGGAAGAAGCCAGAGTACCTGGGAGGAAACCCACGCAGGCACAGGGAGAACATGCAACCTCAGGCAGGTAGTGCTCTGGTTGGTATTTGAATAGACAACCCTAGTGCTACTAGGAAGAAGTGCTAACCACTTAGCGACTGTGCTCTAAAAAAAAATATTTACCTATAAGAAGTGTTTTACCACACTAAGAGCCGGTTCACACTGGGGCAACACGACTTCCAGCGTGACTTTACAAGGTAACTTCGAGGCAACTTCAAGTTGCCTCCAGGACAGGTGACTTTGCCAGTGGCCAATCAAACAATAATCAGCTCTGTGGGAAGGAGGGGTTTGCATGAGAAAACAAATTTCTCTTCCTAAAAAGTTGCTTCAGTTAAGACACTGATCCGACTTTGAGGCGACTTCCATTGAAATCAATGGGTACAAGTCGCCTTGAAGTAGTACAGGAACCTTTTCTGAAGTCGGAGCGACTTCAGTAGTGTACATTATGATGGCTCTCATTCACTTCAATGGAATTTCTCATGTCGTGCGACTTGGGGCGACACGAGTCGGATCCCAAGTCGCGGTAGTGTGAACCGGCTCTAAGGCTTCATGTACACGGGACGCTGTTCAAACTCTCCTAAACAATTTACCTTGACAGCTAGAAACCAGTGTCTAAAAACGGCCTTTCACCTAAGCTCTAAAACAGGGGTTTCCAAACTGTGGCCCGGGGGCCAGATGTGGCTCTTTGCCTGCCTTAACCGGCCCTTGGGGCACTAATTATCCCACTAATATGAGACACTATTATACCCTCTGACACCGAAAAATGGGGTGCCATTTCTCCCACTAACACCAACAATTGGGCACTATTCCTCTCCCCAAATACCAAAGATGGGGCACTGTTTATTCCCACTGATGGCAGAAAAATGTATATTCTCGCTGGCCACAGTGTGGCCCCCCTAAAGTCCAACGGACAGTAAACTGGCCCTTTGTTTAGAAAGTTTGGAGACCCCTGCTGTAAACAATTGCATTTGTTATTTTGGAGAGCCAGTATAAAGGAGAAATAGTGGTGGAAAAAACACTTGTGGGTTCAAAGCTAAACTCTGGAAAAAAAAAAACCCTTCCAGTGGGGCTTCCCCCACACACTTCTCCCCAGCTGCACAACTGCTCCTCCAAAGTCCATTTTCTTTGCTACTCTACCCATTGCAGGCACTGTGGTGTCAGCACAGACTGGAAGACCTGCATTAAAAATGAGAACAACAAAGGTTCGACCACAACTAGGAGCATTAAAGAGAGGAGAAGAGTGTCAGCTGCCAGGGGTGCGATGTATACGATACATATAGTTGCTTTTTCCGTTCCCATAGACAAAAAGATCTTTGCAATCCTGGGGGAGCCCTGCTACAAGGGTTATTTTTTTTCCCCAGAATTTATGGATTTCTTGTGATTTGCATAAAATGGGGCATGTCATTTGCTTACATACTTCGTGCTCCAATGTGTCCCTCTTTCTCAAGTCAAAAAGTTAGGAGGCATAATTCACGAACAAATACAACTATTACACATTTCAGGCTTCCAAATTGTCTCTATTGACACATAGTGAAATTAATTGTTCCCTTGACTTGCTTTACTTCAGTGATAATGTTATTTTTTTTTCCTTCCATTTACAGTACTAGTGAAAGGTCAGGTCACCACAAAGTACTACAGGCTGCTCTCCAAGCACGGAGGATGGGTGTGGGTGCAGAGCTATGCCACCATCGTCCACAACAGCCGGTCCTCAAGACCTCACTGCATTGTGAGCGTCAACTATGTCCTTACGTGAGTGCAATTACGTATGTCTTTATGAATGTACTTATACCAAAGTCTGTACCCCAGTGACCCTTGTGGGACAGTGCAAATGGCAACAGGGATAAGGTGGTGGCACCACACCACCACATTCAAAAACTATGGTCATTTATTTCTCCTGTTGTTTCCCACTTTTGCCCACCACTGGACTTAATTAAGAGATCTGTGGAGTGAATGAGGTGCAAAGGCTGAGAGTTGTCAGAAGGCTCTTTAAAGTTTAAGAAACATACAACCATCTCTCTTTTTCCCTTTTTTGGTGGTCTGCATAAGTGAAAAGTAACTATTTATAACTGTGTGTACCCTAGCATCAGTTTCTATGAATCATGTGACACGTTTTGCCTTCAACACAGATGAACCACCCATACCATACAGCCATAGCTAAAAGAAAATTTAGCCAAGTTTTCCAAAATTCTAAACCAGACATTTTTTTCCTGTTTTTCCAACTCATTCGCTATTTATTTAACAAGGCACCCGTCTTTGGCACAGCACATGGTGTTGGTAATATGTTTTGAAGATTTCTTTTAGATCCTAGATATAGGGCCCAATCACACTTAAAGCAGATCTGAACCTCCCCCCTAAGGCGACTGACGTGCATGGGGAGATGGGGGCCTGGCATTTTTACCGGAAAAAAGTAAAATATTTAAATAGTCCGATACCTACAGATGATGGGAGGAGGGGTGGAGTGGAGGGAAGTAGCAGAAGAGGGTGAAGGTCTGCTTTAAGTGTGCACTAACGCACAAGTAATACCACGTGTTATGGCACGCATTACCATGGGTTGCGTTATGGCAGGAGATCCATTATGAATGGGCTGTCAACACACCACAATGGATGACAAAACATACATGACCTTTTTTTGGAAAAGCAGCAACTTACAATGCACAGTATATGCTTTGTGGCCTATTGTGTATTGCACTCTACTGTATTGTGCATTGGGGTGCATTTTTCAATGAATGGCTCTGGAACACACCACACATAGAGCAGGTACATTGCCATGTGTTGTGGTAACATGCATTAACGTGTGTATTTTAACATGCATTGCTATAACAAACAAATGTGATAGAGGCCCTCAAAATATGTCTAAAGCTAAAACCTTTTTCGCTCATTTTGAATAGAACAAGGAAGAGATAGAACCTCTGTCAGGTTGATATTGCTGTCTGTGTCCCCACTGAGGAGATTCACTAGAATAGGAAAAAAGGGGGTTCTGCTGTCAACTGCCTAAAACTGGCTATAGATTGATTGAAATTTGGCCGGTTCAGCAGGGATTGGCCAAATTAGGATCCATGTGTGACCGCTCCCGCTGAGCAGAAGACAAGAAGGGTTTGTTGGACAGCAGTAGCTGCTAATCAGCGTATTCTGACAGTGGAGGAGTCACATTGTTAGAATACAATGTCCCAGTAGGGAGGATTACTCTATCCATCTATTCACTTGCTGAATGAAATAAAGCATCCATCGATGGCCACCATAATGCCTGGTACACCCCAAACTGACAGCTCCGGTCGGAGCCACTGTACTGACGATCCGATGTGTGTACTAGGCTTAAGAGAGGATTTCTTCTCACTTTGGAAAAATAACTCATCAGAATTAGCAATTGGTGTAATGGTCGGCTGTCCTTTTAAATACGGTGTCTTTAGAGGAGTCCTTCTTTAATGTTCTAAAAGCAACCTAAAAAAAAAACTAAACTAAACACATACTCAAGAGCACTGTGGTGTATCAAATAAACAGTGCAATCAATCCATAATTATGAAATCACAGACAATTACAATGTTATAGAAATGGAGTAATCAGATGACTCACCTGGAAATTACTACACTTACACTAGGGTCTAAGAGCCTAATTTAAAACATACCAACTTTCTGCAAACACTGAAGCTACCAAGATCTAGGCCAACCACACAAATACTAGCAGGGAAATAAAGGTAGTAAAAATCCACAGTTCATAAGTTTGTCTTGTCTGTCTTTTAATTTAATATATTTTGCTGGTTAGCAGACCCAAAAGATCATTGCAAGATTTGCCCTGACTGCAATATAGGAGAAAAAGCACTGCAATTTGACAATGATAAGTGTAAAACAGGGCCATTGTCCTAAATATAGGGTGGGTGAGAGGCACTGGATCCTGGATTTTGATTAGATAACCCATTTGTTTGTAGATGAGTGAAATGTCTTTGGCTAGGCAGCTTGTATGCAAGCCCAGGAGAGCCTTGGGTGTAGACCATGGGATATTAGGAAAATGAAGAAAGACAGAAAATATTTTATTTTTCCCAAGTATGTTGAAAAGGACAAGTCAACTGTGTCTTCCAGGACTCCTAACAAGATCCCTGCTGGGTGATCCAGGATTCCTAGCAGGATCCCTGCTGGGTCTTCCAGAATGCCTTCCAGAATCCCTGCTAGGATTTCCGGGATTTCTAGGACATCCATTACCAGAGTTCCCAGTAACAACGTTGGGCATGTCCTCTGACCAAAAGAGTGTTTAAGAACCAGCCTTGGAAGTGGCTGGCGCTGTGTCTTATCGCCAGCTACCAGTTGCTTGTTTGTTGCTGACCCAGACTGACTTGACTACTCCACCAAGATCCCTACCTGGACCTGACTACTCTCATGTCTGTTGCCTGCCACAACCTCTGCCTGGACCGAACTACTTTCTTGTCTACTACCTGAACAGTCTTCACATTGTAGCATATCTAGGGGGACATGACTTGGTGCCAGTTTGCTCAAAGAAAACCAAGAACATTTAGGGTTTCCAGCCAATCTCCACCATAAGGAGCTCTGGTAAAGACTAACTGGTACTTATACTCTGCTTCTTGTGTGAGCCAATGTCACCTGCCCGGGAGTACCATAAAACAAACATGTTTTAGGGAATCCATCAAATGGCCCCCCGTCATCGAGGATTGAGGAATTTGTTTAAATACTGAGTTGCTGGATTCAGTAAAAATAAAAAATCCTATATTACGATTAACTAATTTGCTTTGCTCAGTTCTTGCAGCTGGTTTGGACGAACCCCAGAGGCCCTTTGGTGTCCCTGAACTGTGTTGGATTGTCCTTTTCAACCTACTTGAGGAAATAAAATATTTTCTGGTCTATACATTTAATATGGCTCTCCTTATCTTCTTAATATCCTATTTTTCCAGTCACATTGAGGTCATCATGTTTTCCGATTACATCAGCAGATGCCTCTGCATAGGCCCTTTCCACGTAGGAATACTAATGATTCTTTAATATGTAGGTTTGTATGCTGTACAAAATGAGGCAAGGCTACTGCATTAAACTTACTTTGATCATTTAGAGCCAATCAGGGGTTGAGCATACAAGCCTATGTGAATGCAAAACCCATATGGAGCAGATGAGGAGGTCAACTGTACGTCAAATGCACCAGTCAATGGATTCTAAATGATCTCAGAGGTGTCTGACATGAGGAGCCAATCAGGCCTAGAGTGCAAGCTGATGTTATCTGCACAACCCCAAAGCCTGCTGACACAGGTCGTTAGGCCAGCCATACACTATTGCAAATGAACCAGGAAAAATTTGCTTAGCAGGTGACCCTGTCTGCCAACTCCTGCCCGAAATCCCTTGATTAAAAATCAATGTAACCACAAGTAAAAATGTTGTCCAAAGAGCGGTGGCATACAGTCAAATGTAGTCACTCTTCAGGTATTTTGGCAGCTGGTGGCGTTGGCTGTTAGATTACAATAGCTGCAGTGGGAGATTCCTCCATCCACTATATACAGCAGGATGGAAGAACTATTATTGATCACCCTACAGGCTACATGGAAACATCTACATGTGTATAGTTAGCTTCACATTCTCAGTTTCTCCAGATGACCTTTGTTATTTGGACAAAAAGCGAAGGAATAGAATAATAGAGGAACAGAGGGGAAATCTTCCAATGGGGACACCTGCTGTGCTAAAAGGAAGAGGGGCTCACATTGGGGAGATTTCCTCTTTTTTCTGTTTTGTCTCTAGGATAGGAAGTAAAAAAAAAAATCTACCTAAGGGGAAAAAGTTTTAATACAACATGCGCCACTGTGAAGAAATGAGGCCCCTTTCACATGAAAGGTCCGTTTAGGTCTGCCTGTCAGTTTTTCAGGTGGCCCTTATCGAACAGTCCATTCACCCCTATGGACCAGCAGGTGTAAACGGTCTTGGATCAGAGGGCAGGTAGGTGTAAACAGAAAGTCCATTTACACCCGGCTTCCCGCAGAGCAGGCTTTGTCCATGTCCGGCCTGCTCTGCATTAATTGAGCAGATACGTACCTGTCATCTGTCGGCTCTGCAATGATCAGCAGGGGATCAGCGGACAGCTCCCCTGCTGATCAAAATGGAGCCGCCCCGTGTTGAAGGGGCGTAAAGGAAGTCAAATTGACCCCTTTACTGTTGACTGGGGTAAGTTCACATGACCTTCCCCCCCATTTCCGCACCACATCTGGCATTCCTGCACCAACACCATGCTGATGTTATAGCAGCAAGGCCCATTTTTTGAAGACCCCCCCCCCCCCCATCTTGGTGAATGTACCAAAATCGGGCAAAGTGGTATCGGCATACCAGGTTGTCTGGATGCTTTTGGCCCTCTTGATTTTAAAATACCGTATTTATCGGCATATAACACACACTTTTTTCCCCTTAAAATCAGGGGAAAATCGTGGGTGCGTGTTATACGCCGATACTCCGTCGAATTCCCCTGCTGAAAACGAGCGAGAGGAGCGAGCGGAGCCGAAGCCGAAGTACAATCGGCTTTACTCGGCTCCTCTCGCAGTCCCGCCCATCTCTGACTGCGCCGCTGACATAGAGAAAGCCGAGTGTACTTCGGCTAGTCTCGGCTCCTCTCGCAGTCCTGCCTGTGACTGTGAGCAGAGCCGAGTCTAGCCGAAGTACACTCGGCTTTCTCCGTCAGCGGCGCAGTCAGTGGAGATGGGCGGGACTGCGAGAGGAGCCGAGTCTAGCCGAAGTACACTCGGCCCCGCTCGCTCCTCTCCACAGAAATCGGCGCCAAATTTTAAAAAACGCCGGGACTGACACGATCGCAAAGGCACTGGGCAAGGCTGCAGATGGACAGATGGACACTGGGCACGGCTGCAGATGGACAGATGGACACTGGGCACGGCTGCAGATGGACAGATGGACACTGGGCAAGGCTGCAGATGGACAGATGGACACTGGGCAAGGCTGCAGATGGACACTGGGCAAGGCTGCATGCTGCATTTAAATGTAAGTTTTTTTTCCTTGAATTTCCCTCCTAAAAGTTTTTTTCCTTAAAATTCCCTCCTAAACTTGGGGTGCGTGTTATACGCCGGTGCGTGTTATACGCCGATAAATACGGTAATATGCCTATTGTGCCTGTCAGGGAGATGGAATGTGTTTGTAAAACAAAGAAAATTACTAAATCCAAACTGTGTTGCATAAGTGAATCAAGTAAACTGTTAGATTTGCTGTTATTTATTTTTTCAGAACAGGGAAAAAAATGACTTACCGGTAATTGTAAAGGGCATTCTTGTGATGTTGCTCATAACTTGGTAATAATGGGTTATAACCAGCATCCTGCAGTTCCAAAATGATAATTTCCATACTTTCCTGGAACATCGGTGGACTTCAGTTCCACCATTTTGTGAAAATGTTGAGTTTTTTTGATGACACTTGGTAAACATTATTCATTTTTTCTCTAACACAGAGATATAGAGTACAAGGAACTACAGCTCTCTCTGGAGCAAATGACTGTTGCCAAAGCTCCGTTTCCATGCCGGAATTCAGTCGCTACCTCACAGGAGGCAAGGAAGCCAGCCAAGCTGAAAGCTGCAAAAGTCAAACCAAAACAGCCAAGATCAAACCCCTACCCACAGGTACGGAGGACTGTCATTAGACTTTCCTAAATCACTGGGGGGTGTAGAAGTACAATTGGATGGTTCATTAGCTGTTAAAATGGGTTATTTGGCATGGATGATCAGCTACTGAACAACTTGTTTTTTCCGCCAGGTTTGGTGCAAACAAAAGTTTTAAGGTTATTTATTCCCTCTGCAAAAAGGTTTTTGTTGCACAGAGGTTTTTTTTAGAAAGCATGGCCATAAACCTCAAAAGTCAAATTTAATAATACAAAAAAAAACAAATGTAATTATGTATTTAGTCAAATGATCAGTATTATTATTTTTGGCTTATTTTCAAATACTTCACTTTGAAATCAAATATCCGCAAAACATAGCAATGTTACATACTATATCTGGATGTTCACAATGCAAACTTGCAAAATAAGCAAACGCAAAGCTGTATCCTGGCCTAGGCCAACAAGGCCCAGGCCTAGGGCAGCACTTTGCAGGGGGGCAGAACGAAAAGAGTCCCCGCCGGCTTGCTCTACACTGTAAGTGTAACGCAAGCTGCTTCTAATTTTGACTGTCCTATCATCCTGGACCACAAACCTTCCTCACTGTGCTATATGTTTTCTTCTGCACCATTGGCATGATTATAATAGGATTTTTATAACAGCTTACCTGTAAAATCCTTTTCTTGGAGTACATCACGGGACACAGAGCGACATAGTCATTACTAATGGGTTATATAGATACCGTCAGGTGCTGGCACTGGCAACTTCCAAAACCGGAAGTACCCTCCCCTATATAAGCCCCTCCCATCCGGGAGCACCTCAGTTTTGTAGCAAAGCAATAAGTGTCCCTAAAGAGGGGCGGGAGCTCTGTGTCCCGTGATGTACTCCAAGAAAAGGATTTTACAGGTAAGCTGTTATAAAAATCCTATTTTCTTTCTCGTACATCACGGGACACAGAGCGACATAGTCATTACTAATGGGATGTCCTAAAGCAATGCCAAATGAGGGGGGGATACACCATATATAAGCTGAGCGCTATCAGACATGAGGATCTTTTGCGGCCTGCAACACACTGCGCCCAAAGGCGACATCCTCCTGACTTCTAACGTCCACCTGGTAGGACCTAGTAAACGTGTGTACAGAAGACCATGTTGCGGCCTTACAGATTTGAGCCAGGGAGGCCTGGTGATGCACTGCCCATGAAGTTCCAACTGCTCTCGTGGAGTGCGCTCTAACTTTGAACGGAGGCGGTCTCCTTCTCAAGCCATAAGCTTGCATAATGACCTGTCGAATCCACTTGGCTAAAGTAGACTTTGACGCTGCCTGACCCTTTCTGGGGCCTTCCGGCAGAATAAACAAAGTATCCGTTCTGCGAATCTGAGCAGTGGCTTTTAGATAAGCTTTAACTGCTCTTACTACATCCAAAGAATGCAATAACTTTTCCTCTACCGAAGTAGGTTTGGGGAAAAAAGAAGGAAGAACCACATCTTGGTTCAAATGAAACCTCGATACCACCTTAGGAAGAAAGGCTGGATGAGGACGTAACACTACTCTGTCCTTATGGATAACCAGATATGGCTCCTTACAGGACATAGCTGCTAATTCCGATACTCTTTTAGCCGAACAAATGGCTACTAGAAAAATCAATTTCCTGGTGAGAAGCACCAAGGAAATATGCTGTAATGGTTCAAATGGTTGTTTCTGTAGAACCGACAGAACCAAGTTTAGATCCCATGGACATATGGGAATATTAACCGGAGGCCTAATACGCATCACTCCTTGTATAAAGGCTTTGACTAGTGAATGCAAAGCCAAGGGCCTTTGAAAAAATATTGACAAGGCCGAAATCTGACCCTTGATAGTACTCAAGGCAAGCTTCCTATCTACAGCCCACTGTAGGAAGTCCAGAATCCTACCTATTACGTACTTATGTGGATGCCATTTCTTGGCCTCACACCACGCGATGTACGCCTTCCAGATTCTATAGTAGATCTGCCTGGATACCGGCTTCCTGGCATTGATCATGGTAGATACCACAGCATTAGAGAGCCCTCTCTTTTTTAGAATGTGGGCTTCAATAGCCAGGCCGTCAAACCTAGGGCTGGTAAGGAAGGGTGGTATATCGGTCCTTGCGAAAGCCGGACGACGTGGGAGAGTCCAAGGACTCCCCACTGAAATTTTACAATCTCCGCGTACCACGCTCTTCGGGGCCACGCTGGAGCCACCGGAATCACTGGTTTCTTTTCTACCCTGATTCTGCGGAGTAATCGAGGTAACCATTGTGGCGGTGTGAATGCATATATCAGCTTGAACTGATCCCCAGGGAACACTAGGGCATCCGAGCCGCAAGCTAGGGGATCCCTTGTCCGAGAGACAAACCTGTCCCCCTTTGCGTTGAATCTGGATGCTAGAAGATCTACATCCGATGTTCCCCACCGCTGACATATTGTCCAGAAAACCTCGGGGTGAAGGGACCCTTCCTCTGGGCCTAATTGCTGGCGACTTAGAAAGTCCGCCTTCCAATTCTCCACTCCTGGAATGAATACCGCAGATATGGCTGGGACATATTTTTCTGCCCATTTCAGGATGTAATTTACTTCCCTCTGGGCTGCACGACTCCTGGTGCCCCCCTGATGATTGATATATGCCACTGCTGTGGCATTGTCTGATTGAATTCTGACAGGGGACCCTTGGAGTTTGGATGTCCATGCTACTAGGGCATACCGGGCTGCTCGTATCTCTAAGAGATTGATGGGCAGGGCCTTTTCTGCATCCGACCATCTGCCCTGGAGAGACTACTGCTCCAGTACTGCTCCCCAGCCTATAAGGCTGGCATCTGTAGTGACCACCTTCCAAGAAATCGGACTGAAGGATTTCCTTTTTTCCAGATTCTGGGGAACCCACCACCAACGGAGGCTCTTGCGAACGGAAGGGGACAAGGACATTGTAAGTCTAGGGCCTGAACTTTTTTGTTCCAGGCTGACAGTATGGCCCCTTGCAAATTCCTTGAATGGAATTGACCGTAGGGTACTGCTTCGAATGATGCCACCATTTTTCCCAGCAGCCTCATATACAGGCGTATGGACGGCTGTCTTTTTTGTACCCACTAAGTGGATCAAATCTTTCAAAGACAACACCTTTCCTCGAGGCAAGAATATTTTTCTCTGGCCTGAATCCAACCTTAGCCCCAAGTATTCCAGACTTTTGACTGGTTTTTAGGGCTGACTTGTCTCGGTTGATAATCCAACCGTGAGATTCCAGATACTTGATCGTCTTGTGAACGACCACGTCTAGTTTTTTCACTGAGTGGTCTATCAGCAACAAGTCATCCAGATATGCCATTATCATTACACCTTGTGTTCTTAGATTGGCCAATAAAGGGCCAGAATTTTTGTAAACACTCGTGGTGCTGTGGCCAAACCGAAGGGTAAGGCTCTGAACTGAAAATGGCGCCCTTCTACTGCAAAGCGTAGAAATTTTTGGTGGACTGGAAAGATGGGAATGTGCAAATAAGCATCTTTGATGTCGATCGTGGCTAACCAATCCTCCCCTTGTAGGGCAGTGGCCACCGATCGGATCGACTCCATCGGAAAGTCCTGATATACAGGAATTTGTATAGCCCTTTTAGAATTAATATGGGCCTCCCGACCGCGTTTGCTTCGGGACTGTAAAGAGGTTTGAGTAAAACCCGAACCCTCATTCTTCCAGGGGAACCTCCATAATTACTCCTTGGAGCAATAGTTGTTCTAGTGCCAACAGGAGGGACTCTCTCTTCCGGGGATCCCTTGGCACGTTTGACCTCAAAAATGGGAAGGAGGAGAGTCTTTTAACTCCAAACTGTATCCCAAACCTACTGCGAAGAGCACCTATCTGTCTTGATCGTGTCCCGCCAGGTCTCTTGCGAACAACTGGAGTCCTCCCCCCACCCGACTGAGTGGGGGCTTCAATGAATTTAACTTTGGGGGAGGTTTTGTACCTCCCCTGACCCAGGGTTTCTCATTACCCTGCTACTGTCCCTGTTTTTTACCCCCGGGATTTGACCGAGGAGGCCGTCGGAACTGTTACACAGCCGATGCCCCAGGGACTGGAGAAGCAGGCCTCTTAAAGAGGGACCTCTAACTCTGCTTTTAACCGCCAAGAGCGTATTTTTACCGCTGGAAATTTTCTGGATATATTTGTCCAGGTTTTCCCTGAATAAGCGTTCACCATGAAATGGGACGCTAACCAGCCATTCTTTACAGGGAGCTTCAGCAGACCAGTTTTTGAGCCATAGGAGCCTACGCATATGTACTATAGACAGCGTAAGGCGGGAGGCCTGATGGACTGAATCCTCTATGGCGTCAACCGCAAAGCCTAAGGCTCTAGGTAGATCAGCTAGGGCAAAGCCTGCTGATCTGTCAAGTCCCTCAAGACCTGTTTCAACTGATCCTTCACTGCTTAGCAGACCCCAATAGCTGCTACTGCTGGTTGTATCACCAAGCAGATCTTCATAAGGACTCCAATCTTTTATCTATTGGGTTCTTGAACATTTGGACATTATCCACTGGACATGTCAGTGATTTATACATACAAGAGATGGCTGCGTCCACTGTAGGGACCTTCCATTTTTTTTTTTTTTTTGATGAACTTATCCTCCATGGGATAGACCACCGGAAATCTCTTGGGGGAATAAATATTTTCTCAGGACGTTCCCAATCCTGGTAAATGAGCCCTTTCAGTAAAGGGTGAAGTGGAAAAGAACAAACAGTCTGGGGGCTTCTAGCGACCCCAACGAGGATACAGTAGTGGTTGATGGTTCCGCAAGGTGCATTTTTAAATGCTGATCGGACCATGTTAGTCAGAGACTGAACCCATAATCTTTCAGCTTAAGATGCTGAGAAAAGGTTCCCCCACTGTTGATTCCTCTATAACAGAATCAACCTCATCCTGATCCCCTTCAGGCAGGTCGATCCCTGTATGGGACTGTTGCTCTGCTAACAGGCACTCTGAAGGAGGAGACGGAGATCGGGCGTGCTTTCCCTGACAGGGAGGCAGCGATAAATGTTGACAATCTCTCTCTAATCCTCCCAGAGCTGAGGAAAAAACCTCCTCTGTTACATACACAGGAGCAGGTGAACTGAGGACAGCCACAGTACCAAGTACCCTGCGGGGTCTCTACGGTCACTTACCTCTG
Source organism: Rana muscosa (assembly GCA_029206835.1). Lineage (NCBI taxonomy): Eukaryota > Metazoa > Chordata > Amphibia > Anura > Ranidae > Rana > Rana muscosa. Next base: position 66,177,428 of record CM055117.1, on the reverse strand, counting down.
AACTTCAGGGGAGACTGGTGCAGCAGAAGTATGCCCAAGATCCTCCGAGCCCGATGAGACCCCCTTCGCTTCCTGGAAGATTCAGTTCCGGAGCTTCTGGACGGCATATTCCTAAGCCTAAAGCTGAGGTATTCCAGCCGTAATACACCACTTTTACTGATAATAGTCTAGCACAATTGCTGCTATATCACAGTTGGTGTCTACTAATGTGCCTTTCTAGGGGATGCCTGTATCAACCGCTTGCTGTATGCCTTTAAATGTTGCCAGCTCTGTCTCTGTACTTCATAGCCAGCTCACTACAATATTGTGGTTTTTTTAAACTGCTGGGACGCCCGCACATGCGCAGAAGCGCTGCGGCACGCACAGAGCGTCATCCCCCAGGCTCCGCCCCCTTTCCCGGCTCACCTCTATATATAGAGGCGCGTGCACACGCACGCGCGCGGGCACGTGCGCCTTCGGCGCTAATTTCAAATATGGTAACAAGGGACAGGAGCCAGGGCCCCTCTTTGCCGCAGGCCGGGGGATGGACGAGCACTGCAACATGGCAGAGGAAGCAGTTTCCTATAAGAGAACTCACCATCTGCCTGGACTTTGCTCTGCTGAGAAGAAGCTAGTCCACATGACAAGAAAACATTCCACAGCGGCCTCTAGTGGACAAACACAGGTACCGCAGTCTAATATATTAAATATATATAAAAAAAATTTTTTTTTTTTTTTTTCTTGACCACCATTAAAAATTATTACATTTTTTTTTAGTAGTTACAGGCATGCACAGAATTTTGCGGGAATACCATTAGGTAACAGACAGAAAGACAAATTAGGCTTGGGGGTCCCCCAATAGAACCAAGTTCCTGGGGGCCCCCACTTACCTGTTCCCCGCCGCAGGACTTTGTTTGGTCCACAAAAGCCCAAACTTCACCTATCACGGCAGGCATTGTAATCAAACCTTCAGGGACCGGGTTCCCAAGGATTCCACTCCCCTGGACCTGTATAGCACCCTGCACAGAAAACATCTTGGTCGTGGGTATGACCAGAGCTCTGGATCCCAGGGTCCAGCTCTCCTAAGAGAAGCATTACAGGCAAAACCTTGCTCTTCTCTGCAAGGCCCGGGTACCGACCGTTTAGCTATGAAGCTTTTTTGGTCGGATCCGGAATAGCTTACTGAGGCCCAAAAGAACCTGTACGCAAGCTCAGTGAAAAACACATGTTTCTTCTTGGCCAACACCTTAGACACTGGCAAAAAACTGAGGTGCTCCCGGATGGGAGGGGCTTATATAGGGGAGGGTACTTCCGGTTTTGGAAGTTGCCAGTGCCAGCACCTGACGGTATCTATATAACCCATTAGTAATGACTATGTCGCTCTGTGTCCCGTGATGTACGAGAAAGAAATCTTCTTAGTCCTCGCCATAAAATTATCAGAAATTTGTGCTTAAAGAAGAACTATAGGCAACACTTTTTTTTCATTTTGGATAGAGTAAGGGAGAGTTATAGCCCCTGTTCGTTTATTTTTTACCATCCCTGTCCCATTGCAGAGATTTCCCTTCACTTCCTGCCCCATAGCCAAACAGGAAGTCTATGTAAAATTAAGGGAATCCAATGCCCCCCCCCCCACCCAGGCTCTAATAACTAGTGTCCCCACTCGAAAATTTCAGGGCGGGTCTTAAACAGAAATGGGTGTGGCCTTGACCGGAAGAGGTGGGTCATATTTAAATTAGGGGGTAACGAGTTTAGTCAGGCCTAGGGCAGCACAAAACCTAAATACACTACTGAGCAAACGCTAGTATTATCGCCGGTAAACAATGCTGATGCAATGAAGTGGTTACAGACGAGTATCTGTTATATATTTTTTTTTATATCTTACTATATATTTGTTGGTAAGCTTTAAACCATACAGTCCAAAGATGAGTAGTGGTGGAGAACACATGGTCAAATTAGCTTCCACAGAGGAGATCTCTGAGGAGTCCATCACCGCTATTGACAGTATATGATACTAAAGTGATGCTAGAATAACAAGTCAATTAGAAAATCAAACAAGAAGGGGAGGGGGCCCATCGCTTTTCCCTGCCAGACACTCCAGTGTGCTCAGGCGAAGGGGTGAGGGGGTGTAAGGTGGTAGTATCAATGGACCGGGTATTAGGTTTTACTTCCCTGCCCCTTTCCACCCCCCTACTCCCTCTTCCCCCCTCCTTTTTTCTATCCAGGCATCCTAAACTGTGCCACCTACCAGTGCTGTCTTATTAGCATCATGGGCAAAGTAATGCACTGGGGCCCCTACTGTTTGATAGAATTAAACATATAATAAAATCCCAGCCATCCCGGGACAGCTTAGTAAAAAGTGTGACTGTCCCAGCAAATCCAAGACAGTTGGCAAGTATGATGTAATGCAATATTATCTTGGGGCCCCTGTGCACCTAGGGCCCCTGGGCAGTGCCCAGGTGTGCCTATGCATTAAGACAGCCCTGCTACCTACCCTTTCCTTCCTCTTCGCTGCACTCTCATCCTACCTATTGGTTATAGAAACCTTGACTCCTGCATTATCTATGCTGATTGTAACTTTGGTATGCTAAACTGTGATTCCTTTTCACCAGTTGTATGTTTTCTGCACTGTTAATTGGACTGCTATACTTTCTGATAACCATTCGCTGGATTTATATGGCACTGAACCATATCACTTTGTATTTTTTGTGCTGTATAATGGAATTGTCTTTAATAAAGCACTCCTTTTTTTGTTAAAGGGGAGTTCCAGCCATTTTTTATGTTTATTAAAAGTCAGCAGCTACAAAAAGTGTAGCTGCTAGCTTTTAATAAACATACACTTACCTGTTCCACTGTCCAGCGACGCGACGCCCGGAGCTTCGCTCCTCTCCCCCCTTCTCCGCGCCTCCATTCATAGTGTGGGCACCTGGCCGTGACAGCTTTCGGCTTCACGGCCGGGCACTCACTGCGCATGCGCGAACGGCGCAGCACTCTCTGAGTGGGCAGGCGATCGCCTGGGACCTGTCAAGTCCCAGGTGATCGCCTACAGGGAGGGGCCGCCAAAAGGCGATATGACGTATCGCCTAGGTGACCCCAGGGCGGAAGGAGGAAGTGGGACAGGAAGTCCCACTCCTACTGAAGCCCCCACTCACCCCCCCAAAAAAATTACATGCCAAATGTGGCATGTAAGGGGGCAAGGAGTGGATTTAGCGGAAGTTCCAAATTTGGGTGGAACTCCGATTTAAAGATGAGCTAGAGAGGTGTCAACTTAGATTCCCATAGAGACCTAAGTTTTTTAAATTTATATATTAAGGCAACTAGTGTAAGTATCTGATTTGGCTGGTCATAGATGAATAGAATTTCAAAAGAAAAATTCTTAGGAATAAATATTTGTTTTTGGAATAATAAAAAATAACAACATTGTAAATAAATAAAATAAAATGGTAAAAAAAAAAAAAAAAAATCAACAAAAATAAAACACTACTGACACCAGTGGCAGAACTACCAGGGTCCCAAAGGTCGCATTTGCAACTGGGCCCTGGTGCTTCCCCACCATGGGGGGCCCTTTATGGCTTCTTGCAACGGAGCCCCGAAGGTTCTAGTTACACCTCTGCCTGCACTCTTTAAGTACTCCTCCCGAGGCGCAAAGATTATTGCTCCTAATACATGATGAGTTTAATATTGTAACCACACAACCAGACAGCCTTCACAGATCTGCTGACATGGAGTATATAAGGTGTCACCTAGTGCGGGAATTGGTAATCTACAAAAATAGTCAGAAGAAAGTTGATTGCTAGTTTTTGGCTTGTCTCTGGTATAAATTCCTTCTGATTCAAAGAAATGGAAAAAAAATGCAACCAAAGGCCAGAAATAAAGATCTGAATACTTGCTGCAGGATAGTCACTAAATATACTGAAACCAATGGATTAGCATGACAACAGCTAGCAATTGTTTTTTCCTATTGGAGCTTCATGTCATTGCAAAGCCCTAAAAACAATAATTTCTGCCAATCAGGAAAGAAGGGACAATGTCATTGTATCCAGGCAAACTTACAGCACTATGCTTGATCCTGTTACTTGTAAATACTGACTTCTGTAAATACATTTGATTTGTACACGGAGTTTCACAGCTGCTATCTAGGGATTTCTGGAAGGCTGTAATGAGGGATGGAGCCATAAAGCGTTGGCAACCGCCTTTATGCACATGTGCTGCAAGTTGAGACAGCTAGAGGAATGGCATGGGTCACTTTAAGTTTCTGTACACAAAAGTATTTATTACTAGATTTGGTTCTTTGCTTGTAACTCTGTTTTACATTATACAGGCTCCCTCTATTTTCGGTTATAATTTGGAATTTTTAGGATACTTTCGGGTTTCTTAGCTGTCAGACTATATTTAGAAACTACCTTGTATTTGCTGCGCTCAGAGACAGATTCAATTACAGGCCCAGTTAGTATGGGTTGCTCCGCGAGCTGAATTACAGGCAGCATTTCCTGGTCACTGGCTGCTAACCTTACAGCCCACCATAAATTACCAATAGGGGAAAAGTCCCAGACATTCAATATGAGCAGTTTTATAGAGCGTAGAACATAACTTGCTTGTATATAATGAGATATGAGGCATTTTATTGCTGTATTATTTACTTCTCACAATAAACTAAAAGCTTAGAACTGTTTAGAGAACATTCTATGATTTGGTGACTTGGTTATGCGTTTGGATTTTATCACTTTTTATCCATGTTCTTACAGCATTATGCTTGTTTTACACTTTTGCTTTTGAACCTTTATTTTAGAGTGCATTCTTGTTGTATCCATTGCACTTAAAGTAGAAGTATAGACAAAGCATTTTTTTTCCATTTCGGATAGAGTAAGGGAGGGTTTTAACCCCTATCAGATTTTTTTGGGGGGTGGAGATTTACCTTGACTTCCTGTCCTATAGCCAAAACAGGAAGAAATCCACAAAAGTGAAAGGAATTCCTTGGGGCCCTTCAGGTCACCAGAACTAGTGTCTCTATTGGAAGATTTCCCCTCTATTACCTTTCTCAGGACAATCCAAAATGTGAAATTTTCTTTTACTTTTCACTTTCAATGATAATGGTAAACAGGACAAATGGAGAGGGTGAATCCCACTAGTGGGGAAACAGACAGCAATAAAAATCTAATAGGTATTTTGATCCATCTCCACTCTATCCAAAACTGAAAACAAAAGACTTTAGTTATACTTTCTGTCTGCCAAAATTATCTCACGTTTTTATTGCTGTGTCCTCCTGAGGAGATTTTACTTCCTGTCTCAGAAATACAACAGGAAGTAATGTAAAGCCTCCCCAAAATCGAGTGGTTTTCCATCATGCTTAAAATGGTTCTAAAGTTTTTCCAAAGTTTTTTACTTTCATGCATTCTATACATGAAGGTAAAAAACCTTCTCTGTGCACCAGCCCCCCTAATATTTACCCGAGCCCCATCACAATCCAGCGATGTGCACGAGTGCCTCGGCTCTCCGGGGACTCTGCCTCCTCATTGGTTGAGACAGCAGCAGGAGCAATTGGCTCCTGCTGCTGTCAATCACAGCCACTGAGTCAATAAGGAGAGAGAGGGAACGGATCCCAGCCACGGCTCTGTGTGTGAATGCACACGCAGAGCCGCAACTTGGAAGCGAGCCTGCTTGGGTGTCACCTTTGCAAGCTACGTGCTCTGGGGGCAGGAGGGAGGGGCCAGGAGCACCGGCGAGGGACAACAGAAGAGGAGGATCGGGGCTGCTCTGTGCAAAACCACTGCACAGAGCAGGTAAGTATGAAGCAAATCCTTCTACATACGTTCTACTTGTATATTTGCTGTCTTTCCCTTTCTATACTCTTTAGGAAGTGCAGATCATGTTAGAAATCTTGTTTCTTCTTCCAGAAGTGGGTGGGGAGTCTGGGCTTACACTGTGAGAGAGCTGATTGGATGAAAGGCACACCCCCCCCCCTCCACATAGGCAGAGGAACGAAGGAACACGCAGAGCCGTACTCTGAATAGACAAGCTATGTGCTAATCTCCCTCCCGACATTAATTTCCAGCTGTTGTTATCTCATGTGTCAGAGACCTTGTCAGAAGTAACTCATGCTGATAACAGAGGACCGGTGTTCTGTCGAGAAGTAGTGCCTTGGACGAACTGCGCATGCGCCATACGTCATAGCATAACTGCTGATTTGCCGATCAGCTGGGCTGACGTAACCATGGCGCATGTGCACATTGTAGGAGGTATCTCTCGATGGGAAACCGGACCATCAGCACACCTTAAAGCCGCCCCGCAACAGCGAGGCACAATGTGAGAACTACGGTCTCCCCCCGCTGTTTGTATAGGTTTCAATTGTGGGCGTGAAATGGTATCTCCCATCGAGAGATACCTCCTACGATGTGCGCTTGTGTCCTGGCATGTCCCTCCAACTGATCGGCAACTCAGCTGAAGTATGGAAAAGAAAGGAGCCCTGGACTGCCGCACTCCGTATAAACGATTTATTTCCAAAATTTCAAAATAAAATCCAAAATTGATCCATAAATTCAAAAAATCCAAAAACAGGCAAAACAGAAAACTGACATGCAGGGATGGATGGCTGACGCGTTTCACATCAAAGTAGATGCTTACTCATAGCTGGAGTGCGGCTCCGTCCTGCGCATGCACTATTAGATGGGGCACTTCTCGACAGAACACCGAAGCAGCAAAAAGACGTGGCACTTGAAGCTTTGGAGAGAGATAAGTAAACACTACAGATATATGTACATGGTTCAAATTTCTTGAATGGGGTTTACCACTTCTTGGTGCACTGGACATTGGGCCCTTAATTGATTATCCCTCTTCTACAGCTTAAACTTCATATGTCTGTGAAGGTACTCATTTGTCCAGGGCTTGGTATAGTCAGTAGTAGTTAGTCACATTCAACTGGATGTTCTATAATGCTGAAGACATTTCACTGCTCATCCTAAAAAGTTTAGAACCAAAGTAGGGGCTTTGATGAGTTGTGAAGCATCTTCAGCATTATAAAACAAATCCACCTAAAAGCAACCAATTATACTAACTAGCCACCAATTCTTCTCTTACAAATTAACTACAAATTGAAAGTCAAATATTGCATAACGATTTGGTGTATCACTATATTAGTAACTAATACACTTAGGTTTCTGCTGTTCTTTATTTCAAAATGGAAATCAAATTTCTGAAGTGATGCCGTGCTCTTGCAGGTCAACGCAAAATACTTCTAAGTATTTTAGCAAGACACCTCATGATGTCCACATGTAGACAAATTAATATTTCATAATCTTAGATTTTAATAAGATAGGAATAATGGCTTCAGGAAGTTTATCCAATGTATAGCTGAAATCCAGGCAAACCGCTAAATACTCATGTAGCGCCTTGCTCCTATTGAGTAGGCGCTAGATGTAAATTTAGGTTTATCTGAGCTGTAGTTTAGCTCAGAGTATTATGTTAAATTGCTCGTTTCTGTTCCAGTTCAGTCGTGTTGTACATTTTCCACTTGGCCGTGGGTGTCGCTGTACCCCCCCCCCCCCGCCCAGTCAGTGTTGGAAATACAGCAGGCTGGATGCATTGAGTGCCTCTTTGCCCAGAGATAGCACAGGGGGAGTGGTTCACCCGCTGTGCATTCTGGGAGAGGCACAGTTTTCGCGGTCTCTCTGACCTGATGGCCCTCCTGGCCTAAGGTGTGCCTTAGCAGTTCTTCTGCCTCGGGGCCGGCTGGCCGAGGCCTCGTTACTGAGAGTAGGCTCAGGAGTTTCTGGGGCCTACTGGTCCAGGGGTGGTCCTCATGAGCTGTCTTGCCTGCGGGGAGAAGCTGAGCAATTGGAGACTCAATTGGAGGACTCATCCCGGCCCATCTACCTCACAGTATCGCTGGATGGCTGAAAGATACTGGTACTGTGAGATTGTATTCTGACTTTGCAAAAGTCCTTGGTTATACAATCCTGTGGCAGAGGATTGTACAACGATTCAAGTGTATTCAATAAGTCTGTGGCAGAGACTATGACCGAGCACCGCACCGGCTGCTAGGTCAGTGAGAAAGGCATATCCGGTGGTTGCTAGATCCAGTTGTGGAAGCTGTTTGTCCTCTGGATCAAAGAAGTACCTGTGATCCGCAAAACAAGGTACCTGAATCTCCCCTAACCCTCCATCCCTCTATCTGACGTTTGTTAATAAAGCATTGGAAAAAAGAGACTAAGTGTTTGGTGCAGACATCTGTGTAAAACTCTCCAATGGGACCCCTATGGCGGATACGGTGAACAGTCAGGTAAAGGCAGACCCAAAATTAAACCAGCAGCTCCTACGGGGGTTACTACACTCAGATACAATAAGTGCGCTCCTGGGACCCACAGGAGAAGTATGACCAAGAGAGCTTTGGTCATACATCTGCTTTAAGCAGTACAGCTATGTCACCTCCCTTTCCTTTGTCTGTGATTGGTCAGTGAAGGAGCAGTAAAAGGCTGTAGAGTTCATCCCTCTGTTCTCTTCTCCTGTCTGTGTGTTTTTTTGTTGACACATTTGCATGTAGCATATCTGATTGGCCCCAGTGGTGGCCCTCCCTCTTTCTGAACGTTGTTGCACAGAAGATTACAGGAGAATTATGCCAGTCCAAGTGTAGGTCCTTACACTAGTTGCAATTAATTTATTTTAATGAATACAGTTTAATAAACGTAATTCTTTGGTGTTTGTTAAAGGAGAAGTACAGCCAAAGCTCATTTGGCTGTACTTCTACTGTGGATCACAGGAGTGCAGTTCGTTCTGCACTCCTGTGGCCCATTTTCAGCAGACAGCGGGCTGAAGCCGGCTGTCGGCTGACATCACAGAGCCGGTCCAGGCTTGGGAAAGATCATGACCATATGGTCGAGATCCCCCCAGATGCCTGGCATGGCAAGGGCTCAGCCTCTAAGCAATCCGCTGAGAGCCTGGGCCAACCACTCCCACCCCCTCTACAACCCAGCACTTCATTGTGTGTAGGGGGGGTGCAGAACAGAGAGCCAGTGACTGACAGGCACCAGCAGTCTGCTCATGAAGCATTGAGAGCTGAGCAATCAGCAGTGTTTGGTCGCTTAGATCTCAGCATTAGATCTGGCGGGGGACAGATGATGCGGCATCAGTCCGATGCTACATACAGTTAAAGAGGAAGTAAACCCTCCGGAAAAAAAACTAAAAAACAATAAACCCTGCAAGACAAAGGCATAATGAGCTAGTATGCATTACTTATGTATTACTTACCTCAGATCGAAGCCCCCGCAGCGGTCCACGTCTCCACCTCCGGCATGTTGTCCCGGAGTTACTTCCGGGTATCGCGGCTTCGGCCAATCACGCGGGAGCCGCTGGTAATGGCACGCAGACTGAAGCAACGGCATATAGGTGCCATTGCTTCAGTTTGCCCCAGTGCGCATGTGCCGATGACATCGGCACATGCAGGGGACAGGGGATATCTCCTAAACCGTGCAGGTTTAGGAGATATCCTGAGTAGCTACAGGTAAGCCTTATTATAGGCTTACCTGTAGCATAATGTTATAAAAAATGGTTTACAACCACTTTAAGGTAAGTATGATTTCTAAAAACAAAAAAATAAACTAAACTTCTCTTTTAATATGTGTCTGATGTTTACAAAAAAACTATGAGAGGGGCTTTGACAGTACTACATTGGAGACAAGAAAGATATAATTTTTAATAATAACAATGTTTAAAACAAATTGGACTGAGTGGCCCCAAAATCTGCCTGAAGTTCACACTTTAGAGCCGGTTCACACAGGGGCAACACGACTTCCAGCACGACTTTGGGAGGCAATTCAGACACGACTTGAGTATGAATCACAGCGCGACTACAGCCAACTTGCAAGGCAACTTCAAGTTGCCTCCAGGACAGGCGACATTCCAGTGGCCAATCAAACAATAATCAGCTCTGTGGGAGGGAGGGGGAGGGAGGGGAGGGAGGGGGAGGGAGGGAGGGGAGGGAGGGGTTTGCCTGGAAAACTATTTTTACTTCCTGGAAAGTTGCTTCAGTTAAAGTGGAAGTAAACCCTCCTATCATTTTCAGGCAAGGAAGTTGCCATCTTGGCCTCTGTTTAATCTTCAACTGCCATGATGCTGCACATGTGATCATTTATGACACCAGCCGTTGGATGGTTTGACAGTTTTGTTGAGAGCACAACCAATGTGACAGTTGGCACTCCCGGCATGCGGGGAATGTATCAGCTTTTTGAAACTGTTAAATCGATGGGTTTACTTCCCCTTTAAGACAGGGCATCCGACTTGGAGGCAACTTCCATTGAAATCAATGGGCAATGGGTACAAGTCGCCTAGAAGTCGGATGGAAGTAGTACAGGAACCTTTTCTGAAGTCGGAGCGACTGCAGTAGTGTACATTAAGACCGCTCCATTCACTTCCATTACTTTTCTAAACTGCGCAACTTGGGGCGACTTGAAGTCGGATCCCAGGCCGCCCCTGTGTGAACCGACTCTTAATGGAACCACATGTTACAAAATGATATTTTGATTCTGTAAAAAAAATCTGTGGCTTTCACAACTTTAAATAAAAAACTACTATGTGGATTTTCCATGTACTGTGTATTACATTGGTGCAAATGCAGCAGGAGGCGTGAGCCTCCATGTTAAAAGTCAAAAACTCCAGCATGGAAATGTCCCCTAGAGATACTATTTGATTAATCAATGCACTTGTCTTTCTTCCAGCAGCAGTACAATTCCTTCCATGGAGAGAAGCTGGACATTGCACAGTTTGGAAACTGGAAAGGAGGTCCAACAACAAATGCCGCCACTAACCAAGAACCAAGCAACCACACGGAAAACAGTGAACGTTTATACCCTGCCCCCTACAGCATACCATTCCCTTACCACTACGGACACTTTCCAATGGACTCCCACGTGTTAAGTGGCAAAAAACAAGTGATGCCTCCTAGGTATGGACAGAGCCAAGGGTCGCCATGTGAGGTGGCGAGATTTTTCTTTGGCGCGATACAAACGGGGGGAGAGTGTCACTGGCATTACTCCAACCCCATAGTGCCAAATTCACCACCAAAAACTGTTCATGATCAGCCTGCAAGTCAGACGTGTCACAACCTCCCTCAAAATTATGATGGTAAGTAATTTTCTACATCCAGATATCTGTTCTGAATTACTAAATACAATAATTACCTTGTGTGTTCATTGATAAGGTCCACACTTTATTTCTAATGATTGATGGAACTCTTATCCGTAAGGGTTAGAGCCAGACGAAAGGTATTGCCTATATTTTCACTTTCATATACTATCCATGGCTAACACGGTGAAACGCTTTACATTTAAAGAGCATAAAAGATTGTGAAGGGCAAAGTGAGCCTTATTTTTGCAGCACCATTAATGGCTGTGGACCACCGAGCTGTCATTGAATGGCTCAGTTTACAGAAACAGTGTACAAAGCCCATCCGAGAAGCTACACTATATTACCAAAAGTATTGGGACGCCTGCATTTACACGCACATGAACTTTAATGGCATCCCAGTCTTAGTCCGTAGTGTTCAATATTGCGTTGGCCCACCCTTTACAGCTATAACAGCTTCATCTCTTCTGGGAAGGCTGTCCACAAGGTTTAGGAGTGTGTCTATGGGAATGTTTGACCATTCTTCCAGAAGCGCATTTGTGAGGTCAGGAACTGATGTGGACTAGAAGGCCTGGCTCACAGTCTCCGCTCTTATTCATCCTAAAGGTCTATCAGGTTGAGTTCAGGACTCTGTGCAGGCCAGTCAAGTTCCTCCACCCCAACCTCGCTCATCCATGTCTTTATGGACCTTGCTTTGTGCACTGGTGTGCAGTCATTTTGGAACAGGAAGGGGCCATCCCCAAACTGTTCCCACAAAGTTGGGAGCATGAAATTGTCCAAAATGTCTTGGTATCCTGACGCCTTAAGAGTTCCCTTTGGGATAAATTAGAGCGGAGACTACAAGCCAGGCCTTCTGGTCCAACATCAGTTCCTGACCTCACAAATACACTTCTGGAAGAATGGTCAAACATTCCCATAGACACTCCTAAACCTTGTGGACAGCCTTCCCAGAAGAGTTGAAGCTGTTATAGCTGCAAAGGGTGGGCCAACTCAATATTGAACCCTACGGACTAAAACTGGGATGCCATTAATGTTCATGTGCTTGTAAAGGCAGGTGTCCCAATACTTTTGGTAATATAGTGTATGTGCCATGTGATCACCGGTCATGACCAATCACAGTGATCACAGATGTAAATAGGAAAAAAATAAGATCACCCTGGGAGTATCTACTTTCCAACAAGTGATCATTTCTGGGGGATTTGTACTGTCCTAAAATTTTATTTCGGATGTTTTTATAACAGAAAGTGAGGGAAACTGTTTCCTTCTAAAAAAAAAAAATTTTTTCTTTTATATAATAAAAAAAATGAATGTTTTTTAAATACCATAAAAATTAATTACTATACTTCTAAAAACAAAAATGATATAAGATTAATTTGGGTACAGTATTGCATGGCCGTGTAATTGTCAGTCAAACTATCACAGCACTAAAACTGAAAAATGGCCTGGTAATGAAGGGGTTTAAGGCTAGGTTCACACTAGTGCAGTGAGATTTTAAACCGAATTTCATGCGATTTTGTAGTGGAATGTGGGTTTTAAATGTTTTTAATGTGTTTTACTACTGTGACTCATCAATGCTGTCAGCCAGCAGGAATGAGTCATTGGTTGTTAAAGCAGCGGAGCTCCCCCGTAAAAACAAATATTAAAAGCCAGCAGCTACACATACTGCAGCTGCTGACTTTTAATAAATGGCCACTTACCTGTCCTCACCTGGAGTCCAGAGACGTTGGCAGCAGAAGACGAGCAATCGCTCGTCACTCTGCTGCCCCCACCGCCATCATCGGTGAGAGAATCAGGAAGTGAAGCGTTGCGGCTTCACTGCCCGGTTCCCTACTGTGCATGCGCAAGTCACGCTGCGCCGTCCTCACTGTTCCCCGCTGTGTTCTGGGAGCCGTGTGTTTCCCAGAACACAACGGGGGGAGTGGCGTACTGGTCCCCGCAGAGTCTATGCCCGGAAGTGGGTGCAAATACCTTAGACAGGTATCTGCACCCCCCTCCCCCCTGAAAGGTGCCAATTGTGGCACCGGAGGGGGTGAGGAATCCGGTGAGCGGAAGCTCCACTTTAGGGTGGAGCTCCGCTTTAAGGAGTCGGCACCCTTCAGCAGCCTAAAATGTATGAATCATCCCTGCTGTCAGTGGGAATTCCCTGCCGCCGCAGGCTTGCTCCCGTTGTGATTTTACACAGTGGGAACTGATCAGCGGCACCAGCTGATCGTTCGGCACAGAGGCAAAACAGCAGTCTGTCTATGTAAACAAAGCAGATCGCCGTTCTGTCATTATGGAAGGCATTGATCCTGTGTTCCTGTAAAGCAGAAACACCATTCAATGCCTTCCACTAGTAAAAGCACCTCCCCACTACACTGAAACACCAGCTAGGAACACATTTAACCCTTTGATCGGCCCTGATGTTAACCCCTTCCCAGCCAGTGTCATTAGTAGAGTGACAGTGCACATTTTTAGCGCTGATCACTGTATTAGTGTCACTGGTCCCCAAAAAAGTGTCAAAAGTGTCAGTTAGGTGTCCGATTAGTCCGCCGCAATATTGCAATCCCGCTATAAGTCGCTGATCGCTGCCATTACTCAGTAATAAAAAATAAATAAATAAAAAATCCATAAATCTATCCCATAGTTTGTAGACACTATAACTTGTGGGCAAACCAATCAATATACCGTGCGCCCTTAATGCTGGGAGACAGCATTTATCTTCCATTTCTTGACGGTCGCAAACCATACTTTTTTTGTCACTGCTTTTCATTTATGGACTATTTTTTTATATATATATTAGAGTTTACACAGTTTTTAGTGCAACAATTTATGTTTACATATGTTATTAGTACAGTGACAGTGTATATTTATTTTAGCAGTTTTCCTGACATGCCAAAAACCAACGTTTTTCCCCAACGTGATTCCTCTCAAGCCTGCCTTGCATACACACGTTCATTAAAAAAAAACGCTCGACCAAAGCGCGGTGACGTCCGACGGCACTATAAAGGGGACATTCCATTCAAATGGCGCCACCCTTTGGGCTGCTTTTGCCGATCCTCATGTTAGTAAAGTTTGGTGAGAGACGATTCGCGCTTTTCAGCCTCGTGCTCTTCAGTCCGTTACAGCGTGACGAATGTGCTATCTCCATTACGAAAGCTAGTTTTACCAGAACGAGCGCTCCCGTCTCATACTTGATTCTGAGCATGCGCGTTTTTTTTCCCCTCGGAAAAGCATACACACGAGCGGTTTTCGTGACGAGAAAAAGACTGATGGGAAACACAACGGGAAAAAATAGAGCAGGTTCTAAATTTTTTGTGGGCAGTTTTCTCGTCGGGAAAACTGCTATGGAGCATACACATGACCGGTTTTCCCGTCCAATCTAAAAAATGTCTAAGTTTTCTTTTTGTTTTTTTTTCATTGGACTTTTTTTTTTCAATTTAAAGACTGCAGAGGCTTTCTTGTGAAAAAAAAAAAAAAAAAAAAGACCGCAGAGGTGATAAAAAACCACCAAAAGAAAGCGCTATTTGTGGTAAAATTACATCGCACAAAATATAAAAACCGCAGAGGTGATCAAATACCACTAGAAGAAAGCTCTATTTGTGGGGAAATAAGGACATCAATTTTATTTGGGCACAGCGTCGCACGACCGCGCAATTGTCAGTTAAAGTAACGCAGTGTCTAATCGCCTAATCGGGTGGGGGGTAAATCTTTTTGGGATTTTCTTTACCAAAAATATGTAGCAGAATGCATATTGGCCTAAATTGATGAAGAATTTTTTTTTTTTTAATTGGATGTGTTTTATAGCAGAAAGTAAAAATATATATATATATATTTTTTTTTTTTCAAAATTGTCGGTCGTTTTTGGTTCATAGCACAAAAAGACATAAAACACAGATGTGATTAAATACTAATAAAAAAAAAAGCTCTATTTGTGGGGAAAGAAATGGCATACATTTTATTTGGATACAGAGTCGCGCAATTGTCAGTTATGCAATGTACACAACACGATAGGAAGTTCCGATGAAAAAAGTCAGACGGAGTCCGTTGGAGTTTTTTTAATCGGAAATTCCGACCGTGTGTGGGCCCCATCGGAGAAATTCCATTGGAATTTTCAAATAGAACCTGTTCTATTTTTTTCCGATGAAATTCCGTCGGAATTCTGATGGAAGTTTGATCGAAAAACGTCCGATCGTGTGTACGGGGCATAAGAGTAATGCCCTGTACACACGATCGGATTTTCCGACGGGATAAAATCCGATGGAATTTTCCGTCGGAATTCCATTCAAGCTGTCTTCCATCAGTCTTGCCCTACACACTGTCAGTCCAAATTCCGACCGTCCAAAATGCGGTGATATACAACACTACGACCAGCCGAGAAAAAGGAAGTTCAATGCTTCCGAGCATGTGTCGACTTGATTCTGAGCATGCATGGGTTTTTTCTCCATCGGAGTTTCACACAGGCGATCGGAATTTCCTATCGTTTTTTTTTCCCATCGGAAATCAAATAAAACATGTTCTATTTCTAAATACCGACGGAAAAAAATCCGATGGGGCCCACACACGATCGGAATTTCTGATGAAAAAAGTCCTTTTTCATCGGAAATTCCGATCGGGTGTACGCGGCATTACACAGTGCCGTATCACCAAAAATGGCCTGGTCGTGAAGGGGGGTGTCGATGTCAATCCACTCTGCACGTCAACTAATATCTACATGTTAATCTTTCAAGTAATTGTTCCACATGAAGAAATTTGCAGAATTGTTGTTGTACCGATTACTCACTGTCATATTTCAGTGGTGGAAAGTGTCAGATTCCTGGACACGATTCATTACCCAGCAAAGCAGTGGTTTTGTGACTCGTAGGTTAATATTTGATCAGTGTTACCTCTCAGCTTCCTCCAAACAAACACAGCAGATAAAGCATCCTCCAGCTAATTTTATAAATGGGAAAACTGCTGGGCATCCATCAAACTCTCACGGCGCTGTGACTTGACCAAACACTCCATGATGTAATTATTGATGTGGAGTGTAAATCAGAGCGTGAGTAATGTAATGCAAAGCAGGCCTGTATGGTGATGGGGTTATCACAGATTGCTGTATCATGACAGCCTAGAAAACTGCTACAGTGTAAAACTTAAACAAACAGACAAGTGCTGAATGTAATGTTCCAATTAGTCCTGGATTTGCAAGAAGGTCCCCTAGGCCCCTGCTGAGTGCGGCAAAGATTTAGAGGGAACATCAGGCTGTTCCTTTTTTTAATATTTTTTAAAGCATGTTTAAATCCAAGAACATAAAGGTAATATATTTTGCAGATACCGGTCTACAAATGTGGTGGCTGTATTTGTTTCTTTTTAAGGCCCCTTTCAGTAGGGAAATCTGTCCGCTGATCCCCGCTTAGCAGGCGGAGGGCTTGTTTGTGTCCACTCTGCAGGCACAGACACAGCACGCTGTCCTCTATGGGCGGTCTAATAAAAAGGGACCACCTGTACGTTTACATCCGATCCAATAGAAGGATGGGGAACGGATCCCTGTCTGTCTGTTTTTAGCAGATAGAATCGGATGTCAGCGGGTGTCAATGGACACATGTCTTTTGACACCCGTCGCTCCATGTATGGTCATTTTGGGTCCACCTAAAAAATTTACAGGCTGACCCGGTTGGTCCTCCAATCCCTTCGCCAAGTGACCATGAAACCACCACAATAGGTTGGACTCTTACCAGAGAGCCTGGATCCTTTATTATGAAGGGTCAAACAGGCTTGATGAATATATCCCGGTAGGGGTCATCAGCAGGGGATGTACAAAGGAACCATGTCAGGAACAGCTCCAGAGCATCCAGGGGACTCCACCCAAACGACGATCGTGTAGTCAGATCCAAATGAAACATAAAACGCTGGATAGTGTAAAACCACTTAAGGGTTGCATTTTATATAAAGTATTGCACTAATGCCTGGTACACACGACCAACCGGTTTTTCCGTCGGATAATAAACCGACGGTTTTCCCGACAGAATTCCTCTCAGCCTGCCTTGCATACACACGCTCAGACAAAAGTCCGCCCATCCAAAGCGCGGTGACGTACAACACGTACGACGGCACTATAAAGGGAAAGTTCCATTCCAACGGCGCCACCCTTTGGGCTGCTTTTGCTGATCCTCGTGTTAGTAAAAGTTTGTTGAGAGACGATTTTACGCTTTTCAGCCTCGTGCTATTCAGTACTTTACAGCGTGACGAATGTGATATCTCCATTACGAACGCTAGTTTTACCAGAAAGAGCGCTCCTGTCTCTTACTTGATTCTGAGCATGCGCGTTTTTTTTTGCCCGTCGGAAAACCATACAGACGAACGGTTTTCCCGCCAGGATTTTTTCCTGACGGGAAAAAGGAGATCCTGCTCTCTTTTTTTGTCCCGCAGTTTTCCCGTCGGAAAAACTGCGATGGAGCATACACACGGCCGGGATTCTCGACGAAAAGCTCTCATAGCAGTTTTCCCGTTGGAAAAAAACAGTCGTGTGTACTAGGCATTACACGTATAAATAGTAAAAACAGCATTGCATGGTAAAAAAGGAAGGCGATCGCCACAGAATATCCAAACATGTAAAGTGCGCGATAACAGGAACATACAGCTCAGCCCGAACGGTTTCATCAACAAAAGGACTTTTTCCGGGGCATCAAGGCCTCTTGTCGGTGAAACCGGTCGTGCTGAGCTGTATGTTCCTGTTATTGCGCATTTTACATGTTTGGATGTTCATTTTTTTACCATGCAATGCTGTTTTTACTATGGATACGTGTAAGTGCAATACTTTGTATTAAATGCAACCCTTAAGAGGTTTTACACTATCCAACAATTTATGTTTTATTTGGATCTGACTACACGGTCGTCGTTTTGGGATGCTCTGGAGCTGTTTCTGACGTGGTTCCTTTGTACATCCCCTGCTGATGACCCCTACCGGGACATATTCATCAAGCCTGTTTGACCCTTCATAATAAAGGGTCCAGGCTCTCTGGTTAGAGTCCAACCTATTGTGGCGGTGGCGTGCTCACTTGGTGAAGGGATTGGATAAATTTATCCACAGTTGAATAATGGAGTTTGCCATTTGACCATATGGTCCATTTGAGAGACTGATTTTTCCGGACTGCTTATTTATTTATCATTTTGCTTTCAGTATTTTTAATATCAATCACTGAAGCGCAACACACCTTTATTTTGTTTCTTGTTTTTTGTGGTAATATCTCACATTTGTGATGCTGCTTTCTTTTTGCACTGAATTATCTTTTCACATGCATAGTATTATTTTTGTATTTATTGACCCGGTTTGTCCGTCTGTGTGAAAGGGGCCTTTTTTGCCTTATTTTCACCTGTTTTGTAATTGGGAGTGCAACTGCTCTTTAATCCATTACTGCTTGGACATTGGTGTAGTGATCTCAAATGAACAGCATACAATTGACACTGGGCCCCCAGGGTGGCTAGAAAAGCCTTCTTGGAGGCATGCCCATCCTGGCATAGCCAATACCTGCTGACAGTCCTCTGTACACCTGCTTCAAGATTTACCCCAACAACCCCCACTCTACCCCCTTTGAACATACGTCTTGTTTCCTTTTATAGAGATTAGAAGTAGGAGGGGACAACAAGAAGACTAATAAAAGCCATCCCTTTAAGGTGGTGGTACAAAGCTCAAAGTTTCAAACACTTTAGCTTAGTTTAAAGATGTGTGGAATGACAGGGGGGGGGCTGTATCCACAGGAGGGGTGTCCCAGAGTCAAGCAACCCATGACAGGGGGATGTGAATAGACCCAAAAAGGCATAAAATCCTTAAAGTGGATGTAAACCCAAATTTTTTTTTTTTTTTTTTTGCTGTCACGATGTAGTGTATAAGATTTCCTATCATTTGTGCCAGGTCTTGACACAAAGAGTTAATCCAGCTCTGAGCAATCCTCTTTTATTGTTCAGTGAGATAAAACAGACAAAAAGAGTTACCTGTGTCTGTTCCGCCCCCTTGCTTTGAGTGACAGGTTATTTACATATCTTGTGCACTAGCTTTAGACAGGCATTATTTTTTAATTTCCACCCCCACTCCTTTTCTGAAGTCATGTGGTTACTTTTCTGGATTTTGACTGGATGTTAGTGATCATAGCAGAAGGAATACACAGGAGAACATGCATGTTGACAAGGGGAGTGTAGAGGTGGGCGGGGAGTCTACTGACATCACGACTCCACCCACCGAGCTCCAGACAACAGATCCACCCACAGAATCTGCAGTTTTTCAGTTCTTATAACAGACAGAGGGGAGACATTTGACAGATAAGGATACATGCTGGAGGCATCTATATCCTTATAGATCAGCACTATGGCAGTAGTTTAGAAAGGATGAGAGTGGATTTACATCCACTTTAAACTACTCCAGGTCTCCCCCTGAGGGAAAGCTAAAAGAATAAGACCCAACTGACTACATGTTGATCCAGCCTGGTCCACCAGCAGAGAAAAGTAGGAAAGACTCTCTCAGGGATAAACTCTTTCTGGGCTTCCCACCAACACTTTATATTTGCCCACGTTTTCATGGTGCTCCTCTACTGGCAGGAGCAGGCTGTTATTTAGGGTTGAAAATATATTTATTGGTATTTTAACAGAGAAAACATGGAACAACATATAGAGTTACAATCCGGAAACAGTCACTGGTAAGCATGTGTGATGAGTCAGCCAAATGGCTATCGCCTACAGCTTAACCCTTATTACAATGGTGTAGGAAGTGGATTTGGCTAGAAGAGCCTCGTCGTTCATGGCAAGATTGTAAACATAAATTTTAGGAATTAAATGTTAAGACAAAAAGAAAGGACAAGGGAAAAATAAGATAGGGGGATCAGATGTTGGGTGTGGGGTGGGGCAGAAAGGGATGGAAAGGGGGGAAAAGAGGGAAGAAAGAAGACAGAAGGAAAGTACCGTATTTATTTAAGTTTAGGAGGGAATTTTAGGGAAAAAAACTTTTAGGAGGGAAGTTTAAGGGAAAAAAAACGTACATTTAAATGCAGCCTTATCAGTGTCATTTGCAGCCTTGTCACAGTGCAGCCTTGCCCCAGTGTCCATTGCAGCCTTGCCCCAGTGTCCATTGCAGCCTTGTCACAGTGGTCATTGCAGCCTTGCCCCAGTGTCCATTGCAGCCTTGCCCCAGTGTCCATTGCAGCCTTGCCCCAGTGTCCACTGCAGCCTTGTCACAGTGCAGCCTTGCCCCAGTATCACCTTGCCCCCAGTGTTCATTGCAGCCTTGCCCGAATTTAAAATTGGCGCTGCCGAGACTGGGTGGAGCGGGGCGAACGCCGCCGAGAACGCAGGGACTGGGCGGAGCCGAGATACACATAGCCGAGTGTACTCGGCTCTACTCGGCTCTTCTTGGCTCCGCTCACAGTCACGCCGAGTCCCGCCCTATGATGCACATAACACAGGTCCAATGGCGGGACTGGGCGTGACTGTGAGCTGAGCCGAGAAAAGCCGAGTACACTCAGCTATGTGTATCTCGGCGGCGATCGTTCCGCTCCGCTCACAGTCAGCGGAGATCGACGGGGATAGGTGGGTATCGGCGTATACCATGCACCCACAATTTTCCCCTGATTTTAAGGGGAAAAAAGTGCGTGTTATATGCCGATAAATACGGTAAGTAAGAGATCGGAGAAAAGTGTGAGAGCCGCTGAGGAGACATTCAGAGAAGGGTAATTAAGGGACTGTGGGGGGAAGGGGACCCTTAGGTACATGCCCTGCCCATCCCATTGTCATGTTACATGCGAGGATGAACATGTCGGAGTTGACAACATGCTTGCGAGAGTATGCAGGCTGTTATTTAAACCCAAACCCTCTTAAGCCTCCCCTGGCTCACAGCTATGGAGATATCTAATGGTCTAAGTGCAAGTTACAACGGGCCGGCCATCTATGCACCCTATCCTACACATCATTTGACCCTGCCAGTAATATATCCCCCTGTATTATGTTGCCAAAGCTCACTCACTATCCATGAAAGAGGAAAGCTGTCACACTAGAACAGGAATACAGAATACCTCTCCTTAGTTCCGCAACATATAGGGAGATGTTCTGTAGCACAAAGAATAGCCAAGAACAATGAAAACTCGTAACAGTAAGCACCTGCAGTTGGCACACAGAGTTATCAGCTCACAAGACTTCTGTTCTGTCTCAACTACAAAGCGATAAAGTTCATCTCCAGGTTTAAGTAGGCCTTACACAAGCTGGTTTGATATTCATCCCTTGCATCGATACAGGCAGTTTAACTCAATGAATAAACTCACAGTTAGGACGACAGACGATGAATCCTTTCGAATGTTCCGTTTAATGATGGATATTCATAGGTAGAAAAACGTTGCAGTTGTAAGCCACATGTAAGATGTTTAGCATGGAAGATATACAGGAGTAATGACCAGAATCAGGAAGTGGAGGAGATATATAAAGAACTACGGTGAGAGAGAGAGTTCAGCTAGAAAGAAGGGGACAGATCTTAAAGACACAGAGCAAGAATAATCACATAGTGTAACACAACACTCCCCGTCTGAAATCTTTAGATTTCATAACCTTAAACTAATATATATATTTTCAAAAAGTCCAATACTGACGAATGTCCTGGAACCTGTAATGAAAAAACATGCAACAAGCAAATAATAAACGTAAGTTCAACAGGATGAAGAACATAAAGTCACAGTATGATGTCTTCAAATAATTCCAAAGTTCTGAGTAGAACCTGTAGATGGCAGCAATGTACTCCCCGCCGTGCCGACAGCATGGCTAGTCCTTGCACAAGTCACTCACCTGGCAAAAGGAGTACTAACTCTGTAATTGGTCGACTAAAGGTTCGTGTCGATCCTCCCTTGGTTACCTTGACTTCTACCTTCCGGACTTTGTTATCGTCGCTGGGCATAACTTTAGTAATAAGACCCATAGGCCACTCATTCCGACAAACTTCCTTGTCTTTTAGAAGGATGAGGTCTCCAACCTTAAGATTCGGCTTAGATGCTTGCCATTTGTTACGACCTTGAAGGTGGTGAAGATACTTTTTCTTCCAGTGATGCCAGAACACATTGGCTAGATGCTGCACCTGCTTCCATTGATGCTCATAACTGTGTGACCGCAGCTTCTGTTTTGTACTTACAGAAGTGTGGAGTGAGGTGTTCACAGTTCTTATTTCCTGATCATCTTCAGGGTTTACTAGCCCATAGGTGGTGTCAATAGGGAGTAAGTAAGAGTCCTCACACAGAAACCTTGGAGGTGACAGCCATAAGCTGTCCTGAAGAGCGGCAGGTGACACGGCTCTGGTTCCACAGTCAGCTGAGTTGAGTTCAGTGGGAACGTGATGCCATTGACTTGGTAGAGAGAATCTCTTGATACGTTCAACCCTGTTGCTGACGTACACATAAAATTGTTTTGTTTGGTTGTTTATGTAACCAAGTACTACCTTACTGTCTGTATAGAAGGTGAAAGAATCAATTCTAGTGTCCATTTCACTTCGTATGACCTCAGCAATTTCTACTGCTAGCACGGCTGCACAAAGTTCAAGTCTTGGTATGGTATGTGCAGGCTTGGGTGTGAGTTTTGCCTTGCCTAGGACAAAACTACAGTGTGATTCTCCATTCAGTTCAGAGGTCTTCAAATAGGCTACTGCAGCAATAGCTTCAACTGATGCATCAGAGAAAATATGAATCTCTCTCCGGTTAGCAGTTGAAATGGAACCCGGAACATAGCAACGGGGAATCTGAAGTTTTTCTAGTGACTTCAAAGAATATCTCCACCTTTCCCACTTGTGTTGATTCTCACTAGGCAAGGGAGTATCCCAGTCTATGTTCTCAGTAGACAACTGTCTTAGTAAAATCTTACCTTGAATGGTAACTGGAGCAAGGAAACCCAGTGGGTCATAGATGCTATTCACCACGGACAGGACTCCTCTCTTAGTGAAGGGTTTGTCACAAGTTGACACTTGGAAGGTGAATTTGTCTTGCTTGATGTTCCACAACAAACCCAGACTTCGCTGTACAGGAGGCACATCTGTACCTAAGTCAAGGTTTTTTAGACTAGTGGCATAGTCCTCAGAGTGAAAGGCATTCATAAGTTCCTGGCTGTTGGATATAATCTTGTGCAGTCTAAGGTTTGCTACAGACAGCATCTCCTTTGTTCTGGTGAGAAGATCAATTGCTTCTTTAGCAGTTGGAAAGGACTTAAGTGCGTCGTCAACATAGAAGTTTCTTTCAACAAATTGACGGGCATCAGATCCATATTCAACTTCTCCAGTCTGAGCTGTTTTCCTTAGCCCATAAGTTGCCACTACTGGGGAAGGACTGTTACCGAAGACATGTACCTTCATGCGATAATCTATAACTTCCTTGTTGAGGTCATTGTCCTTGTGCCATAGAAACCTGAGGTAGTTTCTGTTGTCTTCTCTGACGATGAAGCAGTGAAACATCTGTTGAATGTCGGCCATTACTGCTACAGGCGCTTGTCTGAAACGAATCAAGACTCCTATTAGACTATTGTTCAAGTTGGGTCCAGTAAGGAGCATGTTGTTAAGAGAAACACCTTCGTGCTGAGGACTGGAATCAAAGACAACTCTGATTTGGTCTGGTTTGCGTGGGTGATACACGCCAAAGGATGGAAGGTACCAGCATTCTTCTCCCTCCTTTAGTGGGGGAGCAGGCTCTGCATGATCTCTGTCAAATACATTTTGCATAAAGTCCACAAAGTGCTTTTGCATCTCTGGTTTCCTGCTTAAGTTTCGCTTTAAGGAGAAGAATCTACTGATGGCCTGCTGTAAGTTGTTGGGCAATCTCTCTCTTGGGAGACGAAAGGGTAGGGGTGCTACCCAGTTATTGGAGTCATCTTGAAAGAACTCATTGTCCATTACCTTGATGAATTCTTTGTCTTCCATTGAAGGAGCCAGTATGTCATCTTCACTGGTTGCTTTAAACACTGTAGAGCCGAAGTCGCCATCATGGCAGGAGAAAGGGCTTGTGTCACCTGAGATACCATGTTGCCATTCGTGGCTGGCTATCTTCTCTTTCACCCAGTAGTGATGTGGGCATGGCTCAAAGTAAGTGTTTCGGCCATTTGGCAGAACATTTGTCTTGAATGACGAAATGTTGGTAGGTCTTTTCATTTTGCCTATGCAGACATTGCCTATAATGACCCACCCTAGATCCGTGCGCTGGGCAAATGGGGCATCTGGGGGTCCACTGACTTGTCTGTGTACCTTGTGAACTCTTAGAATGTCTCTTCCTAACAGAAGAAGGATCTGAGCATCTTTGTCAAGCGGCGGTATCTCATTTGCTATTACCTTGAGGTGAGGGTGATGGAAAGCAGCAGCTGGAGTAGGGATTTCTTCCCTGTTAGCAGGTATCTGATTGCACTCAACAAGTGTAGGTAAGGGTAATTGCAAGTTACCTTTGAGAGAAGATACCATGAGTCCATGAGCCCTTCTTCCAGAAACCTCTATAGTTCCACTACAGGTACCCAAGGTGTAAGGATGAGCTTCGCCTTTTATTTCAAATAGATTGAACAATTCCGATTTTGCAAGTGATCGATTGCTCTGATCGTCTAAGATAGCATATGCCTTTAGAGACTTTTCTGGTTGATCCTTGTGGTATATGTTCACCAAGCATATCTTAGCACAGGACTTACCACAGCGGTCTTCTCCACAAACTTCAGTGCAGGATGAAGAAATGATGGTAGAATTAGGCACTTGGTCTGTATTCTCCCCGCCATGCGTTAACCTGGGAGGAGTGTTGGCAGGTTGTGCAGAGCTGGGCTCAAGAGGATGGAGGGCTTGCACATGTTCTTCAGAGCCACACTCTATGCACTTGATGGACACATTACAGTCCCTTGCAAAATGTTCTGTAGAAGCACAGCATCTGAAACATACCCTAAATGTCTTTAAAAGCTCCTTGCGCTCTTCCAGAGGCTTTTTCCTAAAGCTGATACATTTATTGAGGGGGTGTGGCTTCTTGTGTATGGGACACTCTCTGTTAGGGTTTTCAATCTTCCTACTCTGTTTGTTCGTGGCCAGAACTGTGGTAGGAGTGGGAAGGATGTCAGTCTTTTTCACGGACACTGGGCCTCTATGGTTTCTATAGTTGCCCTGAAGACTGGTACTCTTAGGAAAGGGTGAGAAGAGGCTGTACTCACCGTAGGAAAAACTTGGATCGTTCTTGGTCTCTGCAATTTCCCTGATGAATTCACAGAAGAAAGAGAATGGAGGGAAGGAAACCTTGTTCTCTCTTTTGTATGATGACCCTAGTGCAGTCCATTTCTCTTGCAAACCATACGTGAGCTTGGAGACAATTGGGTTTACCCCTCTTGGAGTGTCAAGGTAACTGAGTCCAGGTAGTTTTGGGTCTGTCTTGGCTAGCTGAAGCTCAAGGAGAAGGTCACTCAGTCTCTGGAACTCCTTGTTGTCCTTACCGGATATCTTTGGGAAAGTTTCCAGACGCATGAACAAAGCATTTTCTATAGCTTCTGGACTGCCATAACTTTGCTCTAGTCGCTCCCATGCAGCTGTGAGGCCTGCAGTAGGATTGTCCATGAAAACCGATCTTAATGGCTTAACACGTGCAGCAGATAGAGGACCAAGCCATTTGATCAGCAGATTCAATTCTTGATCAGCTGTAATGCCAATATTGCTGATTGTAGTTCTGAAGGCACATTTCCAACTTCTGTAGTTCTCAGGTTGGTCATCAAAACTTGTAAGACCAGTCTTTGTGAGCTCTCTGCGAAGCATGTACCTCACAAACTCTTCTGTCTCAGTTGTCTCCGCCTTTATTTGAGATGCTGTTGGCTGTATGGTG
Organism: Rana muscosa; assembly: GCA_029206835.1. Lineage (NCBI taxonomy): Eukaryota > Metazoa > Chordata > Amphibia > Anura > Ranidae > Rana > Rana muscosa. The sequence continues at coordinate 66,151,542 of CM055117.1, read as the reverse complement.
CTGATTGCGTTATCTTTGACATTGTTGTTAAAGGACACAGGGAAATATGGTGCAGCAGATGCATCCAGGTGAGTTGCTTGCTTGAAGTCAGTTGTTCCAATGGTACGTTGATTCAAGGCTGTACCAATGACTGGAGATTGATGACTTGCTTGAAGCTTGCGCTGATGCTCTGTGACGTATGAAGGCAGGCAAGGTAGGCAGGTAGGAAATGCAGTGGAGTGATTTTGAGTGCAGGAAGTTGCTGGAACCTCTTTAACTTGAAGCTGTGATGGAGTCTCTATGTAGTCAGCATTGGAGACAATGGAGTGTGCACTGCAGTGGCTTAGGACATAGTCTTTAGTGCGTTTGAGGGGGTCTTCCATATCTGCTATGTTTAGGTTAATGCTGTCTTTCTCACTTGCACCTTCGTCTGCACTGATAGCTTGCTGTAGGACCCTTAGCTTTGCCATAGCTGCGTCATGTTTACACTGTTCATTTAAGGTTTCCATTGTTGCTCTTTGTCGTGCTGACTGCGCTTCCAACTCTGCTCTTTGATGTGCTAACTGCGCTTCCAACTCTGCTCTTTGACGTGCTGACAGCGCTTCCAACTCTGCTCTTTTTTCTGCATATGCCACCTGCACTTTGCTGGCTTCCACTTCAGCGTGGGCATTAATAAGTCGCTCACTGAGTGTTGAGTATCTTGAACTATGGGATCTTGACGAGTTTTTAGAACGTCTGGTGGAAACAGATCTGTGAGATGCAGTGTCCTGTAACAGCTTTATTTTTGCTTCTGCCTTTAATCTGGTTTGCTGGATAAAACTGTCTCTTTCAATATTGAGAGCATTGACGCGCTTTAATTGCATCATCGCATTTTCTGACTTCATGTTTTGTAAGACCTTAGTGAATTTGATGCTGGTAAGCTGATAAAGCTCTTTTGAGGCAGAAAGTTGTTTAATGGCGCCCTCTAGTGTCAGTAGTTCACGTTCAACAGACACTGTATTGGCTTCAGCAAGGATTTTCTCCCAGACTAATTCCAAGCTATTTGACAATTCAGTCCTTGAAGCTTCATAATTCTCCATTACTTTCCATGTGGGTTTAACTGAGCGTTTGGGTAACTCAGTTTCTTCAGGAACTTGTGGGGAGGTAGATGTGAGTTCACATGCAGAAGCTTGGTCACTCATGATAGCAGACTGACTGTGAAAGCAGGCAGGATCTGTGTGCTGAAATATGACACTGTGCAGATTGTCTCAGGCTGCCATGTGCTGCTCTGTCCCTTCTGTCTTGCTATGAGGGCAGTAAATCTTGTCTGTTTCAGTACTGACATGCAGAAATCTTGTAATTAGGCTGTGAAACTCCGTTTTTCTACTGTTCTGTCTCAACTACAAAGCGATAAAGTTCATCTCCAGGTTTAAGTAGGCCTTACTCAAGCTGGTTTGATATTCATCCCTTGCATCGATACAGGCAGTTTAACTCAATGAATAAACTCACAGTTAGGACAATAGACGATCAATCCTTTCGAATGTTCCGTTTAATGATGGATATTCATAGGTAGAAAAACGTTGCAGTTGTAAGCCACATGTAAGATGTTTAGCATGGAAGATATACAGGAGTAATGACCAGAATCAGGAAGTGGAGGAGACATATAAAGAACTACGGTGAGAGAGAGAGTTCAGCTAGAAAGAAGGGGACAGATCTTAAAGACACAGAGCAAGAATAATCACATAGTGTAACACAACAACTTCTATCAGGATCAATAGGTATTTTTTTACGCTTTTCAAACAGATATAGCAAAATGCCTTTGATAGTATAGTTAACAGACCAAAAGGGAGAATATAAGACAAGTTCCTTGTTAGGGTTTATATACACATCACATTTTAATTTTTTTTTGATAAAGCATGTTCCGTTAACCTAACTAATAAAATGTGTTTGTCTAAACTCTAGCAACAGCCAAGCGGTACAGCTCTGGAGAAAGCTCATCCGATGGATTCACAGGCTGTTCTTCATCCTCATCCTCGAGAGCCAACCTCCGTTATAAAGATGAACTCTACTGCTCCACAAATATGAAGAACAGCAAGCTGGAGAACAGAGGCACCACCACCTATCACACAGTGAAGGAGGAAAACAAGTTGGACTTCAATAGGTACCAGCAGGAAAAAACGATCGTCAGCGAAAAGCACTTTTCAAACTCCTTGAACAATTCTCTGCTGCCAAAATCCGAATGCCTTCACGCAAAGACTGTAGGACAATTGAGCCACCTGCTCCCTAGGCCGGTGGTCTACGAGCAGACAAGAAGGGTCTGTATGAAGGAGCCTAGATATGGGCCTGTCGGTCTGCATCAGACCGGCTATCATGAACTGGAAAATGACAGAACAGCGCAAAAATATCCCCACCACAACTCCGAACACGAGCACTTCAAATCCCGTAGCCAAGTCCCTTACGTACCTCTTAATTACCACCATGTGTTATCCAAGCATGGAACTTGTCAGGCTTCATCGTGCACAGAGCCTGAACATGGCACAGAAAACTATGGCTATTCCTCAGAGGAAATTAACTCGTTTATTTACAAAAACCAAAGTCCTTCGTCCATGTCTTCTCCAGAAACCCACCGTGAAACTGCACTTCCCCACTATATTGGGACTTCTGTCATTATAACCAATGGAAGGTGACAGCGGTCCCTAGGGGTTTTTTTTTTTTTTCATTCGTTGATTGGAACGGGAAAAAATATGGAAAAACAATCTAACTGGAATTATTTACTCGGAAGCATGAGTGAGACCAGTGACCAATCCTTACTAAGCGTAGCCGAAGGTCGTCAAAGGACAGACGTGCATGTTTTCTTGCCAAGCCATGTGTAATAGAACCTGAAAGGTCAGGAATACACAACTAGCCTGAGAGCGGCATTGTTACAGATTAATCTCTGGTGTAGGCCATGCCATTTAAGAAGTCATGTGCCAGATCATATTTTCCCCTACTCCACTGCTGGATGAATAGAAAGGCCAGATTCTTAGATGTACACCTTCATACTTCATTACATAGAGGAAAAGTTTCCTCTCTCTCCTTAAACAACCCATATTATTTAATCCCCTATTACCCCAGAGAAAATTTCATTTTCAAAGAGTAAATCCAGAAGAACGTGAAAAGCTAAAATTAGGCTACCCACAGACATAATATACCAGACTTAAAGGAGAAGTAGTGTATTTTACGTTATTACAATAACATCAACCTGGAGGTAACTTTCAACATGACTCACATTTTTGCCCCTTGCTCTTCCTAAAATTTTCCATTTCTATATTTCTTAAACAGAGATTCGGAAAGGCAGAATTAGCAGTGAAGTTATATATTTTATTTTAGTATGCATCACTCAAGAGCAGTCTGGAGCCATCCCAGAGGCCTGCCTACATCCTCATAATGCAGAAGAGCATGCCCCCACCTGCATAATGCGGTACCTGCTGGCAACCATGTAACCTATCAGGCCTGTACATGGCCAATAATAGGGCCTATGCAAATATATATTTTGAAAGCATCTGCAAATTCATTCAAATTTTAAGAGGGCTCTGGCTGTGCTAGCAGATATTCAAATTATAGGTATAACCTGAAAGCTAATGCGGACTGATTTCTAATAAAGCTATTATTTTTCTGGGAACCCTGAAATAAGATCATCATTTCAGCTTCAAAGATATAAAAAAAAAAAAGAAAGCATTTACTTGTTTGCGAAAATATATATCTTATACACTATATTGTCAAAAGTATTGGGACACCTGCCTTTACACGCACATGAACTTTAATGGCATCCCAGGCTTAGTCCGTAGGGTTCAATATAGAGTTGGCCCATTCTTTGCGGCTATAACAGCTTCAACTCTTCTGGGAAGGCTGTCCACAAGGTTTAGGAGTGTGTCTATGGGAATGTTTGACCATTTTTCCAGAAGTGCATTGGTGAGGTCAGGCAATGATGTTGGAGGAGAAGACCTGGCTTGCAATCTCCGCTCTAATTCATCCCAAAGGTATTCTATCGGGTTGAGGTCAGGACTCTGTGGAGGCCAGTCAAGTTCCTCCACCCCAAACTCACTCATCCATGTCTTTATGGACCTTGCTTTGTGCACTGGTCCAAATCATTTGGTGGAGGGGGGATTATGGTGTGGGGTTGTTTTTCAGAGGTTGGGCTTGGCCCCTTAGTTCCATTGAAGGGAACTCTTATGCCTTGTACACACGATCGGATTTCCGATGGAATAAAATCCGATGGACTTGATTCATCGAAAATTCCGATCGTGTGTGGGCCCCATCTGACTTTTTTCCATCGGAGTAAAAAAATAGAACATGTTTTACATTTTTCCGATGGGAAATTCCGATCGTCTGTGTGGAATTCCATCGGAGAAAAATCCACGCATGCTCAGAATCAAGTCGACGCATGCTCGGAAGCATTGAACTTCATTTTTCTCGGCTCGTCTGAGTGTTTTACGTCACCCGCGTTTTGGACGCTCGGAATTTAGTCTGACAGTGTGTATGCAAGACTGATGGAAGTCATCTTCATCGGAATTCCAACAGAAAATTCCATCGGATTTTATTCCATCGGAAATCCGATCGTGTGTACAAGGCATTAAGGCGTCAGCATGCCAAGAAATTTTGGACAATTTCATGCTCCCAACTTTGTGGGAACAGTTTGGGGATGGAGCCTTCCTGTTCCAACATGACTGTATACCAGTGTGCAAAGCAAGGTCCATAAAGACATGGATGAGAGAGCGTCCTGACCTCAGCCCGATAGAACACCGTTGGGATGAATTAGAGCGGAGACTACAAGCCAGGCCTTCTCATCCACATCAGTGCCTGACCTCACAAAGGTCAAACATTCCCATAGACACACTCCTAAACCTTGTGGACAGCCTTCCCAGAAGGGTTGTAGCTGTTATAGTGGAAAAGTGTGGGCCAACACAATATTGAACCCTACAGACTAACACTGGGATGCTATTACAGTTTATGTGCGCGTAAAGGCAGGCATCCCAATACGTTTGGTAATATAGTGTATATCAATAAAAAAGGAAGCATTTACTTGTTTGCAAAAATATATATCCTATAGGTCCTTCTGTCTGAAACTGGAATGGCCCAAGAGCTGTCACAGGCCAGAGAAACACAGCAGAGCCTTAAATATAGCAAAGTCTACTATTTAGACAAGAGGCCACCGATGAAGTGTCTATACATGAATCCAGTTGGGTTGTTGTAGCCTGCCCTGCACATAGCTTGCTTGTCATTTTTACTATTAAATGTACCATTGTATATTTCACTGATCCTAGTGATCTTAGCATCCTTGCAAAAGTATTGATCTTAATGGCAGTTCTCTTCTATGAATAAGGATTGGCATTAAAGAAAGTATTTTGCTTTCCCACATTCATACTATGACAGAGAGCGTGGAGCAGGAAGCAGAGCCTGCCTTTGTAATGAGTGAATATGACCCCCCCATGTAAACATATATTTGCAAATTATACATATAAAATTAAAAAATAAAATAAAAAATGAATTAAAACAATTTTTTTTAATTAAGCAGACCACGTTCAATTTATTATGCACGCCCTTATGCCCTGTACACACGATCAGATTTCCGATGGAATAAAATCCGATGGAATTTTCCATCGGAATTCCGATGAAGCTGACTTTCATCAGTCTTGCCTACACACCATCAGTCAAAATTCTGACCGTCCAAAGCACTGTGACGTACAACACTCCGACGAGCCGAGAAAAATTAAGTTCAATGCTTCTGAGCATGCGTCGACTTGATTCTGAGCATGCGTGGGTTTTTTCTCTGTTGGAGTTCCACACAGACGATCAGAATTTCCTATCGTTTTTTTGTCCATCGGAAAAATTTAAAACATGTTCTATTTTTTAACACCGATGGAAAAAAGTCCGATGGGGCCCACACATGATCGTTTTTTCAGATGAAAAAAGTCCATCGGACTTTTTTAATCGGAAAAACCGACCGTGTGTACAGGGCATTAATGTCAGTTAAGAAGCAATCCAATACCAGAGAAGAGGAAGGGGAAGTATGGTTTTAAGGTTTACACACTACAAGTAGAAACTATTGTAGGAAACTTATCTGAAATTTATTTTAAAACAGCAGACAGAGGTCCAAATAAAAATTACGTTTTTGCAGGCAAATGGGGTAAGTGGATTATTAGAGGAATGCCTTGTACACACGGTTGAAATTTCCTATGAAAAAAGTCCGACTGAGTTTTTTCATCGGACATTCCGACCGTGTGTGTGCCCCATCGGACTTAATTCTGAGGAATTCCGTCGGAGTTTAGATAGAGAACAGGTTCTCTTTTACTCCGATGGAATTCCGTCGGAATTCCGATGTGCCTTTGGCCGGACAATAGTCCGACCGTGTTTACGGGGCAGTAGAGAAAAAAGAACATAAATATGACAAACATTTAATTTGTCAAAAGAGAATATTGTATTTATTAGTAAAAACTCAGAACTGGAGTTATACTTTTATGTTTGGTATTTTAAATTGACCAGATCACATTGACAGTCCTATTTACAGTGAGGGGAAAAAAGTATTTGCTCCCCTGCTGATTTTGTACGTTTGCCCACTGACAAAGAAATGATCAGTCTATAATTTCATTCCAGAATGATCAGACACATTAATGGAACTAAGTTAATTTTTCAGATTGTCAACATAGCAATACAGAAATACAGAAGGTATGGCCATAATACATATCTATCATCATAATAGAACGCAAGACGTGTGATATGTATCTAAATACTAATGGGACTGAATAATATTTCCCCATCTATGATCAGGAGTACCACCATGTATGGTGAATGGTAGAGATCCGGAGTCACGGGGAATCCTCGTAGTGATCCCCGAGATAGTCACAGGGCTCACTACTGTGTGAGGCCCCATAAGCTAGGGTGACCAGACATCCCCGGTTTCAGGGGACAGTCCCCGGATTGAGGACACTGTCCCCGGACCAAGTCTGTCCCCAGTTTTGTCCCTGGATTGGATTTGAACAGGGGCCATGGGGCAATTTCACAGACAGTCAGTGCAGGGGGGTGTATTTTTCCATTTTCTGTGCCCCTTTCTGATGATCATGTGCTGGTCGGAGCGAAGGTAATATTTCTTCAGTTTCGGGTGCATGCCAATTCAGCTCCGCTCGCATGTTCTTCTGCCTTGGCTCAAGTCCCAGCCAGCCGCCTGCTTATCTCCTTGCCTTCCCTGGTGGAGTGATCTTCCTCCACTCCCCACCCAGTAGTAGCCAGGGCCCAGAGAGTAAGACTTGACAGGCTGTGAGGCGGGCGGCGGCGATGGGCAGAGAGTCGCTGATTGCCGCCATTACTAGAAGAAAAAAAAAAAATATGCCCCCGGATTTCATTTTAAAAATCTGGTCACCTTACCATAAGCGATCATCTGTATTGTGCATATAAGTACTAGAAAAAAAAGAAGTAATAAAGAAGAGAGAAGAGGAAGAGAAAAAAAAAAAACGAAAAAAAAAAAAAAAACAGTCTATAATTTTAATGGTAGGTTGAGAGACAGAATAGCAAAACGAATATCCAGAAAAACGCATTTCAAAAAAGTTATATATTGATTTGCATTTTAATGAGTGAAATAAGTATTTGACCCCTTCGCAAAACATGACTTGGTACTTGGTGGCAAAACCCTTGTTGGCAATCACAGAGGCCAGACGTTAGTTGGCCACCAGGTTTGCACACATCTCAGGAGGAATTTTGTCCCCACTCCTCTTTGCAGATCCAAGTCATTAAGGTTTCGAGGCTGACGTTTGGTAACTCGAACCTTCAGCTCCCTCCACATATTTTCTATGGGATTAGGGTCTGGAGACTGGCTAAGCCACTCCAGGACCTTAATGTTCTTCTTCTTGAACCACTCCTTTTTTTTACCTTGGCCGTGTGGTTTGGGTCATTGTCATGCTGGAATACCCATCCACAACCCATTTTCAATGCCCTGGCTAAGGGAAGGAGGTTCTCACCCAAGATTTGATGGTACATGGGCCCGTCCATCATCCCTTTGATGCAGTGAAGTTGTCCTGTCCCCCTAGCAGAAAAACACCCCCAAGGCATAATGTTTCCACCTCCATGTTTGATGTTGGGGATGGTGTTCTTGGGATCATAGGCAGCATTCCTCCCCCTCCAAACACGGTGAGTTGAGTTGATGCCAAAGAGCTTGATTTTGGTCTCATCTGGCCACAGCACTTTCCCCCAGTTCTCCTCTGAATCATTCAGATGTTCATTAGTAAACTTCAGACGGGCCTGTACATGTGATTTCTTGAGCATTGTGGGCACTGCAGGATTTCAGTCCTTCACGGCATATTGTGTTACAAATTGTTTTCTTGGTGACTATGGTCCCAGCTCCCTTGAGATCATTGACAAGATTCTCCCGTGTAGTTCTGGGCTGATTCCTCACCGTTCTCATGATCATTGAAACTCCACGAGGTGAGATCTTGCATGGAGCCCCAGATTGAGGGAGAATGACGGTTATTTTGTGTTTCTTCCATTTGCGAATAATCGCACCAACTGTTGTCACCCTCTCACAAAGCTGCTTGGTGATGGTCTTGTAGCCCATTCCAGCCTTGATTAGGTCTACAATCTTGTCCCTGATGTCCTTGGACAGCTCTTTGGTCTTGGCCATGATGGAGAGATTGGAATCTGATTGCTTCTGTGCACAGGTGTCTTTTATACAGGTAACAAGCTGAGATTAGGAGCACTCCCTTTAAGAAAGTGCTCCTAATCTCAGCTCATTACCTGTATAGAAGACACCTGGGAGCCAGAAATCTTGCGTGTTGATAAAGGATCAAATACTTATTTCACCCATTAAAATGCAAATCAATTTATAACTTTTTTGAAATGCATTTTTCTGCATATTTTTGTTGTTATTCAGTCTCTCACTGTTAAAATAAACCTACCATTAAAATTATAGACTGATCATTTCTTTCTCAGTGGGCAAACGTACAAAATCAGCAGAAGATCAAATACTTTTTTCCCCTCACTGTATCTAAAACTTGGGCAAGTTCTTGGAGACGGCGGAAAGTGCTGTTTGCCAAAGCAGCCGCCTCCTTGCTAGTCATGTTGTCAGACGGCCTATGAGGAAAGATGGGTCTGACCTCACAGCCATCTTTAGGACTCATGCACACTGGACGTTTTTATCGCTGCTCTTAGGGGCATCTGGCCTTTTTTTTTCTGCCTCTAAACACCCCAGCATGTTAGCCTATGTGTCCGTGCACACACAGGCGTTTCGAGGCAGAAAAAAACCCACTGCCAGCATGTCCAGGAGCAGCAGTGTTCTGGCAGCAAAAACCCTTGACGCTTGTAAACCTGCATTAACGTTAGTTGCGTTAAGCGCTTGAGCATTATTCATTTCAATGCAATGAATTAATGCCCAAGCGCTTGGTGCACCTAAACACATCTTGACACGTTTACACGTGTCAAGCATTTTTTCTGACAAAATACTGCTCCTAGGAGGAGTTATGGGCAAACGCTCTGTGTGCATGAGGTCTTATGCTGGCCATACATGGGTCAAATTCCGAAAAAAAAATCTTTTGAAAATCAAAAATTTTGTGTTTTGTGATCCGATGGCACCACCATTGATTTTTGAAATTTGACCAACCAAGCCTCCAATTTCACCTCATGTTGCTACAGAAAATAATTTTCGTGGCTGGGAATCTCCTTTTCTTTCCAGGAATTTTATTTTCTTGTGCTCATTTCTTTTTCGACTATATTTCTCATACGATTCTCCCATCATTGATTAGAAAATCGTTAATTTTTTTAGAAATTCCAACATGCTGATCACTCAAATTCAATGACAGCACGAAAATCGGCAATTGCTACAGCCCACTAATGGTGCTGCGAAATTTGAACGCAAAAATCTTAGATAAGCTTTTTGAAAGAAAATTATTTCGGAATTCGACCCATGTATGGCTTGGCCTTAGCCCGCACCTAGGAAGATGGGACAAAGTACTTCATTTGGCCCCCAGGGAACAGAATACATTAATAAAAATTAGTGGAGCACCGAAATTTCGACCACTGAAAATTATCGTCCGAAAATAGGTTTTTCAGCGTTATGCCGAAAGAAAAATAAAGTGCTGATAATGGCTGCGGAAAACACCCGCAATTTTACCAAGATTTTGACGTGCTTTTACCGTGATTTTGCTGCAAATTTACTTGCTTATATTGTATTTTCATAGGTCAGGTGACTCAAAATTTCGATGGGGAAGTGCATCCTGAATTTTCAGCACTTAAATTTTCATTTTGGTGCCAAACTAATAAAAACTAAACTGAGACCTCTATAAATATGTCAACGTAATAAAAACAAAATGTAGAGATTCCAGTGACTTATCTCTCCAGTGAATGGAAGGGAGGAGAATTTACACAGGAGGCACCCAAATGGTAATAAATTCTGAAAGAGTTTCTAACCAATCCCCTTGGTGAAAAAACCCCCCAAAATGGCTAGAATTTGGCTTAATGTGAACTCTCAATGGCATTATCGGATTTTGGGCTGCTGTACAAGGGCACTTGAGATGCGTTTACAATAAGTTCATAATAAAAAAATAAGAAAAGCACAAACTGACCCTAATTGGCCCCAGTAACCCATGTGTGTACTCGCCCGTATATTGCTAAGTCATTTTCCGCGCTAAATGTGATGAAACATCAGCTCAGCAAAATTGCTTTCACAAACTGAAATTCATGAATTTTGCCCGCACTTCACTTTTAGAGATTAAGTAGAATACAGGCAAGCGTGCGCCTTATTTTCCTAGATATATTGGGCAATCATTTAAATTAAAAAATAGTAATGGAAAGGCCTGCTTGCTAAGAACGCCCATTTACTCGGAGTGGGAGAAGTTAAGGTCGTGAATAATCTTAATGACCTCACCAAGCCGCTCAGCTTTTACCAGACAGTGGGGATTTGTCTCTTCATCCTATAATAACACAATATTTTGGCAGGACAGGAAACGCAAGTACCAAAGACATTTTTCCAAGGACAGATCCCGTCTGTAGAATGAGACTGCAGCTGCTCCCTGTTCAGAAATGAACAATTAGATTCTTCTGAACAAGGTAGACATGACCTAAAGCAGTAAGAATATGTATTTATACCAGCAAGGGCTGACTATGCAGCTATTAATGTGCAACAAATTCATTCAGACATTAGTCTTTACATATATTAATAAACCAAAGTGACAGAACGTTGTCTTGGGTTCTTTTATTGTGTGTATTTTTATATGTGTCTGCTATGTAAAAAGCTACATTTCACTGATGGTAAAGAGAGCCTGTTGCCAGGCCATATACATTATATTCTCAACCTTTTTTTTTCTGTTCAAACCTCCTTCAAAAGTTTGTAAAATCTCCAATCAACCCTAGTGAATTATACCTAGTTGGGCCTTCATTTTGATAAATCCTTCATTTGTTATCATAGAAAACCTAACCCAAAAAAGTGGGGAAAAAAATGTCTTTAACGGCTTCTGGCATGGCCACTGAACATATACAGCCGGGCGGGAAAAGCATTGTTCTCTGAACATGAACGTGTATGTCCTCCCACAATCGAGACTCGTGCACTTCCCCCCTGGGAGCGCAAAATCGCAATACCATGCTGCTGCGATCCGCCTTGGTACCATGTGATTGCTATCACCAATCACAGCAATCACATGTCTAGTAGTAAGACAATGACTGTCATGATACCATTGCTTACAACTGTGATCTCTGTGATTAGTCACAGTGATCACATGGTAGAGGGCCAATCACATCAGCCCTGTACCATGTGATAACTGTGGCCAATCATAGCTATCACAATAGTAAAGAATGGCATCATGAAAGGATGCCAAACACGCATTGAGAATTGATTGCTTATACAGTGATCATCACTGTAAGAAGCAATCATAGTGAAAAAGAAATCCAGATCACGCCCTCATCTCCAAAGTTGTACAGTGCCACTATGGTAAACCTGCAATTCTCTGGTCATAGTATGTAAAAAAAATGTTTGTACATACTGTCACCAGAGCAAGTGCAGTGTATGGTGAAATTGTACTGCTGTGGCACTGATCATGTACAATGGCTGGCTGCTCTGATATCACTAAAATCACCAGACCACCGCCATCAACTCACAGTGTCGCCAATCACCGCCACATCAGTCATTTTGTCCCTGTTCACCACCACACCTGTCATATTGTTCCTGACCACTGCCACACCAGCCGTATTGTCCCTAATCACCGCCACACCAGTCCCAGTGTCCTTGATCACAGCCACACCAATCATATTGTCCCTATTCATGGCCACACCAGTTATAGTGTTCCAGAGCACCGCCACACCAGTCATATTGTCCTTAATCACCACCACACCAGTTACAGTTTTCCTAATCACCCCCACACCAATCCCAGTGTCACCAGACCAGTGTAAGGCAGCAACAGTGTTTCTGTTAACTGGCCCTGCCACATCAGTGCAGTGTTGCCTCTGATTGCCTCCTGTACTAACCCTGGCCTTTTTATTGATCACATTCCTGCCTGTTGCCTGGACCGATCCTTTGCCCATTTGCTGACCTTGTCTCTGCCTGCAGCCTAAAATGACCCAACTATCTAACCAAGTCTAGTATATAATTATTACAAAAAATGAAAAATTCTCACACCATAGCAGAATGTGTTTTGCAGTGAAATTCTAACTATGCCATGCTGTGTGAGAAATATCTTATTAATTAACTTTGTGTAAAAAAAAAATAATAATTCCATTTTCATTCTGCATTTTCCCAAAACTTTTGGCAAAACAATGAAGCCTTCAGAAGACCCACCATGCCTCTTACAAAATACCATGGGGTGTTTTTTTTTCAAAATGGGATCATTTTGTGGGTGTGTCCACTTCTGTGACATCACATATATGTGTTTTGTCGTCGTCAGCAGTGCCTTAGTTTGAGAGCAACCCTGTGGAACCCAGATGGCACCCCAAGGTGAGAAAGGCTGCAGTAGGCTCCATACCTCTGCACAGACCTGGAGCTGAAGGAGACTGCTGAGCCAGATGCGTTGATAGCAGTTGCAATACTCTGACCGCTCCAATGAAAAAACGAAATAAATGCACTTTTTTTCTATTTAGGTTTCTTTTTTTTTTTTTAAAAAAAGGTGAAATGTGCATTTATTGTACACAAAAAGCAAATTTACGAAAAACAATGTTTTTTTGTGACCTGTCGGGTTGCACTTCCTATGTTTACCACCACTGATAAACTAAAATGTTTGTACGATTTTATGGAGAAGTAATCTGCCTAACTGTTCTTTTCACAAATTCCAGCTATCAAACATAAATGAAGTAAGCAAGTAGTTCTTTAATATATGCACCACTAAAGCCAAGAATTACAACCCAAGGATGTTTCCACGGCAGTGCCCATCCTTATCTGAAACTCCTGTGAATGTATTTCATGCTTCCATGCTTTATACAAACAGCTTAATCTAATCTAAATCAGCGTGCAGCATTTCAAGAACGCATGCACCTTCACAATGCTGCAGGGCTTTTATTGGCATACAGCAAAACCTGATCGTTATAACCCTCCTGATACTTTTATCATGCAGTTCCTTCACTTTACTTTATACAAGTATAAAAATGTGATGAAAATATTACATTATCGTCATGCAGAGTGCATTGCATTCTTTTCGTTTTTCAACAATTCAGTAATTGCTTGGTGTCCATGGGCGTCTGCTCCATAGGGCAAGGGGGGTCGTTTGCCCCCCCCCCTGAAATCAAGAAGGTGTTGGCCAAATTGGCAGTGTTCTACACCCTCCGCCGCCCTTACACCCACTTCCAGCCCTGCACAGATCTGCACCGCAGCACATGTACTCCCTCCTCCCCCCCCCCCCAGGCTCACCACACCTCCCCATCGCCTCTTTAAGGCGGCCGTGTCTCGTGGTTTGGCAGCGCTTGGTGGGTGGGGCCTCGCGCTGCAACCCGATTGGCCCCGGCTCTTCTCGTTCTCCCGGGCACGGGCCGGCTCTGCCCCTGGCCCTTGGACTGTGCAGTGCGCCTGGGGAGAGAAGAAGAAAAAGAGCCGGGGGGAGATGGCGGAGCGGAGGGTGTCTCGAGTCGGTGGTGGTAGTACCTCGGGGCCTGGCCTCCTGCGGGGCAGCCTGCTGCACACACCCGCTGGACCTGCTGAAGGTGAGAAGGAAAGAGCCGGACGTGTGTGTGTGTGTGTGACTGCAGAGAAATTACATCATAGGACACGTCATACATATGGTCAGTGTGGTCAGTGTGCAGTGTAGTGGTCAGTGTGGTCAGTGTGCAGTGTAGTGGTCAGAGTGTAGTGTGTGTAGTGTCCAGAGGTGCAGGGTGCTGCTGTGTAATGCAAAGGGGTGCAGGGTGCTGTGTAATGTAAAGGGGTCCAGAGATGCAGTTGTGGAGAGGGGGTACACAGTAGTGACAAAGAGATATTTAAAGATGCCTGGGGGCACAGTGGGGTGTTTTTACATTTTAACGTGGGGGGAGGGGGTCGCTTTTAACCCCCGCTAGCGGTCGAACAAAGGGTAAAATGCGACTGTGTATCACCGCTGCCGAAACGCCCCCCCCTGAAAAAAATTCAGCGGACGCCCATGTTGGTGTCCAAGTTTTGTTCACTACATGGCGGTATATATATAAATATATATATATATATATATATATATATTAGGGCTGTTACTGATTAAAATTTTCGTGTTCGATTAATTAATTTTATTTTTTAAATTGATTAATCGACTAATTTCGATTAATTATAATGCACATACAGATCCAACTACTTTTAGCTGATCTCCTTGCAGGCCGATTCCCAGTGCAGCTACCAACCACTGTAAAAATGGTGCGAGCAATACCAAACGGTAGCAAAAGCAGTCATAAAAACATGTAGCCAAGTATGATACTGGTATAAAAATGTGTACAACGATACCACTGCTGAATCCAGATGAGGAGGGGTTAACATCAGTCCGTAGGCATGTAGATGTCCCGTGAAGAGAACTATCAACTCCCAGTGGATGGCTGTAGAATCCCAGGTTGATAGAGGGAAGTGTAATATGGTGCTGCTATAAGACCAAAAACAGTACAAAACAGATTACAGCTCAAAAATTAAAAAATGACATTTATCCTGCAAGGCTAGTTAAAAACACCTGAACATATTCAAAAATATGGGGGCTTGGTCACACTATATGGTCATATAGTGCTAAGCCCACTTACTGCGAACAAAGTACCCCAAATTAGTGGGTCCAACCCTAGTAATAGAATGAAAGAACCTGCGTCTCAACCAGCCCTTAATCTACATGCAGTGCGCCAGACGCATGAATTCCAATGGGTTTTTATTTTTATTTTTAGAAGCACATGATTAGAGTCAGAGGCTCTAATTGACTTCAAAAAGGGTGTGCTCGGGGTGCAGAGCATTTGTCTTCCTGCTTCTCCTCCTTGCCAATAAGGAAGAGGGTCCTGAGACCCAATTGGCCCGGAGTCCTAAGACCCGATTAGCCACGGGTCCTAAGTCCTGATTGGCTGGGAGGTGAAGCGACCGCCGGGATTCGCGCAGAGAAGCCGCAACATGGATAAGGTAAGTGCAGGGGCTGGCGGGCGACGGGCAAACGATGCACCGATCGAGCGACGGGGAAGCGGCGGTCGATTGAGTGAGCATCGGGGAAGGGATGGGGGGGGTTGTGGTTGTTGTTTGGTGGCTGGCTGGGGAGGAGACGTGTTTGGCTGGCTGGGGAGGCCGCGGGCCGTCCCCCCAAAAAAGTTGAGCACCAGCCGCCACTGGACAATTCCCATTTTCCTTCTCTTTCTGTCTCTAGATACAAGAGGAAGTAATGGATGTCTCAAAAGTAAGCCTCACTAAGTTATTACCTGTTGTCCTCTTTGAAAGATCTCTCCTTTCTTCCTGCCCCAAGAATACAGACCACATTAGCAGTAGGAAGGGGTCCTAACCATTCTCAACTCCTTTTTAAATAAAAAACAACTCTGATGCACTTTATCGGCTTGGTTTGAATTACCCAGACATTTAACGATATAATAAGTAATATTCTATATAATATTACAAGTTCTGCTGAGATAGGTATTATTTATGTCCCTATCCCCCAGTTTTCTTAAAAAAAAAAAAGGCACGTCTCAAAGCCTATCACATTTAACCCAAAGACGTGTACCATTGTTAGGGTGCCCCAGGGATATTGTATATAACAATATCCCTGGGGCACCCCTTTTACAAAATTTCTCTTTATTTGGGATGTGGCAAGGATTTCCAGTTATATACTCTTGATTGGTTTCTCCTCTTAGTTTTGTACCATTGTTAGGGGGTTTGAGACCTGCACCTTTTACTTATATTGGAAAGAATATGCAAATATTGCTTTCTATGGGACAAGGCAATGGCGTTCTTATGCAATGTTCATAGGAAAACAAGTTCACACATCTGACCTGGTGGTAGAGAAGACAATGGGTCTCAATTCAAAGCTGAAGAAATGATATGGTGCCAGCACATCACTAATCCATATCATATAGCCTTAATATTTATCAAAACAATCATATTGGTTGAACTAGATGGACTTGTGTCTTTTTTTTTTCAGCCAGACTAACTATGGAACTATGGAACATCACAATTAGGGATGAGCTCCGGCATGTTCCCATTGAACACATGCAGAGCCTGCCAGGAAGTCGGCACCGCGCTGCGCTAATCACAGCCACGGAGACATTTCCCGATCTCTACAGCCGAGCATCCGGAAATGTTTCCCTGCCTGTCATTAGCGCAGCGCGGGTGCCGACATCCTGGCGGGCTCTGCACGTGTTCTATGCGAACACGCCGGAGCTCATCCCTAATCACAATTAGTGCAAGTCCAACATTTTGGAACCATGCAGGATCTCTTTGTCATACATGGACCCCTCCATCATACCTGGACACCTTTGTCATACATGGACCCCTCCATCATACCTGGACACCTTTGTCATACATGGACCCCTCCATCATACCTGGACACCTTTGTCATACATGGACCCCTCCATCATACCTGGACACCTTTGTCATACATGGACCCCTCCATCATACCTGGACACCTTTGTCATACATGGACCCCTCCATCATACCTGGACACCTTTGTCATACATGGACGCCATCATCATACTTACACTACCTTACATATCTTTTGGGAATGCCCTACACTCAAAACTTTTTGCCAATCGGTTCTCAAACTTATAGATAAATTTACAGACGTTTCCTTACCAGATAACCCAGCTATAGTCATACTTAACCACCTCAATACTGGGCACTTAAACCCCCCTCCTTCCCAGACCAATTTTCAGCTTTCAGTGCTCTCGCATTTTGAATGAAAATTATTCAGTCATGCTACGCTGTACCCAAATGAAATTTTTATAATTTTGTTCACACAAATAGAGCTTTCTTTTGGTGGTATTTATTCACAATTTCATTTTAAATTTTTTGCGATATAAGCGAAAAATAAGCGAATATTTTGAAAAAAAATAAAATTTTCTACTTTCTGTTTTAAAAGAAATCCAAAAAAATCTAATTTCGGCGAAAATTTAGGCCAAAATTTATTCTGCTACATGTCTTTGATAAAAAAAATCCTGATAAGTGTATGATAACTGGTTTGTGTGAAAGTTATAGAGTCTACAAACTAAGCTACGCATTATTGCAAATTGATCAATCCTAATGCACTGATGGCCTATCTCATTTCTTGAGGCCCTAAAATGTCAGGACAGTACAAATACCCCTCAAATGACCCCTTTTTGGAAAGAAGTCAGTCAGAGGTATTTAGTAAGAGGCATCGTGAATTTTTTGAAGTTGCAATTTTTTTCCCACAATGCCTTGGATAATTAAGAAATATATATATATATTTTTTCTCTTCACAAAGTTGTAAATTTAGAAGACCTTTCTAACACATAGTATGTACATAGCAAAAATAACACCCCAAAATACATTCTGCTACTCGTTCTGAGTATGGCGATACCCCTTGTGTGAGACTTTTCCACATCCTGGCCACATACGGAGGCCAAACATCCAAGTAGCACCATCAGGCGCTCTAAATTCATAAATTACACATTTAATTTCCTGAGTACCTATCACATTTTTGAAGGCCCTGGAGAACCAGGACAATGGAATTACCCACAAAATGACCCCATTTTGTAAAGAAAACAACCCATTGTATATTCTATAAGGCCTAATTAGTCTTTTGAACATGTGATTTCTTTCCAAAAGTTTTTGGAAAGTGTGGAAAAAAAATTAAAACTTATTTTTTTTCACAAAGTTGTCAATTTAGAAGATCTTTCTAACACATAATATGTACATAGCAAAAATAACACCCCAAAATGCATTCTGCTACTCGTCCTGAGCATGGTAATACCCCATGTGTGAGACTTTTCCACAGCCTGGCCACATACAGAGGCCCAAAATGCAAGTAGCACCTTCAGGCTTCTAACACATAGCATGTACACACCAAGAATTACACCCCAAAATACATTCTGCTGAGCAAAAGGTAATAAAAAAAAAGCTCACCTATGGTTTAAGCAAGCAGGAATACCGTTCCAGAGCAGTCAAAGCATTGGTCCAGACAGCCAAAGGAAATGTCCAGGAATTGTCCAGGCAGCAGACAGAGATATAGAAACGTATGAACATGGTCCATGGTTTAGCAGGCAGTTCAGGTAACAGGCAGAGGCATGGCCAGTTCAGGTGGCAGGCAAAGGCATGGCCAGTTCAGGTGGCAGGCAAAGGCATGGCCAGTTCAGGTGGCAGGCAAAGGCATGGCCAGTTCAGGTGGCAGCACTATAACATTTAGGCCTTGGTCAGGTAAGACTTAAGGACAGGGGTAGAGGCTTCTTCCCACCCAAATCTCTACGAAGCCTCCGAGTCTCCAGACCCTAATCCGAGAAAACCAAAACCCGGAGAAAAACATTTTCTCCACACGGAAACTCTTTTCTGGAGCCCCTCAAATATGTGAGACCCCTGTGCTGTACTCAAATGATCAGTTTAGGAGGCAGGCAAAAAGCATGGTCATTTAACAGGCCGAGGTCAATTCACGTTGAAGGCAGAAACATGGTTGGCAGAGGCATAGTTGAAAACAGTCCGGGTCATTCACAGAAATGGAAGATGGTGGAAACTGGAAAATAAATCATCTTTACTTTACTAATAATTTAGTAAAGTATGATAGCTCTGAAAGCACTTTCCAATACAAAGGCCTGGCTGGGAGGGACATTGGGGACAGTAGTATCGGGTGTCACGACAAATTCCTCTACTTGAACACACACGACACTTTTTTGGCGGTTTGCGACCTGTTTGGGTAAGAGGGAGGATTTCGGAAAAGTGCCTTTCGTGGAGTCTGGCTACTGCATCGGAGCGAATTAGTTGAGGGGCTTGGCCATGGGGATAGAGAAGGGCTTCGATCACGTCTTCTTGGAATTTTGGATAGGTTAGGGAACTTTGGGTGCACTTAGAAAAAATTATATAAGAATTGAACAGAGCTAGTTGCATCAAATAAATGGCAACTTTTTTGTACCAAAACAGTGATTTCCTGGTGGCCAAGTAGGGCTGCATCATCTGGTCGGTCATATCCACCCCCCCATGTAAAGATTATAGTCATGCACACATTTTGGCTTCTGGACGGGGCCTCTTCTTCTCTGCAGTTCCACCAAGGAGTCATCATGCATTGTGGAAAGGATGTAGACATCTCTTTTTTTATCTCTCCACTTCAATGCTAGGATCTCTTCAGTCCCCATACTGGCCATTTCCCCCTGTTTCAATTTCTTGGCAACCAATCTCTGTGGGAAGCCTTTACGGTTGGTCCGTGCTGTCCCACAGGCCACAGTTTTCTTTTGGCACAGATGGCGAAAAAGTGGGAGACTTGTATAGAAATTGTCTACGTATAGATGGTAACCTTTCCCAAGTAATGTTTCAATCAGCTGCCAGACAATTTTGCCACTTGTTCCCATGTAGGTAGGGCATCCAGGGGTGTTTAGCTGTCTGTCTTTTCCCTCATAAATTATAAAATCATATGTGTTACCCGTAGCCCTGTCACATGCCTTATAAAATTTTACCCCACGTCTGGCTCTTTTACTGGGGAGGTATTGCTTTATTCCAAGTCTTCCTGTGAAGTGTACTAATGATTCATCTACACATATATTTACATCAGGGGTAAACATCTGCTTGAAGCTGGCGCAAAAAAAAAATTGATTAGGGGCCGAATTTTGAATAGTTTATCATAATTGGGATGATTTCGAGGGAGGCATTGGGCATTGTCGTTGAAGTGTAGAAACCTCATTATCTCGTAACGGGTTCTTTTCATAAAAGATGAATAGATTGGCATGTGGTAGATAGGTCGGGTAGACCAGTAGGATTGGAGTTCATTTTTTTTTTGTCAGCCCCATGTTGAGGGTTAGGCCAAGGAAAATTTTAAATTCTTCCACAGTGAGGGGTTTCCAAACAAAAGGACGGGCATAGGAAGAATTTGGATTGTTGGCAATATGTTGACTGGCGTATAGATTACACTGCTCCACAATGTAGGTTAAAATATCATCAGTAAAAAATAAGTCAAAATAATAAATCGGGGTAGTATTTTCTGACTGTATCTGAGGGCCTGGCTGGGCTGTAAAAGGGGGAATGACAGGTTCTACTGACGTATCGGGCAGCCATGTTGGATACAGTAGAAGATCGGGGAGGCTAGTATGGGCCCTGCCTCGTTGTTGATGGGACGCCCCGTTGCTAGCATTTGGCCTATCCTCTAGGGAAGTTGCAGAACTGCTGGTGGATGCCTGCCTATCCTGGCGTGCTGCGCTGCTGGTGGATGCCTGCATATCATCATGGAGTTCTGCGCTGCTGGTGGATGCCTGCTGGTGGATGTCCTGGAGTGCTGCGCTGCTGGTGGATGTCTGCGCCTGCTCATAACTCCTGATCTCACTTGTTAGGATTCTATCCTCAGTTTCTATTTCAGAGCCACTACTTTCCTCTGGATAATATTCACTTTCCGATTCTGACAGAGAGAGTTCCCCGCTACTCTCGTCCGACATATCCTGGAGTATCTGGAGAGCCTCCTCGCTGCTATTGAATCGTTTAACCATGTGGGCAGATGTGACAGATGTTGGCGGGCAGCTGTTGGTCAGATGTTGGCAGGCAGATGTGCCAGCTGTTGGCGGGCAGCTGTGGCAGATGTTGGCGGGCAGCTGTGGCAGATGTTGGCGGGCAGCTGTGGCAGATGTTGGCGGGCAGATGTGGCAGCTGTTGGCGGGCAGATGTTTACTGCCAGATGTTGGGTGTCAGATGTGCCAGCTGTTGGCGGTAAGATGCTGGCGTTCAGATGTTGGCGGGCAGATGTGCCAGATGTTGGCGGGCAGATGTGGCAGCTGTTGGCGGGCAGATGTGGCAGCTGTTGGCGGGCAGATGTGGCAGATGTGGCAGCTGTTGGCGGGCAGATGTTTACTGCCAGATGTTGGGGTTCAGATGTGCCAGATGTTGGCAGGGCAGATGTTGGCGGGCAGATGTGGCAGCTGTTGGCGGGCAGATGTGGCAGCTGTTGGCGGGCAGATGTGGCAGCTGTTGGCGGGCAGATGTTTACTGCCAGATGTTGGGGGTCAGATGTGCCAGATGTTGGCAGGGCAGATGTTGGCGGGCAGATGTGCCAGATGTTGGAGGGCAGCTGTTGGCGGTGAGATGTTGGCGGGCAGATGTGCCAGATGTTGGCGGGCAGATGTGCCAGATGTTGGCGGGCAGATGTTTACTGGTATGACTGGTGTTTTCACTGTTTTGGGGACACTGTGTTTTGGGGACACTGTGTTTTGGGGACACTAGCTGGGTGATCAGTGGGTAAACAGCAGACAAACAGCTAAAAACTCACTGATCTCCCGGCTGCAGCACAGATCGTCTCTTCCTCTCCTCACTGACAGGCTCTGTGTGAGGAGAGGAAGAGATGAGAGCAGTTACAACTGCTCTGTGTTTACATTACATGACGGCTGTGATTGGACAGCCGTCATGTCATCAGGAGGGCCAATCACATGGCCCTCCTGACGTGCACACCTTTTCGGTCTCTGGGGTGCACAGACAGATCGGGATCGTGCCGCTGCGTGAGCATGTGGCGGCGCGATCCCCTCACAAATGCCAGCCCCCACCTCTTTGTTTACATCACGATGGGTGTGATTAGAAACAGCCATCGTGCCGATCAGGAGGGCAAATCACAGTGCCCTCCTGCTGTTTCGAGATGTGGCGTGTCCGCGGGACACGCGCACATCGGGATCGCGCATGCGCCCCCCCGCGATCCCGCTCCTTCTGAGGGACGTTCGGGAACGTCCACTCAGAAGGAGAGAGCACCCACCCGGCCGTATATGTACAGTGACCGGGTGGGAAGTGGTTAAAGCGGAGGCACCAGCCCCTCCCTCCAAAAATTAAAACACTGTAGCTGCTGATTTTTATTATTAGGA
Organism: Rana muscosa; assembly: GCA_029206835.1. NCBI lineage: Eukaryota > Metazoa > Chordata > Amphibia > Anura > Ranidae > Rana > Rana muscosa. Next base: position 66,129,186 of record CM055117.1, on the reverse strand, counting down.
CAGTAAGGCTGGGCCGCGTCTCACAGCAGGGGGTCCCTGTTCATGATTCAGGTGCAAATCAGGTTTGAATTTCGGCCTGAATTCGCACCTGAAATGGAGCCAAAGACACACAGGACCGGCTGCATCCAATTCGTATCAGTGTGAACCCAACCTTACCTGTCCAGGGATCCCACGGTGTCGGCACACCAGCCGATATTTCAACCAGCTCTTGGGTGCTGCTGCCGCCATTCTTGGTAAGGGAAACTGGCAGTGAAGCCTTGCAGCTTCAGCACCAGTTCCCTACTGCACATGTGCGAAGCATACTGTGCTTTCTGAATGGCCCAGCGGCGGTGGAAGGAGGAGGGGGGGGTTGAACTTCTGGGCGATCTCGCTGCGGCCAGGTCTCCCGGAAGTGAAGTGGGAATGCCCCCCAGTGGGGTTTTTAAGCAGCAAAGTTGTACAAAGGTATATTAAAAAAGATTTATTGTATATGTACATACAAACAGGTTAAAGCTCTGATGGAGTTACACACACAGGATGTAAAAACACAACATGGACAAACACAGCAATGCTATACAGTTATACATATCAAAATGCATCTGTATACGTTCCTGACGCGTTTAGATCACAAAGGATCTTCTTCAGAGGGTGTGTGGTTTGCTGCAAAGAATTATTTGGTAAGTATTAATTCATTACCTGGGTGTGCACCCAATGGTAAGAGACACGATATGTATAATTACCAATATGCTGTGTGTTGAAACCTGGCTTCCAATCAGAGCTCCGCCAAAAAGCAGGCACCTCCAGGGATCCAATAGCCCCCCAGCCGCCCGACACCCCGGAAACCCGCGCCACCAAGGGGCGAGCGCGACCTACAGGGAGCCATACCGGAGGCGGGAGCCCCACGCGGGGCGCACACGGACAGGCGACCAGCACCTGTAATAGACATCAAAGGCATCAATGTGGGATGCATTGGTATTGCTTCCCTACAAAGTTTATATTATGTAACATTGGTTGTGTAGGCAGGTAGGAGGTCCATGCAGTTGTACCCTTCCATTGGTATGTATTAGGGTTGAATATATTTATATAGTTGTATATTAGTAAAATCTATTGGTTCAATAGGTGCAACGGTTACTGGGTATGGTGTGTGTGTGGGTGAGGTGATGGTTGGAAAGTGTGGTGTGAGGGGGTGGTTTGGTGAAAAAAGGGGAGATGGGAAATTTCCAAAATCAAACAAGTGAAATGAAAATGAACAAAAAATGTAAAAATGAGAAAAAGAAAAGCTAAGTTGTAATAATCAGGGGTGTAGGCTAATTAAGTGTCAGTGTGGAATGTGAGGTGAGAAAAAGTGGTATGTAATGTTACAGTGGTGAAGGAATAAGTGTGTAAAATAAGAATTGAGTGCATGTGAAAACCTAGTGTATTGAATGTGATAAATGCAACCATATCCAGGTCACAGCTGAATATTAAAGGACTGATTCCATGGATACTGGGAGGTCCCCGGCTGAATTTGTACCAGGGAAAACGACCAATGCCCGTGGAGCTCAATAAGAAAAAGTTGTTTGAGGTGGTATGTATTATAAGATGTTACCCAAAGTGCGGAAGAAAGAAGGGAAAAGTAACCGTCAGCCTGTGTAGGCTGATGTACTTACGTTTGTCTGGACCTTCTGATCTGCCTTCTTAAGGAGCTGGGGATCAACATGAGATCTACCCAGTCTCCTGTGTGTAATTATATATGGTCCTCAATTGAGGGGGATGTCCTAAGAGGGTCCTCCTCCATGCGTCATTTCGCAGGGGCAATCATGCCGCAATGACGGCCCTCCCTGGATGACTCCCTCGGCGTCCTAGAACAGCCGTCCCCGACCACTGACGTCCCCTCCGCCGTAAATCACGTGGCGTCCCGGTCTCCCGGAAGTGGGGACAGGTACCTGTCCCTTCCCGAAAGGTGCCAAATATGACAGTAGAGGGGAGGAGGAAGCAAAAAAGTGGTGCTTTTCCTTTTGGGTGAAGCTCCGATTTAACCTTACCCCTTTATCAAAGAAACTTTATCATAAATCACTTCTCAAACATCTGCTTAACCACTTAAGCACCGAACCATTTGGCTGGCCAAAGACCAGGCCACTTTTTGCGTTTCGGCACTGCGTCGCTTTAACTGACAATTGTGCGGTCGTGCGACGTGGCTCCCAAACAAAATTGACGTCCTTTTTTTTCTCACAAATAGAGCTTTATTTTGGTGGTATTTGATCACCTCTGCGGTTTTTATTTTTTCGCTATAAACAAAAATAAAGCGACAATTTTGAAAAAAATTCAATATTTTTTACTTTTCGCTTTAATAAATATCCCCAAAAACGATATAAAAAAACAATTTTTTTCCCTCAGTTTAGACCGATACGTATTCTTCTACATATTTTTGGTAAAAAAAAAATCACAATAAGCGTTTATTGATTGGTTTGCGCAAAAGTTATAGCGTCTACAAAATAGGCGATAGTTTTATGGCATTTTTATTAATATTTTTTTTTTTACTAGTAATGGTGGCGATTTTTATCGTGACTGCGGCAATTTTGGCAGACACATCGGAAACTTTTGACACCATTTTGGGACCAGTGTAATTTTTACAGCGATCAGTGCTATAAAAATGCACTGACTACTGTAAAAATGACACGGGCAGTGAAGGGGTTAACCTGTAGGGGGCGCTGAAGGGGTTAAGTGTGTCCTAGGGAGTGATTCTAACTGTTAGGGGGCGTGGCTACGAGTGACACATCACTGATCGCTGTTCCCAATGAGAGGGAACATTCGATCAGTGACATGTCACTAGGAAGAACGGGGAGATGTTGTGTTTACACTGACATCTCCCCGTTCTTCAGCTCCGTGACACGATCGCGGGACACCGGCGGACATCGAGTTCGCGGGAACGGTCACGGAGCTCGCGACATGATCGACCACACAGCGGCAAATTAAAGGGGACGTATATATACACCCATCTGCCTGTCCGTGCCATTCTGTGAACGTATAAGTGCGTGCGGCGGTCCTTAAGTGGTTAATGCTGCACGGGCTTGCATTCCACCTCTATGAAAGCAACAGTCTGCGCTAACGGTAGCCCAATGGTTCGCAAGAGTGAAAGATATCGAACAAATGGAAGATCTGACCTCTGCTCTGTAGGACAAGTCAGAGGAATATAAGACCATATGGTTTTATTGGGATCTCTTCCGCTTCCCTGACGAATTCCTCCAATATGCATAATTAAAGGGGTTGTAAACCCTAGTTTTTTTTTTATTTTAAACAACAAACATGGCATACTTACCTCCACTTTGCAGTTCGTTTTGCACAGAGTGGCCCTGATCCACCTCTTCTAGGGGCCCCCAGCGGCACTATCAGCTCCTCCCCGCATAGGTAAACCCCTAGAACAAGCGTTCTCCCTGGGGGTTAACGTGAGCCCCCCCTCCCTGAGTCTGGCTTTTGCGTCCATAGACACAGAATGCCGGACTCGGGCCTCGGGGTGGGTGGGGAGGGGGGGCTCACGGTAGCCCGCATCATTGGATTTGATTTACAGCAGCGGGAGCCAATTGGCTGCGCTGCTATCAATCTATCCAATAAGGAGCCAAAATAACGGGCAGAGAAATAGCGCACGTCTCCGCCATGGAAGCGAACGGGCTCAGGTGAGTAAAATGGGGGGGGGGGGCTGGGGGGCTTGTCAGTGTCAGAAATGTTTTCACCTTAATGCATAGGATGCATTAGGGTGAAAAAACACAAGGGTTTATAACCCCTTCAAGATTCATTGCCTGTGGTTTTCACTGCCTGACTGCCGCTGATGATCCTGGCTCCCTGGGGTGATATGCCCTCACCCCCCCCCCCCCCCACCCCCTCCCAATTTTTTTCCTAGTTCCTTTCCCTTATTTCCCTCCCCCATCCTATTTTTTTCTATTTCTCCTTTCTTTCTCTCTCTCTTTATTCATCTCCCTCTTCTCTATTTTTATTTATATTAATAAAAAAAAGTGGTGTGCACAGACCCTTGTTATATACCCCGTTTTAGTCTTCCTCCTGTGGCTTGGCAGATCTTTCTGGAAGCTGGAGGGTATCCTCCCTCAAACAAGACTGCCTCCAACACAACCTGATTGAAGGGCTCCTTACATTTATGTACAATTCTTATGTTTTTTTTGTAACTTGTCATTGCCTCAGTCTTCCGCAATACATCTCGGAGTATTGGTTATGCTTATTATGATTAATACTGATTGCATGCTATGCGAAGTTGTCTTTTTATTGTATCTGTGGCACATCTTTAAATAAAAAATAAAAAACAATATATATAAAAGAGGCACTACTGGGAGGTGGGTAGGGGTGGAACCAAGGAACGGTGCTCAGAGGTGGGTAGGGGTGGAACCAAAGAACGGTGCTCAGAGGTGGGTAGGGGGTGGAACCAAAGAACGGTGCTCAGAGGTGGGTAGGGGGTGGAACCAGGGAACAGTGCTCAGAGGTGGGAAGGGGGTGGAACAAAGGAACAGTACCCAGAGGTGGGTAGGGAGCGGAAATGAAAGAATGGTGCTCAGAGGTGGGTAGGGGGAGGATCCACGGTAGGTTTTTAAAGGTGGGTAGGGGATGGAACCAAGGAACGGTGCTCAGGAGGTGGGTAGGGGGTGGATCCAGGCTAGGTCTTTAAAGGTGGGTAGGGGGTGGAACCAAGGAACGGTGCTCAGAGGTGGGTAGGGGGTGGAACCAAGGATCGGTGCTCAGAGGTGGGTGGGGGGGTGGAACTAAGGAATGGTGCTCAGAGGTGGGTAGGGGGTGGAACCAAAGAACGGTGCTCAGAGGTGGAACCAAGGAACGGTGCTCAGAGGTGCATAGGGGGCGGAACCAGGGAACAGTGCTCAGAGGTGGGAAGGGGGTGGAACAAAGGAACAGTACTCAGAGGTGGGTAGGGAGCAGAAACCAAAGAATGGTGCTCAGAGGTGGGTAGGGGGTGGATCCAGGGTAGGTCTTTAAAGGTGGGTAGGGGATGGAACCCAGGAACGGTGCTCAGGAGGTGGGTAGGGGGTGGATCCAGGCTAGGTCTTTAAAGGTGGGTAGGGGGTGAAACCAAGGGACGGTGCTCAGAGGTGGGTAGGGGGTGGAACCAAGGAATGGTGCTCAGAGGTGGGTAGGGGGCAGAGACAAGGGGTTCCGGCACCTATTTTTGAAAAAAAAGCCCTGCATATAAGGGAGCTAGCTGTATTACCTGTCTATGGGTTTGTATTCCTGACTATCCAATTCTGAGATGTACACAAGCCAAACCATTGCACAGAGCAGGTAAGACATGTTTGTTACTTTAGGAAAAAAAATTAACCTTTGGAATCACGTTAAAATAATAGGAATACGCCACTATTTAGAATGAGATCTCTCAGTATCTTAAAGGATGCTGTGGGCATGACACATTCCGTCTCTCATCTTTTTTCACACAAAGCTCTGTGTTACATTTTGGGAAAGACGGGTTTGGGTTTCGCTTCCCTGAATTCTATTTTAGGCTTACCAGGAGCATTAGAATAGCTTTCAGCTTTCCAAACAACTTAAGGCACAATTTATCAAAGCCTGATAGGAGGAATGTTGGCTTTGACAGCATGCAAATCAGCGAGGACTCTGCATTAATAATGAAAGTGTAATCATCTGACAGCGTACCCACAATGCACTGTGAATAAACACACAGGCCCCGCCCTGCATTTGTCACTCTTGCTTCCAAACTGAAGTCAGCTGAGGACAGCGCCTTCATATAAAAAGCACTTTTTATTACAGGGCTTGTTCAAATATCAGAAGACAAACACAAGGCCAGATCACCGGTGTGCAATACTGGGCAGTTTAACATGTTCTGTCCAATGCAATTAAAAGATATGGTCATGGCTAACTAAAGAGCACAGAATAATCCTAATATGATTTTGCCTAACAAATGTCCAATTAACATGAAGTCAAAGGGGCAAGATAAAAAAATTAAAAAATTACATTAACCACTTCAATACAGGGCACTTTTACCCCCCTTCCTGTCCAGGCCAATGTTCAGCTTTCAGAACTCTCACACTTTGAATTTTGCAACACTGCACCCATATAAAAATTTAAAAAAAAATGTTTTCACACAAATAGAGTTTCTTTTGGTGGTATTTAATCACCACTGGGTTTTTATCTTTTGCTAAATAAACAGAAAAAAAAGCCAACAATATACAAAAAAAAAAAAAAAAAAAATTTTTTCTTGGTTTCTGTTATACAATGTTGCAAATAAATAATCTTCCTTAATACATTTAGGCCAAAATGTATTCAGCTACAGATCTTTGGTGAAAATAACCCAAATAAGTGTATATTACTTAGTCTGTAGGAAAGTTAAAAAGTCCACAACTATGGGATCTATATATATATTTATATATATATATATTGTGAGGGGGTTAACTCGGTAGCGGGTGTGTGTGACCCCCTGGTTGGGCTCCCCACACAAAACCAGGCCCAGCAGACAGAGGTTGTGGTTTTCAAGATCAAAAGGTGCGGTTTATTTCTCTATTTACAGTGACAAAAACACAGCAAAGCAAAAAGAAACATAAACAAAATAAATCCTGGTCAGCTTGACCTCTGACTAAACATGCAGGTTTCCCTAACTAACAACTGGGATCAGCCTGGTGCTGTCCTAGTCCCTAAGTCCCTGGTTTAGTAAATGTCCAAACAAATAGCCACACAGGCTTTGTCTCACCGCACAGGGGTTCACTCTCCCTAGACAGTCCACACAGGTCTGGGTCCAGGCATGAGCAAACACCTAATGAAGCTGGGAGTTTTTATAGAGGCCTTAAACGAGCTGACAAGCTTCAGCTGGTCTCATCAACTCCCTGCCTGCACGACGCCCAGCACTCTCCCTAGAGGTATGAATCATCCATGAGCCCACTAGCCTCAGCTGGGCTTCATCAACTCCCTCCCTAGTTGTATAAGTCGGCATAAAGCCTGAATCTGGGAGAAATATATCTACCCCCCTGGATGCAACCAGGTGACTTTACCTTCCTGCTGTCACATACCCCCCCCCCTCTTGTTTTAACCTTGGGGTTGGAACACCAGCAATCAGGCATTCATGTACTCGAGACAAAGCATCCACATTCCCCATTTGAATGCCAGGGCGATGCTTTACTGTGAAGTTGAATTCCTGTAGGGCCAGGAACCACCTATTCACTCTTCTATTTGTCTCCTTGTTTTGAGCCATCCACTTTAACGGAGCGTGATCCGTAACCATGTCAAAGTGCCTACCTAGCAGATAGTACCGAAGGGAATCTAGAGCCCACTTCACCGCTAAACACTCCTTTTCAACCGTGGCGTAATTTACCTCATGGGACTTCAACTTCCTGCTGAGGTAAATGACTGGGTGCTCTTCCCCGTTCCAGACCTGGGACAATACTGCTCCTAACCCCACATCTGACGCATCACTTTGTACGACAAAGTCTTTAGAGAAGTCGGGTGAGTACAACACTGGCTGGCTACATAAGGCTTGTTTCAAGAATTGGAATGCTGCCTCAGCCTCGGGGGTCCATTTAATCATGACCGACCCTTTCCCTTTCGTCAGGTTGGTTAGGGGCACAGCCTTAGAAGCAAAGTGGGGAATGAAGCGCCGATAATAACCCGCGATTCCCAGAAAGGCTCGTACCTGCTTCTTGCTGTTGGGACGTGGCCAACTCTGGATGGCCTCGACTTTGTTGAGTTGGGGTTTTATTACTCCCCTGCCAATGGTGTACCCAAGATATTTGGCCTCCTCCTGCCCAATGGTACACTTCTTGGGGTTAGCCGTAAACCCCGCTTCCTGGATAGAGTCTAAGACTGCTTGCACTTTTGGCAGATGTGAGGCCCAATCTGTGCTATGGACAATTACGTCATCCAGGTAAGCCGCAGCATACTTTCGATGGGGCCTCAGTATCTGGTCCATTTTCCGCTGGAATGTGGCCGGCGCATTCTGTAACCCGAACAGCATTCTCTTATATTGGAACGCCCCGTCTGGGGTTACAAATGCGGTTTTCTCTTTGGCCGACTTGGCCAGGGGAATTTGCCAATACCCTTTTGTGAGGTCAAGAGTCGTCATGTATCGGGCTGTTCCCAGCCGGTCGATCAACTCATCTATACGTGGCATGGGGTAGGTGTCAAATTTTGTAACTTTGTTCAACTGACAAAAATCGTTACAAAATCGCCAGCTCCCATCCGGTTTAGGCACCAACACAATGGGACTAGACCAATCACTTTGGGACTCCTCTATCACCCCTAAGTTAAGCATTTTCTGTACTTCCTCCCGTATTGCCTCCCGTCGGGCCTCTGGGATCCGATAGGGTTTTAACTTCACCCTTTCACCGGGCGGGGTAATAATATCATGCTCTACCCCAGATGTTTGTCCCGGCAGCTCAGAGAACACCTCCTTGTTGCGAAGCACAAACTCCTTCACCTCCTGTTGTTGGGGTTGTGACAAGGTGGCTGCTATTCCAACCTCCGGAATCACGCAACCAGTTTGAGCTGGTGACCAAGTTTCTGCGACTAGGGACTCTCTATCCCTCCAGGCTTTCAACAGATTAACGTGATAGATCTGTTCGGGCTTTCGCCTTCCTGGTTGTCTGACCTTGTAATTCACTTCGCTCACTTTTTCCATTATCTCGTAGGGGCCTTGCCATTTGGCAAGGAATTTACTTTCAACCGTAGGGACAAGTACCAATATCCTATCCCCCCGGGGAAAAGGTACGGGTCTTGGCTCCACGGTTGTACACTCTCTGCTGTGCCAACTGCGCTTGGGCCAAATGTTCCTTCACGATGGGCATTACCTGTGCAATTCGATCTTGCATCAGGGCGACATGCTCAATCACACTCCTGTGGGGAGAACTCTCACTTTCCCAAGTTTCCTTGGCAATATCCAACAGTCCTCTTGGGTGTCTCCCATACAGTAACTCAAAGGGGGAGAATCCCGTAGAGGATTGGGGCACCTCCCTAATAGCAAACATCAAATAAGGAAGTAGACAGTCCCAATCCTTTCCATCTCTATCCACCACTTTCTTCAACATTTGTTTCAGGGTTTTGTTGAATCTTTCAACCAGCCCATCGGTTTGGGGGTGATACACAGACGTACGCAATTGCGTCACTTTGAACAATTTACACAGCTCTTTCATAACCCGGGACATAAAGGGTGTACCTTGGTCCGTAAGCAGTTCTTTACAAATACCCACCCGGCTAAAAACAAGAGATAGCTCTTTGGCTATGGTTTTGGCCGAGGTATTTCGGAGAGGGATCGCTTCTGGATAACGGGTGGCATAGTCCATTATAACCAATATGTACTGGTGCCCCCTAGCGGACTTGATTATAGGACCTACCAAATCCATTGCGATTCTCTCAAACGGGACCTCAATGATGGGTAGAGGGACCAGCGGGCTACGGAAATGTGGCATCGGGGCCGACCTCTGACACACAGGGCAGGAGGAACAATAATTTTCTATGTCCTTCATCACCCCAGGCCAATAGAATCTCTGTAATACCCTCTCTCGGGTTTTCTCTGTCCCCAGATGACCTCCAAGAATGTGCCCATGGGCCAACTCCAACACCAACTTCCTGTAAGGTTTGGGCACCACAAGCTGCTCAACGGTTTCTTCTGCCCTTTTTGCCACCCGATACAGTAGGTCCTTCTCTACGCTGAAGTATGGGTAAGTGCAGGTATTATCTGGGTTCACTAACTCGCCATCTATTTCCACTACGTTTTCCCGTGCCTTTATTAGGGCGGGGTCTTTTAACTGTTCTGTGGCAAAATTTTCCCTGTGAACCTCAAGATCAGAAAACTCCACAGACGGTAGGTTTTCGTCTGAGGAGGTGGGCTCCTCTCCAGTTTCTTGAGTCTCGCCTGCCAATACTGACAAGGGAAATTCTGGAGAGTCCTCACCACTCTCAGAGGAGTTCTGGCTATCACCTTCCTGGTACATAGGGGCACCAGTGGGGGGCTCAGGATCATCCCACAGTTCCCAGAACTTCGGAAAATCCCTTCCCACAATGGCATCATGCGGTAATTGAGATACTAGCCCCACTGGATGAGAGAGGGTACCTTTGGGGGTCTCGAAACACACTGTAGTCACTGGATACTCTCGGGTGTCCCCATGCACACAAATAACAGCTACCTTGCTATTCCCAGAGACCTCTGTTTTAACTAATTCAGCCTTTATCAGGGTCACAAGGCTACCTGAATCCAGCAATACCACAACATTTCTACCATTAATACACATTTTGCATAAATGTTTCTCAGTTCCCCGAATGGCAGTGCATGCGACTGTCGCACACAGCGACGGACGTCGGTCCGTCAGAAAGTCACATTGCATGGGTTCCTCCACAACCGGGCAATTTGCTGCAATATGTCCCGCTTGCCGGCAGCGGTAGCAAACAATCCTTTTGGCTGCCTCTTGAGCCCCTGACTTCCCAGGCTGTTCTCGCCAAACTTTGGGTAGAGCTCCCACCCTCTCACTCTCTCCACCCTCACCCCTTGGAATCCTCTTATCCGCCCCTGGGGATGGTCTGGTCTTAGGGTGGAAAGTCCGAGAGTCTCTGGAAGAGGCCGTCAGGTTCTCTGTAGCCAAGTATTTCTCTACACGATCCACAAGACCACCGGCCGTCTCTGGGTCTCCATGGCTTACCCACTTTTGGATGGCAGTAGGAAGAGCTCTCAAAAACCGATCTATTACAACACGTTCCACAATCTCTGGTGCGGACAAAGTCTCTGGCTGTAGCCACTTCCTGCTCAGGTGAATGAGATCATACATTTGAGACCTGGGGAGTTTTCCAAGCTGGAAAGTCCAGTTATGCAGACGCTGAGCCCGGACAGCCAGGGTGACACCCAGCCTTGCCAATATTTCAGCTTTTAGCATCACATAGTCTTTTGCTTGGTCAGGCTCTAGGTCATAGTAAGCCTTCTGCGATTCACCAGTTAACAGAGGAGCCACCAGTCCAGCCCACTGCTCCTCAGGCCACTTTTCTCTTTCAGCAGTCCTTTCAAATGTGGTCAAAAATACCTCTGGATCATCCTCTCCAGTCATTTTTGTCAATAAACGACTCACCCCAAAGGACGCGGTATTAGTGGGACGGCTTTCCTCACTGGTCTGCGGACCTTGCTGCATTACTGCTTCCATTTGTTGTAGTCTCTGCTCTTGCTTCTGTAACAGGTCTATGAAGCGGGCCTCAGATTGCTGCTGGGCTGCAGGGCTCTGTTGATGAGCTTGCTGCTGGGCTGCGAAGCTCTGTTGTTGAGCTGCAAGGCTCTTTTGCAAACCTGCATTCGTCTGCTGTTGATTGGCATTTGCTAGAGCCAGCTGTTTCAGTATCTCCTCCATGCTGGCTTAAAAAAAAACTGCCACTGGTTCTCCACCAACTGTGAGGGGGTTAACTCGGTAGCGGGTGTGTGTGACCCCCTGGTTGGGCTCCCCACACAAAACCAGGCCCAGCAGACGGAGGTTGTGGTTTTCAAGATCAAAAGGTGCGGTTTATTTCTCTATTTACAGTGACAAAAACACAGCAAAGCAAAAAGAAACATAAACAAAATAAATCCTGGTCAGCTTGACCTCTGACTAAACATGCAGGTTTCCCTAACTAACAACTGGGATCAGCCTGGTGCTGTCCTAGTCCCTAAGTCCCTGGTTTAGTAAATGTCCAAACAAATAGCCACACAGGCTTTGTCTCACCGCACAGGGGTTCACTCTCCCTAGACAGTCCACACAGGTCTGGGTCCAGGCATGAGCAAACACCTAATGAAGCTGGGAGTTTTTATAGAGGCCTTAAACGAGCTGACAAGCTTCAGCTGGTCTCATCAACTCCCTGCCTGCACGACGCCCAGCACTCTCCCTAGAGGTATGAATCATCCATGAGCCCACTAGCCTCAGCTGGGCTTCATCAACTCCCTCCCTAGTTGTATAAGTCGGCATAAAGCCTGAATCTGGGAGAAATATATCTACCCCCCTGGATGCAACCAGGTGACTTTACCTTCCTGCTGTCACAATATATATATATATATATACTGTATCTGAAAATCGATCAATCCTGATTTACAGACCTCATTTCTTGAGGCCTGAAACTGCCAGGACAGTACAAATACCCCCCAAATTACCCCCCTTTGGAAAGTAGACAGTCCAAGGTATTTAGTAAGAGGCATGGCGAGTTTTTTGAAGTTGTAACTTTTTGTCACAATTTTTTGGAAGTTGAAGAAATTTAAACAAAATGTACATACTGTCACCAGTGCAGTACAGCGCCATCTGGTGACAGTTTGTAAAAAAATATTTTTTAATATTTTTTAATGATATATTCTTTTTTTTTCCATACTGTGACTAGAGAAATACATTGTTACTATAGTAACACTGTACTACTCTAGGGAGGTGATCATATTTTTATTTTTTTCAAACTATGATTGCATGTAACATTGAGTCTCACTGTTATAAGCAATCATTTGTTCAGAGTGAAATGCATTCATTCAGTGTTTGCTATTGTGATTAGCAGTGATTGGCCACAGCTAATCACATGGTACAGATGGGCTGTGATTGGCCTTGTCTGTACCATCTGATCACTGTGACAAGTCACAGTGAGCAACACAAATGTACACAATTAATGACATAAATGGAAGCAATCTATTGTGTACAATTGTTATGTGATCTGCTGTAATTGGTCACAGCGATCACATGGTACTGGCAGCGGACCAGTACAGTGATCGGTCATTGGCTGTGTCCGGTGGACACAGCGGGTGACAGATCATGCCACAGCGTGGCCAGTGAGGCTGGTGCGAGGCGCATTCTGGGGAGGATATCATATGACGTCCACCCAGAAAGAGAGCGCTCCTGGCTGGCCATCATTTGTCTACAGGCCGGGTAGGAAGCAGTTAAGGATGACTTATAGGAAGTGTTCATTTTATTCAAAATCATAGCAATATGCAGGGCCCTACAAAGAAATGGGTGAATCAAGGGCAAATATCTCATGAGTGGGTACCTTAACCACGTATGTCCCCAAAAACACTTAAATAAATCCACAAACTACAAGGGGGTTAGAGCAGATGGACCTGAGCACAGACATATCTCCATTTCAACTGCATAATGCAAGTCAGGGATTAAAAGAGCAGGGGTAGCTGAAGTTGCTGAATTATTCCTTAATAAAAGGAAATAGTTATGCTATCTGTGCTGTAACCCCCTTATTTAATTTGGTGTTTTCGTGGGACATACAGTATCTCACATGATAATGACCCCAAACACACCTTCAAGACCACCAATGCCTTGCTAAAGAAGCTGAGGGTAAAGGTGATGGACTGGCCAAGTATGTCTACAGACCTAAACCCTATTGAGCATCTGTGGGGCATTATCAAATGGAAAGTGGAGGAGCGCAAGGTCTCCAACATCCACCAGCTTTGTGATGTCATCATGGAGGAGTGGAAGAGGACTCCAGTGGCAACCTGTGAAGCTCTGGTGAACTCCATGCTCAAGAGTAGTGATGAGCCGAACACCCCCGGGTTCGGTTCGCACCAGAACCTGCGAACGGACCGAAAGTTCGTACGAACATTAGAACCCTATTAAATACAATGGATGCGAACGTTCGAATTCTAAAGTGCTAATTATAACAACTATTATGCATGTTATTGTCCTAAAAAGGGTTTGGGAACCCGGGTTCTGCACCAGGGGACATGTATCAATGCAAAAAGAAGTTTTAAAAACGGTCGTTTTTCGGGAGCAGTCATTTTAATGATGCATAAAGTGAAAAAAAAAAAGTCAAATATTCCTTTAAATATCGTACCTGGGGGGTGTCTAAAGTATGCCTGTGAAGTGCCACGTGTTTCCCGTGTTTAGAACTGTCCCTGCACAAAATGACACTTCTAAAGGAAAAAAAAGCCATTTAAAACTGCTTGCGGCTTTAATGTAATGTCTGGTCCCGGTAATATGGATGAAAATCTTTAAGAAAAATGGCATAGCTACCCCATGACCCCCCCCCACCCCAGCCCATTACCAGCCCCTTTGGGTCTTGTATGGATATTAAGGGGAACCCCGCACATAAAATAAAAAAGGCCCTATATACTCTGAACAGCCGTATACAGGCGGTGCATACAAGACAGGGACTGTAGGTTTGTTCTTATGTAGAATCTGTTTGTAATTTTGAACAGGTACATTGTTGAAGTGTAGCTCCAGCCCAAAAATCTATTTTTAAACTTTTTGGAAAACATAGGTAAGGGTTATCACCCCTGTAACATTTGTTTTGCTGTCTGTGCCCCTGTTCAGAACATTTCACCTCACTTTCCATCCCAATGTCAACTGTTTTTGAAATGTGGTGTTTTTCTTGAAACAAGGATTGCTGATAAAGCATCAGTACAGAGGAGACACCTTTCTCCCATATTTATTCTTACAGGAGAGAATTTTCCTTCCTAGGGGTAGATTTCCTCTCACTTCCTGTTGTCTTCTTGCGTTTGCAAGTAGGAGTCGTTTGTAAGTTGGATGTTTGAAAGTAGGGACCTGCCGTATATACTCTGCAGAAATAGGCCCATTAGTTGTTGGTGTTGGCACAACACTGTAAGCACTGACAGTTACTCTTGGTTGGTGCTGGAACGCCCTGCTGTCAACTATTATATCAGGAATTTTAATTACATATAATTGTTGAACAGTGGTAGTAAAAATTGGGCCTTTGATGGTGGTGCTGGTGCCACAACACTGTAAGCCCTGACAGTTACTCTTGGTGAGTGCAGCAATGGGCCCTGCTGTGAATTATTAGATCAAGAATTGTAAATGCATGCCCCTGTTGAACAGGGGCTGAAAAATTGGGCCTTTCGTGGTGGTGGTGGTGGTGGTGGTGTTGCCACAACACTGTAAGCCCTCAGAGTTACTCTTGGTGGGTGCAGGAATGGGCCCTGCTGTGAATTATTAGATCAAGAATTGTAATTACATGCCCCTTTTGAACAGGGGCTGAAAAATTGGGCCTTTCGTGGTGGTGGTGGTGGTGGCGTTGCCACAACACTGTAAGCCCTCAGAGTTACTCTTGGTGGGTGCAGCAATGGGCCCTGCTGTGAATTATTAGATCAAGAATTGTAATTACATGCCCCTTTTGAACAGGGGCTGAAAAATTGGGCCTTTCGTGGTGGTGGTGGTGGTGGCGTTGCCACAACACTGTAAGCCCTCAGAGTTACTCTTGGTGGGTGCAGCAATGGGCCCTGCTGTGAATTATTAGATCAAGAATTGTAATTACATGCCCCTTTTGAACAGGGGCTGAAAAATTGGGCCTTTCGTGGTGGTGGTGGCGTTGCCACAACACTGTAAGCCCTCAGAGTTACTCTTGGTGGGTGCAGCAATGGGCCCTGCTGTGAATTATTACATCAAGAATTGTAATTGCATGCCCCTGTTGAACAGGGGCTGAAAAATTGGGCCTTTCGTGGTGGTGGTGGTGGTGGTGGTGTTGCCACAACACTGTAAGCCCTCAGAGTTACTCTTGGTGGGTGCAGCAATGGGCCCTGCTGTGAATTATTACATCAAGAATTGTAATTGCATGCCCCTGTTGAACAGGGGCTGAAAAATTGGGCCTTAGGCACTGGTGGCACAACACTACAACCCCTCACAGATACTGTACTTGGAGCACAGCAATGAGCCCTGTTGCAAAGTATTGCTTCAAAAATTGTAATGACACGCCCCTGTTAAACAGGGGCTGAAAAATTGGGCCTTAGGCACTGGTGCCACAACACTCCAACCCCTCACAGATACTGTACTTGGAGCACAACAATGAGCCCTATGGCAAATTATTGCTAAAAAAATTGTAATTACACGCCCCTGTAAAACAGGGGCTGAAAAATTGGGCCTTAGCCACTGGTGGCGGCACCCATAAACAAAAATGATCTTCCAAGCTATCATCATCAATCGTATCATTGAGGACTCGGAGGAGGAGGATAGCCAGTCAACATAACAGCACAGGCACTCAGCATCAGCATCAGTCTTGAAGGGATGTGACATGTTAAAATCAATTAGTCTGTTATATCAGCATCAGGTGTGTGGTAGCTGGTGGTGATCCAAGACTGGTTCATCTTGATGAAAGTCAGTCGATCAACCGAGTCGGTGGACAGGCGCACCCTGTGATCCGTGACAAATCCTCCAGCAGCACTGAATGTGCGTTCCGAAAGAACGCTGGATGCAGGACAGGCCAGTAGCTCAATTGCATACTGTGCAAGCTCTGGCCAGTGATCCATCCTCAAGACCCAGTAAGCCAGAGGATTTTCGGTGGGGAAGGTGTCCAAGTCTGACCTTGCCCCTAGATATTCCTGCACCATGTTTATCAGACGCTGGCGATGGTTGCTGGAACCGATCATACTTTGGGGCTGCGGACTAAAGAATTGTCTGAACGCATCGGTCAGACGGCCACCTTCCCCACCGCTCCTTCTTTGACTGGCCGAAGCCTCAGCAACTCGTTGTCCAGGACCAGGAGTTTGTAACCTCCCAGTCTCTGGGAACGCATTGCACAGACCTTTCTGCAAGGCCTCCCGGAGTTGTCTCATCCTCTGCTCCCTCTGCGAAGGTAACATAAGGTCCGCAACCTTACCCTTGTACCGTGGATCAAGGAGAGTGGCCAGCCAGTAATGGTCCCTCTCCTTGATCCGAAGAAAACGAGGATCCTTCCGCAGACTTTGCAGGATCAGGGAGGCCATGCAGCGTAGGTTTGCTGAGGCATTCGCTCCGGAGTCCTCTGGGTCACTAAGGACGACATGATCCGCAGCCACCTCCTCCCAGCCACGTACAAGTCCACTGGTTTCTTGGGACTGTAAATCATCCCTAAAAGACTGCTGCTGATGATGCTGAGTGCCAGCCTCCACCTCCATGCTGACACAATCCTCCTCCTCCTCCTCCTCCTCCTCCTCCTCCTCTTCCTCTTCCTGTGCGATGGGTGGGACAGAAGGAACACTGTCTGGGTAAAGGGGGCCTTGAGAGGCAAGGAAGTCCTCCTCTTCCTGCCTCTGTTCTGCCTCAAGTGCCCTGTCCATTATTCCACGCAGCGTGTGCTCCAACAGGTGGACAAGAGGTACAGTGTCACTGATGCATGCACTGTCACTGCTCACCATCCTCGTGGCCTCCTCAAATGGTGCCAGGACAGTGCATGCATCCCTGATCATGCCCCACTGGCGTGGAGAAAAAAAACCAAGCTCCCCTGACCCTGTCCTGGTGCCGTAGTCGCACAGGTACTCATTGATGGCCCTCTGCTGCGTGTGCAGCCGCTGCAGCATGGCCAACGTTGAGTTCCACCTGGTGGGCATGTCACATATAAGGCGGTTCTTGGGCAGGTTCAACTCCTTTTGCAGCTCAGCCAGGCGAGCACTGGCATTATAAGATCTGCGGAAATGCACACAGACTTTCCTGGCCTGCCTCAGGACATCCTGTAAGCCCGGGTACCTGCCCAAGAACCGCTGCACCACCAGGTTAAGGACGTGAGCCACACAGGGCACATGGGTCAGTTGTCCCTGTCGGAGGGCGGAGAGGAGGTTGGTGCCATTGTCGCAAACCACCATTCCTGGCTTAAGCTGGCGTGGCGTCAACCACCTCTCGGCCTGGCCCTGCAGAGCAGACAGGACCTCTGCCCCAGTGTGGCTTCTGTCCCCCAAACACACCAGCGCAAGCACGGCATGGCATCTTTTTGCCTGCGTACTTGCGTAGCCCCGTGAACGGCTACGGAGCACCGCTGGTTCATAGGACAAACCACAGGAAGAGGCCATGGAGGAAGAAGAAGAGGAGGGGGTGGAGGAGAGAGGTGTGTCACAACCAGTAGTAGCATTTTGGAGGCGTGGCGGTGGAACAACCTCCAACACTACTGCACCTTGTCCTGCATCCTTCCCAGCTGCCAAAAGAGTGACCCAATGGGCCGTGAAAGAAAGGTAACGTCCCTGTCCATGCCTGCTGGACCATGAGTCAGCGGTAATATGCACCTTACCGCTGACCGCCCTGTCCAGCGAGGCCAAGACATTGCCTTCCACATGCCGGTAGAGAGCCGGAATAGCCTTCCGTGAGAAAAAGTGGCGTTTGGGAACCTGCCACTGAGGAACCGCACATTGCACAAACTCACGGAAGGGGGCCGAGTCTACCAACTGAAAAGGCAGCAGTTGAAGCGCTAGCAATTTAGCCAAGCTAGCATTCAACCGCTGGGCATGTGGATGGCTGGGAGTGAACTTCTTTCGACGGTCCAGCAGCTGGGGCAGGGAAATTTGCCTGCTAGAATCGGACGTCGGTGTACTGCTAGCAGAGTGGCCGCAAGTACTTGGCTGTGACACACCTAATTCTACACCTTCATTCCTCTCAGTGCATGTTTCAGAGAGGACTGAAGTTATAGTGGGGTTGGAGATCCCAGCTGATGCGGTGCAAGGAGAGGTCCGCTTTGTTCTTTGGTGTGGGTCTTTGAGGTAGGCTTGCCAACGAGCTGCATGGCAGGTCAACATATGTCTGGTCAGGCATGTGGTACCCAAGCGGCTGATGTTTTGGCCACGCGATATACGCTTGAGACATATGTTGCAAACAGCAGCTGTGCGATCTGATGCACTAGCCTCAAAAAAGGCCCACACCAAGGAACTTTTTGAATGACGGGCAGAGGCAGCGCCCTGCACAGGCGGAGCTCTGCGGTGTGATTCCGTCGGTGTACTGCCCTTACGCTGGCCACCAAAGGGCATCCTGCCTCGTTGGAGATGTGCCTCCTCCTCATCCTCCTCCTCCTCCTCTCTCCTATTAGGCACCCACGTGGAGTCAGTGACCTCATCATCCCCTCCCTCCTCATCACTGGAGCCAATCTGGCAGTATGCTGCAGCTGCTGGAACATGACTGCCAGATTGATGTCCTTCTTGAGCATCCCCTCTGTCTGCTCTCACGCTACTGCCTTCCTGTAGCTGGGTTTCATCATCAGACCCTTCGAAACGCTGGGCATCCTCCTGGAGCATGTACCCAACACTGTGCTCAAACAGTTCGGGGGACTCCTCAGGAGGAGGACATGGTGGGTCTAGGGAAGGAGTGACTGATGATGAGTCTGACATTGATACCAGGGAAGAGGACGCTTTGGCAGCTGCTTTGCCAGTACCCTGAGCCTGGGTGAGAGAGGATGAGGAGGAGGAGGAGGGCTTGGTCATCCACTCTACCAAGTCTTCGGCATGATGTGGCTCAACATGTCCAGCTGCCGAAAAGAAGGACAAGCGTGTCCCATGGCCATGTGCTGATGACAATGCACCACGTCCACGACCAGCACTGTTGCCCCCAGACACAGAGCCTGCTTGCCCTCTTTTATTGCCTCCTGACTGTCTGCCTCTCCTTGTTTGCCTTCCAGACATTCTAATAGATGGCCTGCAGGGAGATGGGAAAAAAGCAATAAGGGCTACCTTCAGGTGTCCTTCTCTGTCCCTTTACTTAAGGATTTCTAAATATGGTTGAGGATTATTGCTTTTGCACAGAATAGCACAACGACAATTTCCCTGACTGTCCAAAAAACAAGGATTTCAAAGATGGTTGATGAGGAATGCTTTGGCACACTATAGCACAAGGAGAATTCCCCTCACTTTCCTTCTTTGTCCCTAGAAACAAGGACTGGCACAGTGAAAGAAACTGACACTCTCCCTACCTACAGTTTTCTGTCCCTAGAAAAAATGTTTTTTTAAAGCACACTATAGCACAAGGAGAAATCCCCTCACTTTCCTTCTTTGTCCCTAGAAACAAGGACTGGCACAGTGAAAGAAACTGACACTCTCCCTACCTACAGTTTTCTGTCCCTAGAAAAAATGTTTTTTTAAAGCACACTATAGCACAAGGAGAAATCCCCTCACTTTCCTTCTTTGTCCCTAGAAACAAGGACTGGCACAGTGAAAGAAACTGACACTCTCCCTACCTACAGTTTTCTGTCCCTAGAAAAAATGTTTTTTTAAAGCACACTATAGCACAAGGAGAAATCCCCTCACTTTCCTTCTTTGTCCCTAGAAACAAGGACTGGCACAGTGAAAGAAACTGACACTCTCCCTACCTACAGTTTTCTGTCCCTAGAAAAAATGTTTTTTTAAAGCACACTATAGCACAAGGAGAAATCCCCTCACTTTCCTTCTTTGTCCCTAGAAACAAGGACTGGCACAGTGAAAGAAACTGACACTCTCCCTACCTACAGTTTTCTGTCCCTAGAAAAAATGTTTTTTTAAAGCACACTATAGCACAAGGAGAAATCCCCTCACTTTCCTTCTTTGTCCCTAGAAACAAGGACTCGCACAGTAAAACACACTGACACTCTCCCTACCTATCCTTCTCTTTCCCTAAACTAAAGGAATCCAGGTTAAGCAAGAAAGAAATAAATGTCACTGTCCCTGCCTATGCTTGTCTTTCCATGCTCCGGAACACACTACACTAGGCCGCCGTGCTGGCGGCCTTTTATAGTGTGGGGCGTGTACTAAACACCCTCAGCAATAATTGGCCACAGGCATCCTGCCTGTGGCCAATCATTGCTCTCCTCGCTGCCGGCGCTGTGATTGGCCAAGCATGCGGGGTCACAGTGCATGCTTGGCCAATCACAGCGCCTGGATGACACTGCGATGGCGTAGTGCATTGTGGGCCGTTCGCGTCACTCGAATTTGGCGCGAACGGCCCAAATCGTTCGATCTTCGTCGAACGATCGAACAGCCGATGTTCGAGTCGAACGTATGTTCGACTCGAACACGAAGCTCATCCCTACTCAAGAGGGTTAAGGCAGTGCTGGAAAATAATAATGGCCGCATAAATTATTGACACTTTAGGCCCAATTTGGACATTTTCACTTAGGGGTGTACTCACTTTTGTTGCCAGCGGTTTAGACATTAAAGCGGTTGTATACCCGCTGACAGTTTTGTTTTTTTGGCTACCTGTAAGGCAAAAGGCATAATGAGCTAGTATGCACCGCATACTAGCTCATTATGAAATTAAATACTTACCTTAGAACGAGGTGTTGGTAACTTACCTGGTCCACGCCGAGGGAGATGACATGTTGCCTCGGCGTGTCTTCCGGGTATCGCGGCTTCAGCGCTGTGAGTGGCTGGAACCGCAATGTCGTCACTCGAGCCGCGATGTCGCGCGCGCGGGAGACTTCTTTCCAGCAAGGTCTGCTGGGCTTTCAGCCGAGAACCCCGGATGCGCATGCGCCTCTGCAGTCAGCGGCGCATAGCAAGGGGAATATCTCCTAAACCATACAGGTTTAGGAGATATTCTTTTTACCTACAGGTAAGCCTTTTTATAGGCTTACCTGTAGGTAAAAGTACAAATTTTTACTATACAACCGCTTTAATGGCTGTGTGTTGAGTTATTTTGAGGGGACAGCAAATTTACACTGTTATACAAGCTGTACACTCACTACTTTACATTGTAGCAAAGTGTCATTTCTTCAGTGTTGTCACATGAAAATATATAATAAAAAAATGACTAAAATGTGAGGGGTGTACTCACTTTTGTGAGATACTATGTGGTCACATATATGGATTACTATTTTTACCTGTTGGTGTTATTCATCCTCTAAAGTGTTATACATATACAAGGTGTGTCTAAGGGGCCCTTTCACACATGCGGACCGTATGTCCGTTTTTCATCCATCCGTTTTCGGATGAAATACGGACATACATGTATCCCTATGGGATTGCGGATGTCAGCGGGTGAACATCCGCTGACATTCAATCTCATCAGTCTCCGCTATGGTCCGTTTCTGCAGACGGAGGAAAATCCTATTTTTCCATCCATCTGCGGATCAGATCGGGTGAACACGGACAGACGGTCCATGTTCATCCGATCCCCCCATAGCGGAGAGCGGAGATCTGACAGGGCGGTCCCTGCACAGTGTGCAGGGACCGCCCTGTCATCTGCCGGCTCAGCGGGGATCAACCTGCCGATCCCCGCTAAGAAAGCGGATATTAAAAGGAAAGGATCCTCACGGGATCCGTACGTCTGAAAGGGCCCTTAGCCCAGGTTCACACTGAGCTGCGAGAGTGAAGCCGTGCGAGTTCAGCTGAACTCGCACGATTTCACTCCCGCTGGTCAGTTCTGATTTCGGTCGCGATTACAGAGACATCTGTGCAGGTTTCTGCACAGATGTCAATGTAAATCGTGGGCCAAAATCGCAAAAAGTAGTACAAAAACTACTTTTTGAAATTGGTGCAGCGCCGCAGATGCTGCGTCGCACAGATTAGGACAGTGCCATTGCGGGCAATTTGCAGCAAATACCGCTGATTTGACATGCCAAATCGCATGTCAAAACGCACCAGTGTAAACCAGGGCTTAAAGGTTTGGTGAATGGTAACAGAAAACAAACAAAACAGAAGATACAAACAAATGACCTTTGTTGGCCTTCAAAATAATCATCATCCTTAACAACACACTTTTGGCAATGTTCATGAAGCTTCTGGAAACTGTCAGCAAAGGTCTCTTTAGGAATCAATCGCAGAACCGCTGTCACACATTCTTGGATGATGCCATCGTTGTCGTAGAAGGCGATCAACATTGTCATGACCTTGGACTTTTGCAAGCGACTCTTTTTGGGTTGTGGGGAAGACCATGAACGCCATTCCATCGATTGCTGCTTGAATTCAGGATGGAACTGGTGGCACTAGTTCTCATCCCCTGTGACGAAGGTTCGCAGAAAGGATGGATCCTGGTCACACATGATAATGAACTCTCCAGAGGTTTCCATTCGTTTTGCTTTCTGTTCGTCTGTCAGCTTGTGCGGCACAAGCCGGGAACAGATCTTCCGCTTACCCAATCTTCGTGGAAGATGGCGTGCACAGTGTCCCTGCTAATGCCCAATTCCTCTGCCATCAATCGTAGAGTCAGACGCCGATACCGTGCCAGCATTTGTTGCACTCGTTTGATAATGTCTGGGGTTCTGTTTGTGGCCGACCAAAAACGTGACTCATCCTCAGTTGTTTCCTTCCCACCACGAAAGCGTTTGAACCATTTGTAAAGACATTTTCTGCTCACAGCTTCCGTCCCGTACACTTGCTCCAACATTTCATGTATCTCCATTGCCGTTTTCCCCAATTTGTAGCAGAACTTGATATTCACTCGTTGCTCCATTGCACTGTGACCCCAACCTCTCACACTGACTACGTTTCGACTGCCCGCAACAGGTTTACATGTGCTCCATGCTAGGTGGCACTTCTCAAAGTGTCTCTGGATAACCACGTGCATGTGGGCGCACCTGGCCCATGTTGCCATTGAGATATTGGACCATTCACCAAACATTTTAGACATACCATATGTACACTACATAGAATTTATTTTTCTGCAAAAAAATAAAAAAACAGCTGGTAAAAGTACCTGAGATGTATCTCTATTACATTCTTATATCTCCCTGTGCACCAACACTTAGACCAAGAGAGGGAGGGACAGCAATGTAAGCTAAGCAGGCTTTACTGCTATACCCTGTGCCGTCAACCATACACTGGGAACTTGTCAGCGGGGTGTTTACATGTAAGTGGATAATAAATGAAGATTCTCGTGTTAAAGTGGTTCTAAAAGTTACCAAATTTTTTACCTTCCCCTGCAAGGTCCATAAAGACATTGATGGGCGAGTTTGGGGTGGAGGAACTTGACTGGCCTGCACAGAGTCCTGACCTCAAACCGATAGAACACCTTTGGAATGAATTAAAGCGAAGACTGCGATCCAGGCCTTCTCCTCCAACATCAGTGCCTGACCTCACAAATGCGCTTCTGGACGAATGGTCAAACATTCCCATAGACACACTCCTAAACCTTGTGGACAGTCTTCCCAGAAGAGTTGAAGCTGTTATAGCTGCAAAGGGTGGGCCAACTCAATACTGAATCCTACAGACCAAGACTGGGATGCCATGTTCGTGTAAATGCAGGCGTCCCAATACTTTTGGTAATATAGTGTATATGCCTGAATTTATTTTTCTGAATTTTATCAGATTAAAAATTTGTTTAAAAATCGAAAGACGATGTTTGTTGTTTCCTAAACATTAGAGAGACCAGAAAAAAAAAATCAAACAGCCAACCAAGAATTGCCCCACACCCACACAACAGTATTCTATTCATAAATATATTTATTGTCTCAAACATTCCTATTAAGTATCATGATCAAAAACCAAATCGTAATATCAAAGGCAGTTCAGAGTTATGGTGTTGTGTGTGTCCCTTTAGATGTTTTTAACCATTCAGGAGTATCTCTTCAAAACTTATATACCGTATATACTCGAGTATAAGCCGACCCGAATATAAGCAGAGGCACCTCATTTTACCACAAAAAAATGGGAAAACGTATTGACTTAAGTATAAGCCTAGGGTTTCCATCCGCATGCCTCACTGTGCCCATGCCTCACTGTGCCCATGCCTCACTGTGCCCATGCCTCACTGTGTCTATGTGCATGCCTCACTGTGCCCATGCCTCACTGTGCCCATGCCTCACTGTGTCTATGCCTCACTGTGTCCATCTGCATGCCTCACTGTGCCCATGACTAGACTGACGTTTAACATGGGAGTCTATGAAAGGGGTGCCCAGCTTTGAAAAATCGGTGCCGTAGGTCCCCCAGACAACAAACTTTTCCCACTTATAGAGGAGAAACGGGTCTACATGTCTGCCAACTTTCGGATCTAGGGACCTACGACCGGCCGGTACCAGGTCCTCAAAATTACTGTAGAAATGACCGTTTAACATGAGAGTCTATGGAAGGGGTGCCCGGTTTTGAAGAATCGGTGCTTCCCGGCTGTAGGTCCCTCGGACAACAAACTTTGCACACTTGTAGAGGAAGAGTGGGGCTACATGTGTTCCAAGTTTGTCCAGTACTGGGTCCCCAAAGTCCGGTAGATCAGGCGCAAAAGGGTGACTCGAGTATAAGCCGAGGGGGGGCATTTTCAGCACAAAAAAATGTGCTGAAAAACTTGGCTTATACTCGAGTATATACGGTATATTTTTATTACAGGGGATGTCTAAACTCTGACTTGCATCTTAGTGCAGACTTCTGGGAAAATCAGTGAGCCAATCACACAAGCAGGAAATTACATTTGTGAAGGTGTTCCATACACCGTGTATAGAATGCGTCCAGGTTGCCATATTGCATTGATGTTTACAGAAAATTACAGCGCTGCAGATTAAAATGGAAATTTCATTCTTAATAACATTAAGGCCCTGTGCAGATATCGCATTGTGGGAAAGATTGATCCCGCTTGCGATTCTGAAAGTGCGATTTATACATGTTTCTGCGTGTCACTTCCATGGGCTGCCCTATGTGCATTTGTCACCAAAAAAGAGCCCCTGCTTTTTTGGGGGAAATACATTTTATTTATCTTTTTAAAAAAAAATTAATTATAACAAATTACAGACAGAACAAATATTAAACAAACAAAAAAAAAAAAACACTAAATCTTAGCGCAATTTAAAAAAAATAACAGCACCCAAACCAGGGGTGGATCCAGAGTCTAGTCTCAGGAGGGGCACTGACAGAAAATAAGGTGTTGCTTAAAGAACCAATCCCTGGAAATGGAATTGTGTCAGACAGTGTCACTATTCTTCCCTCCTATGCGGCTGGGAGAGGGTGACCTATTAACCACTTAAGCCCCGGACCATTTGGTAGCTAAAGGACCAGAGGTGAATTCAGAATTTTGCACTGCGCTGCTTTAACTGTAAATTGTGCGGACATGCAATGTTGTACCCAAACGAAATTTGCGTCCTTTTCTTCCCACAAATAGAGCTTTCTTTTAATGGTATTTGATTGCCTCTGCGATTTTTATTTTTTGCGATATAAACGGAAAAAGACCGAAAATTTTGAAAAAAAATGATATTTTCTACTTTTTGTTATAAGAAAAATCGAATAAACTCAATTGTAGTCATACATTTAGGCCAAAATGTATTCAGCCACATGTCTTTAGTAAAAAAAATGACAATAAGCGTATATTTATTGGTTTGCGCAAAAGTTATAGCGTCTACAAACTAGGGTACATTTTCTGGAATTTACACAGCTTTTAATTTATGACTGCCTCTCATTTCTTGAGGTGCTAAAATGGCAGGGCAGTACAAAACCCCCCCAAATGACCCCATTTTGGAAAGTAGACACCCCAAGGAAATTGCTGAGAGGCATGTTGAGCCCATTGAATATTTTTATTTTTTGTCCCAAGTGATTGAATAATGACAAAAAAAAAAAAATACAAAAAGTTGTCACTAAATGATATATTGCTCACACATGCCATGGTTATATGTGGAATTGCACCCCAAAATACATTCTGCTGCTTCTCCTGAGTACGGGGATACCACATGTGTGGGACTTTTTAGAAGCCTAGCCACGCACGGGACCCCGGAAACCAAGCACCGCCTTCAGGATTTCTAAGGGTGCAAATTTTTGATTTCACTCCTCACTACCTATCACAGTTTCGAAGGCCATAAAATGCCAAAATAGCACAAAACCCCCCCAAATGACCCCATTTTGGAAAGTAGACACCCCAAGCTATTTACTGAGAGGCATTATTAGTCCATGGAATATTTTATATTTTGCCACAAGTTGCGGGAATATGACAAACTTTATTTTTTTTGCACAAAATTGTCACTAAATGATATATTGCTCACACATGCCATGGGCATATGTGAAATTACCGCCTTCAGGATTTCTAAGGGCATACATTTTTGATTTCACTCCTCACTACCTATCACTACCTATCACAGTTTTGAAGGCCATAAAATGCCAAGATGGCACAAAACCCCCCCAAATGACCCCATTTTGGAAAGTAGACACCCCAAGCTATTTGCTGAGAGGCATGTTGAGCCCATTGAATATTTTTTTTTGTCCCAAATGATTGAATATTGATAAAAAGAAAAAAAAAAGAAAAAATGTACAAAAAATTGTCACTAAATGATATATTGCTCACACATGCCATGGTTATATGTGGAATTGCACCCCAAAATACATTCTGCTGCTTCTCCTGAGTACGGGGATACCACATGTGTGGGACTTTTTGGGAGCCTAGCCGCGTACGGGACCCCAAAAACCAAGCACCGCCTTCAAGGTTTCTAAGGGCATAAATTTTTGATTTCACTCCTCACTACCTATCACAGTTTTGAAGGCCATAAAATGCCAAGATAGCACAAAACCCCCCAAAATGACCCCATTTTGGAAAGTAGACACCCCAAGGAAATTGCTGAGAGGCCATTGAGCCCATTGAATATTTTTTTTTTTGTCCCAAGTGATTGAATAATGACAAAAAGAAAAAAAAAATGTACAAAAAGTTGTCACTAAATGATATACTGCTCAAACATGCCATGGTTATATGCGGAGTTGCACCCCAAAATACATTTGGCTGCTTCTCCTGAGTACGGGGATACCACATGTGTGGGACTTTTTGAGAGCCTAGCCGCGTACGGGCCCCCGAAAACCAAGCACCGCCTTCAGGATTTCTAAGGGCGCAAATTTTTGATTTCACTCCTCACTACCTATCACAGTTTTGAAGGCCATTAAATGCCAAGATAGCCCAAAACCCCCACAAATTACCCCATTTTGGAAAGTAGACACCCCAAGCTATTTGCCGAGAGGCATGGTGAGTATTTTACAGCTCTCATTTGTTTTTGAAAATGAAGAAAGACATTTTTTTTTTTTTTTTTTTTACTTTTTTCAATTTTTAAAACATTGTGACAAAAAGCGAGATCTGCAAAATACTCAACATACCTCTCAGCAAATAGCTTGGGGTGTCTACTTTCCAAAATGGAGTCATTTGGGGGGGGTTTGTGCCATCTGGGTATTCCATGGCCTCCGAAACTGTGATAGGCAGTGAGGAGTGAAATCAAAAATTTACACCCATATAAATCCTGAAGGCGGTGCTTGGTTTTCGGGGTCCTGTACGCGGCTAGGCTCCCAAAATGTCTCACACATGTGGTATCCCCGTACTCAGGAGAAGCAACAGAATGTATTTTGGGGTGCAATTCCACATATAACCATGGCATGTTTGAGCAATATATAATTTAGTGACAACTTTTTGTACATTTTTTTTTTTTCTTTTTGTCATTATTCAATCACTTGGGACAAAAAATAAAAAATATTCAATGGGCTCAACATGCCTCTCAGCAAATAGCTTGAGGTGTCTACTTTCCAAAATGGGGTCATTTGGGGGGGTTTTGAACTGTCCTGGCATTATATGCACAACATTAGGAAGCTTATGTCACACATCATCCACTCTTCTAACCACTTGAAGACAAAGCCCTTTCTGACACTTTTTGTTTACTTGAAAAAAAAAAAATTTTTGCAAGAAAATTATGTTGAACCCCCAAACATTATATATTTTTTTTAAAGCAAAGGCCCTACAGATTAAAATAGTGGGTGTTGCATTTTTTTTTTCCACACAGTATCTGCGCAGCGATTTTTCAAACGCATTTTTTGGGGGAAAAACACACTTTTTTTATTTTTAATGCACTAAAAAACACTATATTGCCCAAATGTTTGATGAAATAAAAAAGATGATCTTAGGCCGAGTACATGGATACCAAACACGACATGCTTTAAAATTGCGCACAAACGCGCAGCGGCGAGAAACTACATTCATTTTTAAAAGCATTTAAAAGCCTTTACAGGTTACCACGTTAGATTTACAGAGGAGGTCTACTACTAAAATTACTGCCCTCGATCTGACCTTCGTGGTGATACCTCACATGCATGATGCAATTGCTGTTTACATATGACGCTAGACCGACGCTTGCGTTCGCCTTTGCGCAAGAGCAGGGGGGGACAGCGGTGCTTTTTTTATTATTATTATTTATTTTGCTTTTTTATTTTATTTTTAAACTGTTCCTTCCATATTTATTTATTTTTTATCATTTTTATTGTTATCTCAGGGAATGTAAATATCCCCTATGATAGCAATAAGTAGTGACAGGTACTCTTTTTTTGAAAAAAAATGGGGGTTAGACCCTAGATCTTTCCTCTGCCCTCAAAGCATCTGACCACACCAAGATCGGTGTGATAAAATGCTTTCCCAATTTCCCAATGGCGCTGTTTATATCCGGGGGGGCATTCCCTCCCACTGCTTGTAAAAGCAGTCTAGAGGCTAATTATCTGCTAGAATTGCTTTTACATGAAAGCCAGCCACTGGCTGAAAAGAATGATACCAAGATGATACCTAAACCCGCAGGCATCATTCTGGTATAAACATTCAAAGTCCAGCAACATACCAGTACGTTACTGGTCCTTGTTGGACATGTATTGTAATCTTTTTTTTCATGCAGCCTGTTGGCTGAACGAAAAAAAGAGATTGATCGGTGGGTATGCCCACCATTAGAATACCTCCCTTCATCCACCCACTTCTAATGATGGGCATATATGCCGAAGCATGGGGGCATCCTCCCGCAAAAAAGTTATGCCGCGTACACACGGTCGGACTTTTCCACGGGCAAGCCTTCGTCGGAATTTCGACCGTATGTACGCGGCATAAAAGGTTATGCCGCGTACACACGGTCAAACTTTTCCACGGGCAAGCCTCCGTCGGAATTTCGACCGTATATACGCGGCATTAGGAGCAAAATCGCTCCTCCGCCCCTGCTGCCCCCATGCTTCGGCATATATGCTCTTTTTTTAACTGTGGTGGTGAAATCACCTCCTACAGCGTTGGAGTCACGGCTTTATGTATCGTGTGAGCAAACGCTGTTGCTGTCAAGATAAATAAATCCGCGATGCAACTGAATGGCGTACCTGCTAAGCAAATGATGGTTAACATTAAAACAAAGTAACATTACAGTACAACAGTAAGACCTTACCATACCATACCTGCAAAGCAAATACCAAAACAAAACCTAGTAAAAAATAAAACATTTTTTTAACGCAACCTGTGACTAAAATATATATATGCCGAAGCATGGGGGCATCCTCCCGCAAAAAAGTTATGCCGCGTACACACGGTCGGACTTTTCCACGGGCAAGCCTCCGTCGGAATTTCGACCGTATATACGCAGCATTAGGAGCAAAATCGCTCCTCCGCCCCTGCTGCCCCCATGCTTCGGCATATATGCTCTTTTTTTTTAACTGTGGTGGTGAAATCACCTCCTACAGCACTGGAGTCACGGCTTTATGTATCGTGGGAGCAAACGCTGTTGCTGTCAAGATAAATAATTCCGTGCTGCAGTTGAATGGCGCACCTGAAAACAAAAAATTACATACCTGAAAGGCAAGCATGATAAAACATTGCAGAATGGAATACAGTAAAAAAGAGCAGAACAATAGAGAGAAAATAGAGAGAGAGAGAGAGAGAACAATAAAACGACAACTATTTTTGGTTTTTTTATTTTATATTTTTTTTGTGTTTTGTTTTTTACGTTTTTTTTTTCTTTTTTACACTTTTTTTTTTAAACTTTAACAACTGTAATGGTTCGGGTCTCTCAAAATGTAATGGCATCTTGGGAGACCCTGTGTAAGTGTGTCCTAGTCTGTGAAATGCTGTACCCTACGCTAAAACTTCACTTTTGAGTGGTAGCGTTCAAAACATTCACCAAGGCAAAGACCAGGTTTGTCAGGACAGAGTGGACAATAATAACGGGTGTCACGCCTAAATCCGCGCTTGCTACAGACACGACATCTTTTTTGGGGGGCTCGTTGGGTAGGGGTACTCGGGAGGAGATGCGTATAATGCCTCTCATGCAGCCGGCTTACTGCATTTGGTAGGGGATGGTGAGGTGCAGAACCGCCTGGATACAGGAGTTCTGTGACTATCTCATTCTGGAATTTTAGAAGAGATAAAGTCCCGCCTGAAGCTCTGTATAGCACATGAGCGTTCAGCAAAGCCAATTGGAATAAGGATAGAGACACTTTTTTATACCAGCGTCTCGCCTTACGGTCAATTAGATACGGCGCCATCAACTGGTCGTTGAGGTCCACCCCTCCCATATTTTTGTTATATTCGTGGACACAGAGGGGTTTCTCCACAACACCAGTCGCCGTAGGAATTTGGACTGTCGTGTCTGCATGAAGGGAGGTAAGAAGGAAAACATTCTTATTGTCCCTCCACTTCATAGCGAGCAAGTTATTACACTTTACGCAGGCTCTCTCCCCCAGCCTAAGACGGGCATCTACAAGCCGCTGGGGAAAGCCCCGGCGATTAGGTCGCACGGTGCCACATGCTCCAATCTGATGATCAAACAAGTGACTAAACAGTGGCACGCTCGTGTAATAATTGTCCACATACAAGTGGTACCCCTTTCCGAATAAGGGTGACACCAAGTTCCACACTATCTTGCCAGCGCTCCCTATGTAATCCGGGCAGTTGACCGGCTCAACCTGACTATCTTTTCCCTCATAAACCATAAAGCTCCATACATAGCCTGTTGCCCTGTCACAGCACTTATAGAGCTTGACCCCGTATCTGGCACGCTTGCTGGGAAGGTACTGCTTGAAAGCCAAGCGGCCAGAAAATTTAATCAGGGACTCATCAACGCAGACAGCTTGATCGGGAATAAACAAGGCTGCAAAACGTTCGTTGAAGTGGTTTATGAGGGGCCGAATTTTATAGAGCCGGTCGTATTCAGGGTCCCCACGTGGACGACAAAGTTCATTGTCGTTGAAGTGCATGAACCGCAAAATCTGCTCGTATCGTTTCCTGGGCATGGAGGCAGAGAACACGGGCATGTGGTCAATTGGGTGCGTGGACCAATAAGCACGCAATGACGGGAATTTATGTGTGCCCATGTTGAGGGAAAGGCCCAGAAAGGTCTTAAATTCGGAAACCGTAATTGGTTTCCAATCTTTGGCAATGGAAGGCAACTGGGGATTAGCGGCGATGAATTGACCAGCATATAAATTACTCTGGTCCACAATAGATCTATAGAGGTCTTCCGTGAAAAACAGCGAATAATAATCGATTGGCATAAAATCAGCTGTTTCCACCTGAATACCGGGTTGGGCAGTGAATGGGGGAAGTACGGGTTCTGCAGAAGTGGTGGGGACCCAATCAGGATAGGCGAATTCTGCAGGAAGAGCACTATGGGTACGACGGGCCTGCCTTTGTCTTCTTGGTGGCAGCGGGACACTACTTGTGCTTGCCACCTCGCCAGCTTACACTGCACTTATAGGACTCGCCACGTCACCACGTGATACTGCAGTTTTGGATGTACGCCCAGGCTGTACTAGGCCGCTGGTGCTTGCCAGTTCACCAGAAGGAATAGCGGCGCTAGTACTCCTCTGCTCCATGATACGAGAGCCCTGCGGTTCTTGCTCCTCAACAACCTCAGAAGATCGGGATCGGGTACGCCTGACCTTAGCAGGGAAGATATTCTGAGCCTGAATCTGACAGATACGTGACCTCCTCTTCACTATCTGTCATGCTCAGAATCTCGTAGGCCTCTTTACTAGTGTACCTTCGACTTGCCATTTTGGGCTCTAAATTTAGGGGTACACTAGTAAGATTCACAGGAAAAAAAGCACCCAACTGTCGTCAGCAAATATATCAAACGCTACAAAAAAAACTGTTAGCGGTCGCAGGGATCAGGACTGTCTCTGCGAACGCTGCAGTTATGTGTTTTGTGTTTTGTAAGTGACAGTGATCGATCGATACTGCACTTGGGTGGGCTGGGCTGGGCTGGGCGGAGGGGCTAAACGCAGGTGCTAGCAGGTATCTGGGCTGATTACGCTAACACTGCGTTTTTGGGAACCCTAAACCGCTGGGGACGCTAGTATCGATCTGATCAGATACTATACCACTAAGGGAGGTGTATGCTTTGCGCGTGGGTGTTAGCGTTACTGGCACTAACCTAACGCTGCCTGGGGCGACGCAGACCCTCTCTGGCGCTAAAACCTAATTGATCTCACCCGCCGGGCGATCAGGGGGTTAAACCTTTATTGGGTTATATACGGCGGGTGCCCTGATGCTATAAAAAGCAAACTAACCAACCAGTGTCACCCGTAACCTTTATATGGTGATCACTGGTGAAAGGGTTAACTAGGGGCAATCAGGGGGTTAAACCCTTTATTAGGTTAAATATGGGGGTACCCGACGCGATATAAAAACCTGACGGGTTACCTAAATAACTAAATAATTAACTGGGTAACCAGTGTCACCAGTGACGCTTATACGGTGATCACTGGTGAAAGGGTTAACTCTAGGGGCAATCAGGGGGTTAAAATAATATATGGGGGTACCTGACGCTCTAAAAACCTGCGGCGAAACTAAAAATAAATAACTGGCTATCTAGGGCACCACCGGCACTAAATACAGCGATCGAAAATACGATCGCTTAGTGACGCTGGCGTTAGGGGGTGAAAGGGTTACCTGGGGGGCGATCAAGGGGTTAAACCTTTATTAGGGGGGGTTAGGGGGCTACCCTGGACCTAAAGGGGCCTAAACCTAACTGCCCTGCAACTTTTTACTATCACAGATGACACTAAAAGCAGTGATCAGTAAAATAAATGATCACTGCAATCAGTGACACTGTGATTGGGGGTTGGGGGGTGACCTGGGGGGTGATCTGGGGGTGACTGGGGGGTGAAATGTGTGCCTATGTGTACCTACGTGTCAGTGGACTGTTGGTGCACTAACCTGCTTCCTCTCTCCTCGGCGGCGGAATCGAAAAGACCGCCGCGAGGGAGATGACATCACTTCCTCCTGCCTGTGTTTACATCACATGGCGGAGGAAGCATTTTCATTGGCCGGGAGTGATCGCGAGGGGGTGGCCGAAATCGAATGGTCACCCCCTCATCTCTGATCGCTCCCCAACGATTAACGGCCGCTCACTGTATAGGAGGGGGGTCCGATCGGACCCCCCAACTGTACAAAGGCGATCACGTACACTCTACGTGATTGTGCCTGTCGGTGCCATTCTGCCGACGTATATATACAGTGAGCGGTCGTTAAGTGGTTAAAATGATGCCACTTCCTCTCAGTGCAAAGGAGGTAGGGAAGAATAGTGAGACATGCCAACCACAGTGATGAAAGTGTTAAAGTGAATGTAAACCTGATTCATGAAATTTGACCTAGGAACATATATCTGCAGTGGTTTCTTATCTCTCTCCAAAGCCTTAAGTCCCTTGTCTTTCTGATGTTTCCTTGCTCTGTTATCAGCATTATAACTTCTGACAACCGAGATAAAACCAGCCTAAAATTTTTGTAGAGGGAGGTTGCTATAAATCAATTAGCAGAGAGCTTGTCTTGTCACAGCACAGCTCTGCAAGTCTCTGCCTATGTGGATGGGGGTGTATGCCAAGAAGCCACTCTCAGTGCTGAACAGGAAGAAAAAATCTCTAACACAATGTGCACTTTCTAAAGAATATATAAAGCTGAAGACAGCGGATATACATGTAAAACTTATGAAGGGAGATTTGGTTCATCTCTGTGTATCATCTGAGGTTGTTCACTTCACTGAGTGTATGGAGGGTTTACATCCACTTTAAGCTCAGCCGCAACAGTGGCGGTGGTCTTAACACTTTTATCAACTTCACAAGAGATCTTTGTGATCTCCCAGTGGGTCTCCTGATGCACAACAGCAGCGGCCACCAACCTTTTTGGCACCGGGGATCTGCTGTGTGGAAGTAAATTTTAACAAGGCCTGAGGGGGGATTGGGGGATGCGGTTTGGCACTTCAATCATCATGGCACCATGGTTTATATGGTGTCAGGATGATTGAAGCTAATTATTTCTATTATTACATTGTAATATAAAATGAAATAGTTCAACTCACCATAATGCAGAATCAGTGGGAGCCCCGAGTGTATCACTTGCTAGCGTTACCTGCCACCGGATACAGCGTGTCACTTGCCACCAGATGCGGATTGTCACTTGCCTTCAGATGCAGATTGTCATTTGCCACATTGTCTGCCACCAGATGCGGATTGTCACTTGTCACGTCACTTGCCTTCAGACGCAGCTTGTCAATTGTCATGTAACCTGCCACCAGATGCAGATTGTCACTTGCCATGTCACTTGCCATGTCACTTGTCACAAGATTCGGATTGTCACGTCACCTGCCACCAGATGCGGATTGTTACTTACCACAAGATGCGGATTGTCATTTGCCACAAGATTCAGATTGTCACGTTACCTGCCACCAGATGCAGATTGTTACTTGCCATATCACCTGCCACGAGATTCGGATTGTCACTTGCCAGTGGCTGTGTCCCAGAGTGAGGGCAGGCAGTGAGAGATGATGTAATCTTTCTGCTCGCCCGCCCACTGGGCTGCCCGCCTGCCCGCTCACTCGCCAGCCTGTTTACTGGCCTGCCTGCCCGCCTGCTCACCAGTCGACCTGCTCACTGGCCTGCACGCCTGTTCACCCATTGGCCTGTTTATGGCCCGGCTGCATAGAGGCCATGGCCCGGTACCAGGCCACAGCCTGTGGTTGGGGAACCCTGCGCTATAGTAGAGCGCACACCTCCATCCAGGACTCCTTCCCTCTGCCAGTCACACACCATGGTGGAACAAAGGGGGAAGGCTGCTACAACTCACCTCTCTATCCGGGGCTCATGCCCCTACAGCCTTCGCTCTTAGATTTGCCACGGTGAGGTGGCGGAGGGAGGGAACCTCATAGTCAGTAATATTTTCTTGGGGGGGGGCAATTTTCCCGTTGCCCCCCTTCCCGGGATCCGCTCCGACCCAAACACGCGTTGCATGTTTTTTTTCAGAGATTTGGTATCTCGGGCAGAAGCGCGTTGATTCTGCCCACAATTCCAAATCGCCTAATGTGAATGGAGCCTAAATTTGCCTTCTTCTTGGTCAACTGTGGGTATAGGATTTTGTATATAGAGGTGTAGCGATACCTCCAACTAAGGAGGCCGCAGAATTAGATTTGGGCCCTGAGTGCAGCTCCGCCAACCCCCGGCAATAGGCTCTACCCCCTTCTGGCACAGCTAGTACTAACAATCAATGATATGTCCTATGCAATAGAATAACTAAGCAAGGACACAGTAATGAATTGTAATAGGTAAAGTGTTTTACTAATTTTCTCAATATGGATAAAGAGGTAACAGTAATCACAGCTCGAGAGAATCACTCCTAAGGGTAGCGTCCTGCCACTCTAACACACTATATAGTAACACACGCTACAGGTGCGCCATACGGGCGACCGTTAACTAAGTGCCCTATGGCGCAGTAATCAAACACGCTAGAATCCCCACCAGGCCTGGTTCTAATTTTTAACTTAGTCCTTCTTTCTTCACCGGCCGTGTCACACACACTCGATCTCTCCAACGATCGGGCCCCCGATCCGACAAGGCTGTAGCGCACAAAGTCAGATGCCACCCAGGCTCGCAGAGGGGGGGTGGAAGGCTCTTTGGTGCAGAGCAAGGCCTCAGGCTTCAGGCCTTGCACTCCGACACATCCGCACAGGAGGATCCGTCTGTGAAGTCTCGTGTCCCAAAGAGGCCGAGCCCGGCCTCGCCTCCTCCTTTTATAACCCCTCCCATGAGTCTCTGCGGTGGAACATGTGAAGAATGGGGTTATGGGTAATGTAGTTTCTTCCCAATATAGGGGAATACCCCGCTACACACTCCCCCCACTTAAACTCTTTGGTCCCCAAAGATAAATTTTAACAACAACTATATATAACACTGGACAATTCTGAAAACGATGTTGGGATAGGGGATTCCCACCATAACTGAGGGGTTGAATTCCCTTGCCCACAGGTCACATTATCATGGGTGGCCTGCCTAACTGTGCCAGAGAGTGAGCTGGGGTTGCCCTCCACCAAATGGACAGTGGAGGGATCCGGAATCTCAGCATTTCTCCTAGCAGTGACTACAGAGTCTTCCGAACTGTTCCCCATCTGAGGGTAGGTCAGCTTCTTAGGAGGTCGAATGACTCTTCGAGCTCTTTGCTCTCCTGGAATCTCTGGCTCTGGCGCCACAGGCTCCTCTTCCTCGGAGCAACTATCATGGGCATCTTCCCAGTAATCTGCTGAAGGACTAAAGGGGATGAACTCTGTAGCCTCTGGGTTCAGTGTTTCATCTGTGGTATCTTGGGTGACTGGAAGATCTATGATAGAAGTTCCTGGAGTTGGGGAAGACCACAGCCAATCAAGCTCTCCCTCTTCATCTCCACTAAGTTGGGAGGCTTCTCCATTTTCAGCTCGGGAGGTCTGTGACCGAGTGTCCGGCCTAGGAGTATCCAAGATAGAGACCGGTGCAGGGGAGTCTCCCACGGAAGGTATTCTATCTGCCTCCGCAAGTGGGAGCAGGTGGTTTCGATGCCATGTCTTCAGTGGGCCTACCTTTCCCTCTGGCTTCACCTTGTAGACAGGTAGGCCCGGCAACTTCCTGCAGATGACATAGGGTTCAGATCTCCATCTGTCTGCAAGTTTGTGCTTTCCGGGGACTCCCAGATTGCGCAACAGTACTCGATCCCCGGGCTGTAGGTCTTGTACCCGGACCTTCAAGTCGAAATTTCTTTTATTCCGAGCTCCCCTTTGATCTGAGGCCGCTTGAGCTTGTTCATAGGCTACTTTCAGGCTGTGTCTGAGCCTGTCCACATATCCTTTGTGGGATGTGGCTGAGGAATGGTCCAGTGAGGTGCCAAAAGCCAGGTCCACCGGTAGTCTCGCTTCTCTCCCAAACATGAGTCGATATGGGGAGTAGCCTGTAGCATCACTGATGGTGCAGTTGTAAGCATGTACTATGGCTGCTATGTGTTTGCTCCAATGTTGCTTTTTCTCGCTTTCCAGAGTCCCCAACATGTTGAGCAAGGTTCGGTTGAACCTTTCCGGCTGAGCATCTCCCTGAGGATGGTAAGGTGTAGTTCGAGTCTTCTTAATTCCCAAAGAATTCAAGAGCTTCCGGATCAGCTTACTCTCGAAGTCCCTCCCTTGGTCTGAATGGAGTCTCTGTGGCAGCCCATAATGGACAAAGTACTTCTCCATAAGTACCTTGGCCACGGTGGAGGCCTTCTGATCTTTGGTGGGGAAAGCCTGGGCATACCGGGTGAAATGGTCGGTTATCACCAGAACATTTCCTAGTCCACTCAGGTCGGGTTCGAGGCAGAGAAAGTCAATGCACACCAGGTCCATGGGCCCTTGGCTCTGTAGATGGCCCATTGGGGCAGCTTGATGGGGCAAAGTCTTCCTCTGGATGCATCGCGCACATGAGTGGCAGTACTCCTCTACCTCTGCCCTCATGCAGGGCCAATAGAACCGACTTCTGACAAGTTGAAAGGTCCTTTCAGCCCCTAGGTGGCCATGATTGTCATGCAGGGCAATCAGAACAGTCTCCCGATGTTTCTCTGGGAGGAACAGCTGCCACTTATCTTCTGAGTCATCAGAGGGGCCCCTTCGGTAGACCACTCCCTGATGTAACTGCAACCTATCCCACTCCTTCCTCAGCAGGCGAGCTTCTTTTGAAGGCTGACGCATGAGTCTGTTTGGATCCTGATTTTTCAAGGCCTCCAGGACCAATCTCCCCATGGGGTCTTCCAATTGGTCACACCTCAATTCCTTCTTGGACAGTCTTGGTAGGTTGTCCTCTTCCAATTGAGCTACTCCACAGTAGTGTTTGGGGACTCCCACCGTGGTAACTCCTATTTCCTCTGCTCTGGAGCCTCCTCGGGCTTGGAATTCAGCTCCTTGACAAAGGGCCCGCACCCCGTCCGGTGCCACTTGGGTCCAATCTTCTATTTCAATGGTGGGGGAATGAGATCTCCTGGACAGAGCGTCTGCGTCTCGATTCCCCACTCCTGGTCTATACTTAAGGCTGAAGTTGAATCCAGACAGTGCGGCCAGCCACCTGTGTCCAGTGGCGTCCAGCTTGGCCGTGGTGAACAGGTAGGTAAGGGGGTTGTTGTCTGTCTTCACAGTGAACTCCGCTCCATACAGGTAGTCTTTGAGCTTGTCTACTACCGCCCACTTGAGGGCCAGGAACTCCAGCTTGTGAGTGGGGTAGTTCTTCTCAGAGGGGGTCAGGCTCCTACTCACATAGGCAACAGGCCGCAATTGCCCCTCATGTTCTTGGTAAAGTACTCCTCCCAGACCGTCATGACTAGCATCCACGTGCAGTTCATAGGGTTTGGTTGGGTCTGCGTAGGCCAAGACTGGTGCAGTGGTCAGGCTCCTCTTCAATTCCTGGAAAGCCTCTTCACACTTCTGATTCCACTGATCTCTGATGGACTCTCCTGGCCTCCTGGGCCCCGAGCCATCCTCTTCTCCTTCAGTCTTGAGCAACTCATTCAATGGTCTAGCAATTCGGGCAAATCCCTCCACAAACCTCCTGTAGTAGGAGCAGAAGCCCAAGAAGGATCTGAGTTCTGTTACTGTGGTGGGCCGTGGCCAGGAGGTAACTGCCTCCAATTTCTCAGGGTCTGTGGCCACCCCTTCTTCAGACACTATGTGCCCCAGATAGTTCACAGAAGACTGGTAGAACCGACACTTCTCAGGCGAAAGCTTAAGTCCTTCCTCACTGAGTCTTCTCAACACTTTTTCCAGCCTCTCTTCATGTTCCTCCAAGGTTCTCCCAAAGACAATGACATCGTCCAGGTATACAAGGACTTCGATCAAGTTCATGTCCCCTACTGTCTTCTCCATGAGGCGTTGGAAAGTAGCTGGGGCTCCAGACAGACCTTGGGGCATCCGGTCGAATTCAAAGAACCCCACTGGGGTTATGAAAGCTGTCTTCTCCTTGTCTGCTGGGTGCATCGGAATCTGATAGTACCCACTCTTGAGATCCATAACGCTGAACCATTTGGCTCCAGACAAGCTCTATAGGGCATCCTCTATCCTCGGAGTGGTGTATTGGTCATGTATGGTTCTCCTGTTGAGAGTCCTGTAGTCGATACAGAGCCTCAATGATCCATTCTTCTTTCGGACCACCACTATGGGAGAGGCATAGGGGCTTCTGGACTCCCGTATCACACCAGTCCTCTTGAGTTCTGCAAGTTGTTCCCTCAGATCCTCCAGATCTGCTAGCGGGACCCGCCTGACCCTCTCTCGGAAGGGCTTATCTTCCTGGAGGCGGATCCGATGGGTGGCACTCCTTGCACACCCCACATCAAACTCATCCTTAGAGAAGATCTTCTCCCATCTATTCAACTGGGCCTTGGCTCTCTCTTTCCAAGCCCTGGACAGATTCGGGTTTTCCATGGTCAGCTTCTCCCAAACATCCCCTCCTCCACCTGTCCTCTTCACTTCTGACAGGGTAACAGGGGCCGCCGGGCTCACCTGGCCTAGCAACATTCTGGCTGGGATTTCCATGGGGTCTTTAGTAGTATTCCTAACACTCACTGGAACTCTATAATGGGCCTTCTTCAGGACCTTCAGCGGAATCACTTCCGGTATCACCTCCAGGCCTGAGGACTCACCCCTTGGGTCTGACTCCAGCATGACAAAGGGACCAGGCTGCTCCCAAGTAAGCTTCACAGTGGCCCTGAGACAGGTTACTTCACCGGGCTGCAACACTACCCCTTCTCTTCCAAGTCTCCACACCTTCCCTATCTCCTCTCCAGGGGTCTCCCGCTCTTGGACCAGCCGTTGGTAGGCTGTCTTCAGCATGGGATGGATCTTGGTAGCTGCTTGTCTTTCTTCTGTCACGAGAGGGGTCAGGAGTCTTCGGACCAGGTCCGTGTTTGTCCCTATTATAAGGGAATTCTTGTTGGCTCCAGGCGGCCTAGGGCACACAACTGCCAGGGTGTCAAACACTTCGGCCTTCCCAGCCACGGATGGGTCAAAGGTCATTTTGATGGGAAGGTAGCCGTCGTAAGGGAAACTCTGGGTTCCAATTCCCCATATTTCCAGCTCTTCTATCTTCTGGATAGGCAGATGACTCAGGTGCCTGTCGTAGAAGTCCCGGTATAGTAGGGTCACTTGTGCCCCGGTATCCAGGAGGCCCCTGGTGTAGACTCCCTCCACTTGAATGGGCACTATAGGGGATGGGCCTACCAGCTTCTCTGGATATGGTCCGGCAGGAGCCGCCTTCTTCAGACCTTTTCCCTTTGGACTCTCTCTTGTCCTATTCCCTTTGGACTTGAACCTTTCTTGAGCCTGGTATGCACTGACTTCCCTCCTTTTAATGGGTGTAGGAACCCGCTGAGGGGTACTATTATTTTTCTTGGGTGGGCACCCCCTTTGGGGAGTGCTGTGCCTCTCCTGAGGGGTCTCCCCCCTTTCTCCTGGAGTATAGCTTTGTTGAGGGGTATTGCGTTTCCCCTTTGGTGTTCTATCTCTCTTTTTGTTTTTCTTCGCATTCAGCTTGGAGTTTACTGAAGATGATGGGCACCCGGTTGACTCCTTCACCGGGGCCCTCTGGAGTTTCCCGCCGGCTTGCGGTTGTCTGGTCTCTTCTTCTTCGGACTAGAACATGTGGCTGCAATGTGGCCAACTCCCCCACAGTTGAAGCAGACTATATCTCCCCATTCTTGTAAAGGTTCGGGTGCTGAGGCAATCGGGAACAATTCCTTCCTTGGACTTTCCTTCTTCTTGGGACACTCTGTGTCTTTTGCTATCAGAGAGGTCAATATCTCTAACACCTTGGACATCTGAGTTTTTAGGGTGTCTATCTCCGCCTCTCTTTCAGGGGTCATTACTGGATTGACCAGCACCTGTGCGGGTACAACACTTGTCTTATCCTTCTGCTGGTCCTGTTGCAGCGCCTCCTCATCTCTGATGATTTTTATTAAATCAGCATAAGTGAGCAACATTCCTCCTCCCAAGGTTTTCAGGTGCAGCCAGACTGGATCGGAGCGTAGCGCTCCCTTTAAGACTTGCTTCATTCTTGCCCCATCGGCATCTTGGGGCTTCATCCCTTTCTTTAACACAATCTTGCACAGCAGCCTGTTTAGCCTTCTGACATACTCGGAAAGTTTCTCCTCCGGTTTTTGGAAAGTGTGTTCAAACTGGTAGACCATCTCTGTCACCTTGTCTAATTGACCAAACTCTTCCTGCAGCATAGCTAGACAGTCCTGCGCCGTGCACCCTGCATTCCCAAACTTTTCACTGCTTCTGCTGCTGCACCTTTAAGGCTTTCTAACACTCGCTGCCTCTTCTGTGCTTCCGGCACCTCCCATGCCTCCACCGCCTGTAATGCCTGCTCCACCCAGGTATCAAAATCTTCTTCCCCTGCCGGGACAGGGAGCTTCCCTGAGAATATTTTTAGTCTCCGGTAGCTAGTTTCCACATGCACCGTACTTGTCTTCTGACATTTGGCTAGCAAATCCCCTATTGCATTTATCAGTTCTGGTGATATAGCAGTGGCCGGTGCAGGTGCCACCGGGGGTGTCGCCCTGTCTTCTCTTTCAGGTGGAGTTCGGGCCGCAGCCTGTGGCGATCCCGTAGGGGATGGTTCCCTTTCTACAGTTATTGCGTGCGCCAGCCTAAATGTTCTGTTGTCTGGCGTCCGCAGACACTTGTGCTTACAAGCCTCTAGCATCCCGTCCCAATATTCCACTAATGCGTATTGATATGAGATGTTTGGGTCTGTCTTCATGTCTATCACCCACGGTGTGTGATCTGGGGACACTGAACTCATTAGTTCCTCTACCGTCTCACTTGACCATTTCTCCCCAGGGAGGCTAATGGCTATCGACTGTTTTGGCTCTGTATTAGCGGCTTTGCACCACTCTTCTACCGCTCTTGGATCCATGGGGTCCATGCCGGCACTTCTGGCGTTCGCTTGCTGCATCAGGATCCCGGACGAGAACCCCCACGTGTAGCGATACCTCCAACTAAGGAGGCCGCAGAATTAGATTTGGGCCCTGAGTGCAGCTCCGCCAACCCCCGGCAATAGGCTCTACCCCCTTCTGGCACAGCTAGTACTAACAATCAATGATATGTCCTATGCAATAGAATAACTAAGCAAGGACACAGTAATGAATTGTAATAGGTAAAGTATTTTACTAATTTTCTCAATATGGATAAAGAGGTAACAGTAATCACAGCTCGAGAGAATCACTCCTAAGGGCAGCGTCCTGCCACTCTAATGCCCCGTACACACGATCGTTTTTAATGTCATTTTTTAAACCGACGTTTTTCTCCTAGTTTTTTTTCATGTTTCCTCTCAAGCCTGCCTTGCGTACACACCATCATTAAAAAAAACGATCAAGCAAAGCGCAGTGACGTTCAACACGTACGACGGCACTATAAAGGGGAAGTTCCGTTCGAATGGCTCCACCCTTCATGTTAGTAAAGTTTGTTGAGCGACGATTCGCGCTTTTCAGTCCGTTACTGTGTAATGAATGTGCTATCTCCATTACGAACGCTAGTTTTACCAGAACGAGCGCTCCCGTCTCATACTTGATTCTGAGCATGCGCGTTTTTTTTCACGTCGTTAAAGCATACACACTATCGTTTTTCACGTCGTTAAAAAAAACGACATGAAAAACGACGTGAAAAAAGAGAGCATGTCCGGAATTTTTAATGGCCGTTTTTCACGTCGTTAAAAATGCTCTGGAGCATACACACGATCATTTTTCAGGGCCATTTTTTAAAATGGCAGTTTTAACGGCATGAAAAACGATCGTGTGTACGGGGCATAACACACTATATAGTAACACACGCTACAGGTGCGCCATACGGGCGACCGTTAACTAAGTGCCCTATGGCGCAGTAATCAAACACGCTAGAATCCCCACCAGGCCTGGTTCTAATATTTAACTTAGTCCTTCTTTCTTCACCGGCAGGTCTGTAATGGTGGTGCACTTTAAACAGAGTATAACTTTGTAATCCAAGGGGTATAGAACTTGGTTAAATAAAGCCGCAGGCTCAGTTCTGACAAGGCTCTTCAATAGGGGTATGAAAATAACTTGTAGGCCACGGCAGTCTATAGGCCTATATACAGTAACAGTATCTTAGCTGGGCTTACGCCCTCTCACCCGCCGGACTACGGATCCAGTCCGGGAAGCCTCCACCGGCCGTGTCACACACACTCGATCTCTCCAACGATCGGGCCCCCGATCCGACAAGGCTGTAGCGCACAAAGTCAGATGCCACCCAGGCTCGCAGAGGGGGGGTGGAAGGCTCTTTGGTGCAGAGCAAGGCCTCAGGCTTCAGGCCTTGCACTCCGACACATCCGCACAGGAGGATCCGTCTGTGAAGTCTCGTGTCCCAAAGAGGCCGAGCCCGGCCTCGCCTCCTCCTTTTATAACCCCTCCCATGAGTCTCTGCGGTGGAACATGTGAAGAATGGGGTTATGGGTAATGTAGTTTCTTCCCAATATAGGGGAATACCCCGCTACAGAGGTTTTCTATTTGTTAGTTTTTTTATTTATTTTTTATTGGCTCAACTAGATGGACTTGTGTCTTTTTTTAACCTGACAATGTTATTTTGTAAATTGTAATTGTATATGCTATATAACTTTTTTTATTTGCTATATATTTTTTTCCCACGAAAGCGGAGTCACACTTTTAGACACTGCAGCTTGGATATATAGAATGCACAGCCAGCTTGTAACTTGTGAACTGGAATAAAGCTGCTGCCATTAATTATCCTGAGATGAGGCAGCAGATTGAACCGATTCCAGCTACAAAGTGTGCGGAAGACAAACAGCAGAATCGGCGGTCAGGGATGAGTTATGACGGTTTGGAAAAGCCATGACAGATTTTTGGATGTGAAAACAGAATTGTTGTTGGTTTTACCATCTATCTGAACTCAGGATGTTTATCTTTATAATGTGCAATAGAAGGTGATTAGCAGGAATGTTAGCGCTATAATCCGGGACTTGTGATGATGTTTAATTGGTGGTTTTGATAATGGCAAACCGCAGAGGACTATTCATTGTCATACGATGATTGTTCTTAATTAATGATTCAAAGTGAAACTCTGGTTTGTTAGAAAAGTTATGAAATATAAACAGATCAACTACATATATTGTCACAGGTATTGCAACCTTCTTTTTAGGTTCCTAAGGGCTCGTTCACACAAGTGCTCAGCAGTACTGGATTACCAAATAGGCAGAGTGGGCCCCAGCAGCCTATGGGCCCCATGCCGTTTAAGGGCCCTTTGACAACAGATCAAAATAAAAATAATGAGATCTCGAAAGAAAAGTACAATGAAGCTTTCCTAAATT
Organism: Rana muscosa; assembly: GCA_029206835.1. Classification (NCBI taxonomy): domain Eukaryota; kingdom Metazoa; phylum Chordata; class Amphibia; order Anura; family Ranidae; genus Rana; species Rana muscosa. Next base: position 66,084,311 of record CM055117.1, on the reverse strand, counting down.
GTTTACAAACGATCGAAAAATAAATCACCAAGAAAGGAAAACTTTACATTAAAGTGGCGTTCTATCCAAAAGTGGAACTTCCTCTTAAACCACTCCTCGCCCCCTTACATGCCACATTTGGCATGTAATTTTTTTGGGGATGGAGTGGGGGCTTCAGTAGGAGTAGGACTTCCTATCCCACTTCCTCCTTCCATCCAGGGACCGCTTAGGCGACTCGTTATATCGCCTAAGGCGGCCCCCTCCCTGTAGGCGATCACCTGGGACACGTGACAGGTCCCAGACGATCGCCTGTCCACTCAGATTGCGCAGCGCCACTCGCGCAGGCGCAGTGAGTGCCCGGCCGTGAAGCCAAAAGCTGTCACGGCCGGGTGCCCACAGTTAGAATGGAGGCGCCGGCGGAGAGAAGGGGGAGAGGAGCGAAGCTACGTTCGGCCGCGTCGCTGGACAGTGGAGCAGGTAAATGTCTGTTTATTAAAAGCCAGCAGCTACACTTTTTGTAGCTGCTGGCTTTTAATAAACATAAAAAGGCTGGAACTCCCCTTTGAAGTGGTTCTAAAGACAGAATTATTATTATTATTTTTTTATCTTATCATTGCATTAATAATGCATTATAAGATATTATTTATGTTTTAACCACTTGCCGACCGCGGCCTGTAGATTTATGTCGGCAGAATGGCACGGCTTCGCAAAGGGAAGTACCTGTACGTCCCCCTCTGCCACGAGCTCCGTGACCGCTGACTCGATATCCGCCGGTGTCTCGCAATCGTGTCACGGAGCTGCAGAACGGGGAGATGCCTATGTAAACAAGGCATCTCCCTGTTCTGCCTAGTGACAGGATACTGATCTTTTGCTCCCTGTCATCAGGAGCAGTGATCACTGTCGTGTCACTCGTAGCCCAGCCCCCCCACAGTTAGAATCACTCCCTAGGACACATTTAACCCCTTCCTTGCCCTTTAGTGGTTAACCCCTCCCCTGCCAGTGTCATTTACACAGTAATCAGTGCATTTTTATAGCACTGATCGCTGTATAAATGACAATGGTCCCAAAATAGCGTCAAAAGTGTCCGATGTGTTGGCCATAATGTCGCAGTCACGATAAAAATCGCAGATCGCCGCCATTATTAGTAAAAAAAATAATAATAAAATTGCCATAAAACTATCCCCTATGTAGACGCTATAACTTTTGCGCAAACCATTCAATATACGCTTATTGCGGGGTTTTTTACCAAAAATATGTAGAAGAATACATATCGACTTAAACTGAGGAAAATTGTTTTTTTTTTATGTATTTTTTTGGGATATTTATTATTGCAAAAAGTAAATAATATTGCTTTTTTTTTCAAAATTGTCGCTCTTCTTTTGTTTATAGTGCAAAAATAAAAATCGCAGAGGTGATCAAATAACACCAAAAGAAAGCTCTATTTGTGGGAAAAAAAAAGGACGTCAATTTTGTTTGGAAGACACGTCGCACGACCGCGCAATTGTCAGTTAAAGCATCGCAAAAAGTGCTCTGGTCAGGAAGGGGGTAAATTCTTCCGGGGCTGAAGTGGTTAATATGCATTAGGATAAAAAAAAACCTGTGTGCAGCAGCCCCCCTCAGCCCCCCCAATACCTGAGCTCCATCTCAATCCAGCGATGTTACATGAGGGCCACAAACTCCAGGGACTCTCCCTCCTCATTGACGGAAACAGCGAAGGGTGCCACTGGCTACCGCTGCTGTCAAACGAAGTGAGTGAGCCAATGAAGAGAGAGAGAGGGCAGGCCCGCGCCGTGGCTCGGTGTCTAAATGGGCAAACAGAGCAGCAGCTCAGCTTGGCTCAGGTGCTTGCTGTGGGGTCACTCAGCGGGATGGAGGGGCCAGGAGTGCCAACAAGGGACCCAAGAAGGGGAGGATCCGGGCTGCTCTGTGCAAAACCTCTACACAGAGCAGTATAACATGCTTGTTATCTTTAAACAAACCAAAAAAAAAAAAGACTCTACAAAGAAAATACTGTATTATTGCAATGTAACCAATAATAACTTAACCCCTTGCCAACCATATACTGTACATTTACGACAGCAAGGCGGCTCTTCTCCTGTGCAGGATCACTTACCTAGTAGGTGATCCTGCACTTCAGGGTCTGGGGCGCATATGTGTGCCACGGGCGACCTGCTCCCGCTGTGATTAGACATAGCAGGAGCTGATCTGCAGGTACCGTGGACTTGATGTCCGCCAGTATGCGCCGATCATTAGGCAGACCCCCCCCCCCTTTATACTTACCTGAGCCCAATTTTGATCAAGTAATGTACACAAGAGCAGATGCTCTGCATCTCCTCATTTGCTCCTGCTGTCAATCACAGCCATTGACGAGGGAGCAGGGGACAAACCGCACTCTGTGTGTCCTGCATTAACCACTTGCAGACTGCCGCACGAGGATTTACGTCAACAAAATGGCAGGGCTGCGCAAACGGGCGTATATATACATCCCCTTTAATTTGCCAGCCGCGCGGTTGCATGCGCGCCAACGCGGTCTCGACCCTGTCGCGAGCTCCATGACCCTGTCGCGAGCTCCGTGACCGTGCCCGGCGGTGTTCCGCGATCGGGTCACGGAGCTGAAAAACGAGGAGATGTCAGTGTAAACACAACATCTCCCCATTCTGCCTAGTGACATGTCAACAGCGATCAGTGACGTATCATGGCAAGCCACGCCCCCTAACAGTTAGAATCACTCCCTAGGTCACACTTAACCCCTTCAGTGACCCCTACAGGTTGACCCCTACACTGTCAGTGTCATTTTTACAGTAATCAGTACATTTTTATAGCACCGATTGCTGTAAAAATGACAATGGTCCCAAAATGGTGTCAAAAGTGTCCGATGTGTCCGGCATAATGTCGCAGTCACGATGAAAATCGGTGATCGCCGCCATTACTGGTAAAAAAAAAAAAAAAAAAATATTAATAAAAATGCCATAAAATAGTCCCCTGTTTTTTAGGCGCTATAACTTTTGCGCAAACCAATCAATAAACGCTTATTGCGGGTTTTTTTTACCAAAAATATGTAGAAGAATACATATCGGCCTAAACTGAGAAAAAAAAATTATATGTTTTTTGGGGGAAATTTATTATAGCAAAAAGTAAAAAATATTGAATTTTTTTCAAAATTGTCGCTCTATTTTTGTTTATAGCGCAAAAAATAAAAACCGCAGAGGTGATCAAATACCAAAAAAGAAAGCTCTATTTGTGGGAAAAAAAGGACGTCAATTTTGTTTGGGAGCCACGTCGCACGACCGCGCAATTGTCAGTTAAAGCGACGCAGTGCCGAATCGCAAAAAGTGGCCTGGTCTTTGGCCAGCCAAATGGTCCGGGGCTGAAGTGGCTAATGCCCCCATAGCAATTGGCTTGCTATGGTAGGCACTCGGCGGGGAGGAGAAGTCAGAAGCGCCAGTTAGGAGACCCCAGAAGAGGAGGAGCGGGGCTGCTCTGTGCAAAACCATTGCACAGAGCAGGTAAGTATAACGTTTGTTATTTAAAAAAAAAAAACATTTTGATGCTTTAAAATCACGTTAAGCTGCAATATAGAATATTTTTGTTCTTGGCTTTAGCTACACTTAAATTATTTAATGCAGTTGCCACCAATTCTTCCTGCCGCTTTAGAAAACTAGAGCTTTGTGGAAAACCTGTTGAATTTGTTAGAATCGGCTGGGACTGATGCCGCGTACACACGGCCGTTTTTCCCGTCGAAAAAAACGACATTTTTCCCATTCGACGAGAAAAACGATAGTCTGTGGGCTTTCTGTCGTTTTTTTCGACGAGAAAAACGGCATTAAAAACGACGAGAAAAATTAGAACATGTTCTAATTTTTCTCGTCGTTTTTTTCGACATGTTTTCCGCGGCAGTGTTTCCCATAGGGTCGTTTTTTTCGACGGGAAAAAACACGGTCGTTTATTTCGACCAAAAAAAAAAAATTACATTTAAAACGGCCGTGTGTGGGGGGAACAAGCTGTTCCTCGTTTTTAACGTTGATTTTCTCGACGGTGTTTTCACCGTCGAAAAAATCGATCGTGTGTACGCGGCATCAGGGTTGCAATAATTCCTTCCAGGCCAACTCAAAACTCTGCAGAAGCAAAACTAATGACATCACTAAGGGACCTTCCTGCAGGATCGACGCGTCCTGGAACCTCTCCACACTCCATTCTTTTTCATTTGTATAAGGGAAATTAAACGATAACGTTTTTAAATAAACGCGATCCTAAATTGATGGCGGCTGTTTCCTATTATCTCCTGAACCGACGGAACAAGGGAACAAAAGAGGAAAGGGGAATCAGATGCCAGTGGAAATAACGTAAGCAAGTCCAGAGTTGATACGTTGAGGTAGTGCAGTCTGGGCTTGGTATAATTTTGTTGGGGGAAGTTTAAAGTGAACCTGTACTTGGCTAATGCCGCGTACACACGACTATTTTTCTCGTTGGGAAAACTGTCATTTTTTCAATTGGACGAGAAAAACGGCCGTGTGTAGGCTTTCCAGCAGTTTTCCCGACGAGAAAACCGCTGAGAAAAATTAGAACATGCACTAATTTTTCTCGTCGCGAATCGCTGCATTTTTTTCCTCGCCAGTTTTCCCATAGGGAAACACTGCTAGGGAGACTACACACGGCCGGTTTTCTCGAGCAAGAGAAAACATGTCGTGAAAAACGGCCGTGTGTAGACTGGGAAAAGGGGACCAAGCCGGTCCTCGTTTTCACCGCCGAGAAACTCGGTTGTGTGTACGCGGCATAACAGTAGGGAAATAAAAGGTTCACTTTATAGCAGACATAGTAGCATATTGAACTTTCCTGGTGGCAAGCAAACCTAATTGGCTACCAAAACCCCTAGAAACTTTTGAGAAAAAGGAAACTAAAGCCATACATAGCTTGAAATTTGATGGATTCTCATTGATTTGGACAAAATTTAAAGTGGAGCTCCACCCTAAATTATAAGTTCCTCTCATCGGAAACCCTCCCCCCCTCCGGTGTCACAATTGACACCTTTCAGGGGGGAGGGGGGTGAAGATACCTGTCTAAGATAGGTATTTTCACCCACATCCGGGAGTCCTCTCTCTGGGAATCTGCGGGAGTGACGTCACTTCCCCCAGACTTCCCTTGGTGTTCTGGGAGACACTCGGCTCCCAGAACACAGGAGCACCAATCAGAACGGCGCAGCGCAACTCGCGCATGCGCCGTAGGGAACCGGGCATGAAACCGCAGGGCTTCACTTCCTGGTTCCCTCAGCGAGGATGGCGGAGGGAGCAGCAGAGCGACGAGCGATTGCTCATCCTCTGCTGTGGACGTCGCTGGACTCCAGGACAGGTAAGTGTCCAAATATTAAAAGCCAGCAGCTGCTGTAGCTGTAGCTGCTGTCTTTTAATATATTTTTTTCCGGCGGAGCTCCGCTTTAAGTTGTGAGGGGCCTTGTCGGCAACATTCCTCTAGAAAAACATAATACTGTATATACTCGAGTATAAGCCGACCCGAGTATAAGTCGAGGTACCTAATGTTACCACAAAAACCTGGGAAAACTTACTGACTCGAGTATAAGCCGAGGGTCAACAATGCCCACCCATTGCAACTTCACTAAGCCCATTGCCACCTTACTGTTCCCATCCTCACTGTTTCCCTAGAATTAAAATTAAACATTGTAAATTGTAAATTGTACCTGAAGGCTGCGGCGTCCATCGTTTAAAACTCGCGGTCTCTTCCGTGATAGGCGGAACTGTGTCTGCTGAGAATCGCCTATCACGAACGTTCTCTCATCTTCACCCATCCCAGCAGACACTGTGTTCAGTTTCCGCCAATCACGGACGTCTGCTGGGAAACTGAGGATGAGAGAACGTTCTTGATAGGCGATTCTCAGCAGACACAGTTCCGCCTATCACGGAAGGGACAGGAAGAGACCGCGAGTTTTAAACGATGGACGCTGCAGCCTTCAGGTACAATTTACAATGTTAAACTGGGCTGAAAATCTCGGCTTATACTCGAGTATATACGGTAATCAAAGAAGCCCAGTAGATAATGATTAACCAAATAGTGACTGCATCCTATCAAATAAAGTCATTATGGATGAGCTCAGTTTTGTTGGATCTAGTCTGAATTCACCTGAGCAGCCCCACCAGAAAGCTGTCAATGTGCTGGGCCAGTCATAGACGACTGAGGCATTCCCTGGCCCGCAGTCACATGTATACACACCCCTTGTATCGATGCTCACATGAGTTTGGACTAGGATCCAAACACGCCTAAGCTCAGCAGTGGGTGAATGAGAGAAATAGTAATAATTTCTAGATTGTTTAATTTGCATTATGGGACAGGGTAACAGCTATTTGTTTGCTTCCTTCCATCAGATTCCGGACTCTGTTACAGACAGTTGTGTTCAAAAGTTTGCATACCCTGGCAGACATTTTGAAATTTTTGTATTTTAATTGAAAATATGACTGATCATGCCAAAAAACTGTCTTTTGTTCAAGGATAGTGATCACATGAAGCCATTTATTATCACATAGTTTTTTGGCTCCTTTTAAAATCATAATGATAACAGAAATCACCCAAATGGCCCTGATCAAAAGTTTACATACCCTGGGAATGTTTGGCCTTGGTACAGACACAGAAGGTGGCACACACAGGTTAAAATGGCTATTTAAGGTTAATTTCCCACATTTGTGGCTTTTTAAATCGCAATTAGTGTCTGTGTGTAAATAGTCAATGAGTTTGTTAGCTCTCACATGGATACACTAAGCAGACTAGATACTAAGGCCTCGTACACACGGCCGAGAATCTCGTCAGGAAAAAACTTGTCGTTTTTCTTGACGAGATTCTTGGACAAGAAACTTGTCCCGGCCGAGTGTACACACGATCCATTCAAAGAACCCGCGGTTCTTTGAATGGAGCGAACACGGTGACGTTATCGACTACGATGAGCGTGCGCTCGTCACATTCAATGCCGTCGCCGCCATTTTGCTACACCATACCTATGCCTAGGAAGCTACCACGCATGCGTCAAAGTCATTTCGAGCATGCGTGGGTTTCCACGGCGAAAGGTAAGTGTACACACACACACACACTTTTCTTGTCGAGAAACATGCTGACGAGAATCTCGACGAGAAAATAGAGAGCAGGTTCTCTATTTTTCTCGTCGAGATTCTTGTCGGTTTTCTTGACGAGAAACCTGATAGCCGCGTACACACGACCGATTTACTCAGCAAGAAAGCTCTGCCAGCAAGTTTCTTGCTGGTTCTTGCCAAGAAACTCGGTCGTGTGTACGAGGCTTAAGCCATGGGGAGCAGAAAACAACAGTGAAAAGACTTGCGTAACAAGGTAAGGAAACTTTACAAAGATAGAAAAGGATATAAAAAAATATCCAAAGCCTTGATTATGGCAGTCGGTGCTGTTCAATCATTTAATAAGAAGTGGAAAATTTGGGGATCTCTTGATAGCAAGCCAAGGTCAGGTAGATCAAGAAAGATTTCAGCCACAACTGCTCCAGGAATTGTTCGGAATACAAAGAAACACCCACAGGTAACCTCAGGAGAAATACAGGTTGCTCTGGAAAAAAATGGTGTGGTTGTTTTTAAGGAGCACAATATGATGATACTTGAACAAAAAAGAGCTGCATGGTCAAGTTGCCAGAAAGAAGCCTTTACTGCTCAAGTTCCACAAAAAAGCCTGGTTACAATATGCCCAGCAACACCTTGACATGCCTCATTGAGATTTTTTGTGGCATTGGCGCAGTAAAGGCAGTATCGTTGAATTGTGCTCCTTAAAAACAACCACGCCGTCTTTTTGGAGATCATCCTGTATTTATCCTGGTTACCTGTGGGTTTTTCTTTGTATCATGAGAAATTCTTCCACCAGTTGTGGCTGCAATCTTTCTTGGTCTACCTGACCTTGGCATCAAAAGAGCGCCGAATTTTCCACTTCTTAATAAGTGATTGAACAGTACTGACTGGCATATTCAAGGCTTTGGGTATCTTTTTATATCCTTTTCCATCTTTATTAAGTTGCATTACTTTGTTGCGCAGGTCTTTTGACTGTTCTTTTCTACCTCCTCATGGCTCAGTATCTAGCCTGCTTAGTGCATCCATGTGAGAGCTAACAAACTCATTGACTATTTATACACAGACACAAATTGTGATTTAACTACTTCAGGCTCACAGGACGTCATATGACGTCCTCGGGTTTGTGGGGGTATATCTGAATGATGCCTGCAGCTACAGGCATCATTCAGATATTGCCGGTTTCAGCCGGCGATTCCCCACACCATGAGAATGGTCATAGCGGCTGTTCCGCCACTTGATCGTTATTACGGGCAGCGGAAGGGGACGCCCCCCCCTCCCGCCGCCCTCCGGTGCTTCTACCGACTCACCTGTGCGATCGGTGAGTCGGTGATAGGATCCGCCGGCCCCGGATGTTGATCAAAGAGATTTTCGGCGGACCAGATGGTCGCCGGAGTCTCTATGATCGTCGGAGGCCGGGCGCGATGTTATGACGTCACGCCCGGCCTCTGCATTCAAAAAAACGGCGTCGCTTCAGCTTTGAATCGGTGATCGTTTTTTTTTTTTTAGGCTTCCAAGCATAGAGGTGAGAAGTGGGGTCTTATTGACCCCATATCTCACTGTAAAGAGGACCTGTCATGTCATATTCCTATTACAAGGGATGTTTACATTCCTTGTAATAGGAATAAAAGTGATCAAAATATATATATATTTTTTTTAAGTGTCAAAATAAAATAAAAAAAAAGTAAAATTAACAATGAACATATGAGGTGTCGCCGCGAACGTTAGAGCTAGAGCAATAATTCTAGCCCTAGACCTCCTCTGTAACTCAAAAAATTTAGCCAGTAAAAAAAATTAAAGCGTCACCTATTGGGATTTTTAAGTACCGAAGTTTGGCGCCATTCCACGAGCGTGTGCAGATTTGAAGCGTGACATGTTAGGTAGGTATCTATTTACTCGGCGTAACTTCATCTTTCACATTATGCAAAAAAATTGGGCTAACTTTACTGTTTTGTATTTTTTTAAAGCATGAAACTGTTTTATTTCCCCAAAAAAACGCGTTTGAAAAATTGCGGCGCAAATACCGTGCGAGATAAAAAGTTGCAATGACCGCCATTGTATACTCTAGGGTCTTTGCTAAAAAAACATATTTAGTGTTTGGGGGTTCTAAGTAAATTTTCTAGCAAAAAAAATATGATTTTTACATGTAGAAGCGAAGTGTCAGAATTGGCCCGGGCCTGAAGTGGTTAAAAAGCCACCAATGTGGGAAATTAACCTTTAATTGCCATTTTAACACGTGTATGCCACTTTCTGTGTCTGTACCATGGCCAAACATTCCAGGGTATGTAAACTTTTGATCAGGGCAATTTCTGTTATCATTATGATTTTAAAAGGAGCCAAAAAACGATGTGATAATAAATGGTTTCATGTGATCACTATCCTTGAATAAAAGACAGTTTTTTGGCATGATTAGTCATATTTTCAAAATAAATGCCAAAATTTCACAATTTCTGCCAGGGCATGCAAACTTTTAAGGAACAACTGTAGATGGAAATGTAAATGTTTCCCTTTAACTAGTTACCCTTTACAGAAGTCCACCTCTATTTTCTACAATACAACCAACTTCAATGGTCCAGCTGCTGTTTGAGTCTTTGTTGGGCTACATATCTAATTAGAGAACTGGAACGTGGTGTGAATGAAAGGAAACTTTGGTGTATGCAGGCTATATACAGTTGCATAAGTTTACATACCCTGGCAGAATTTATGTTTTCTTGGCCATTTTTCAGAGAATGATAACACAAAAACTTTTCTTTCACTCATGGTTAGTGTTTGGCTGAAGCCATTTATTATCAAGCAAATGTGTTTACTCTTTTTAAATCATAATGACAACAGAAACTACCCAAATGACCCTGATCAAAAGTTTACATAGTGATTCCAGGGCTCCTTGCTACAAAGACCAGTCATTGGTGGGGGGCAGTGGCCACTTTTTTGTACCTGAATATATTGGTCAGGCAACGCACTGACACCCTTGCTGCCATAGCGCGATGTGCTGGGTTTTCAGTGTGACCCTGTACCTTTAAGGAGGGGTGGCTCCTTCCATGCTCATCTGTCCCCTACCTATCCATTATAAATGCATGTGCTTCCAAGATGGAGACTTTTAGTAGTTGGGGTCTGCAGGAAACAGGGTGCCTTGGCGGGGCCTGCAGCTTACGCATGTATTTGCAAATGTGTGCAACTAAACACCTGTTCTTAACGCATATTGTTAAACAGGTCAATTCGGTTGGTCGCTGGCTGGTTAGTACGTTTGAGCTTGGAAATCTCTAATCAACTCTAATCAAGAAGTGGAAAATGAGGGGTTCTGTTGAAACCAAACCACTGTCAGGTAGACCAACAAACATTTCAGCCACAACTGCCAAGAAAATAGTTCGGGATGCAAAGAAAATCCCACAAATAACTTCAGGGGAAATACAGGACTACCTAAAAACATGTGGTGTGGCTGTTTCAAGATGCACAATAAGGAGGCACTTGAAGAAAGATGGGCTGCATGGTCGAGTCACCAGAAGAAAGACATTACTACGCAAATGCCACAAAGTATCCCGCTTACAATACGCCAAACAGCACAGAGACAAGCCTCAAACCTTCTGCCACAAAGTCATTTGGAGTGATGAGACCAAAATTTAGCTTTTTGTCCACAACCATAAACGCTACATTTAGAGAGGAGTCAACAAGGCCTATGATGAAAGGTACACCATTCCTACTGTGAAAAACGGAGGTGGATCGCTGATGTTTTGGGATGTGTAAGCAGGAAATTTGGTCAAAATTGATGGCAAGATGAAAGCAGTATGTTATCAAAATCTACTATGCATGGGACGTACTTGGACATTCCAACATGACAATGATCCAAAACACAAGGCCAAGTCGACCTGTCATTGGCTACAGCAGAATAAAGTGAAGGTTCTGGAGTGGCCATCTCAGTCTCCTGACCTCAATATCATTGAGCCACTCTGGGGAGATCTCAAACGTGCAGTTCATGCAAGAGAGCCCAAGAATTTACAGGAACTGGAGGCTTTTTGCCAAGAGGAATGGGCAGCTTTACCATCTGAGAAGATAAAGAGCCTCATCCACAAATACCACAAAAGCCTTCAAGCTGTCATTGATGTTAAAGGGGGCAATACACGGTATTAAGAACTGGAGTATGTAAACTTTTGATCAGGGTCATTTGGGTAGTTTCTGTTGTGATTATGATTTAAAAAGAGTAAACCGTTGATTGATAATAAATGGCTTCAGCCAAACACCAAACATGAGTGAAAGAAAAGTTTTTGTGTTATCATTCATATTCTCTGAAAAATGGACAAGAAATCATAAATTCTGCCAGGGTATGTAAACTTAGGAGTACAACTGTATATATGTATAATTATTTTTAGCAGTGGAATCCTGAGAGATGAACATTATTTTAGCGTTTCCTCAATGGTAAAAGGGTTAAAGGCAACTCTAGGCTATGCTGGACGCATCATTCCTGGCAGGTCAGCTCAATTTTAGTTTTGGATTTCTGCTACACTTAGGTCAGCGATACAGATCCCATCCCCTCCAAGCTCCTTTATAGAAGGAGGTTCTCTCCCTTTTCCCCTTGCTGCTCTGGTTCATTTCCATGATGAGGTGTTAACATGAAGCAGCTGGCGGTAGCAGAAGGTCTGCTGAGATATCGGCTGTATGGCAGGTTGTACATCTGATACAATTTGTTGCTATATTAGATGTAATATCTGTTTCTCTGCGTTAGTGACATATACATCATTGTAGTAATAGAACATGGATGGACATAAAGTCATGCTAGCTCTATTTTTTCAAAACGGAAGACAAAGCTAAGAGTCTGAACGCAAGGGTCATCTTAAGTCCTGCTACTGAGCAATAAATTGCTAAATCGACATCGTCTATTGGCTGAGCTGCACAAGATTTAAAGAAAGGCTTGTCATCATTTCCAGATATACACCCCAATGGAAGCTGGATAGTATAAATCTCATCAGTGTGTTAAGGACAACACTGGGGTGCTACTACCCAATAAGATGAGAGAATTTTCAGAGCTACCTGGGTGCGGAAAGGCAGTTGCACAGCTGCAATGGCAATCATAGAAAAAGAGAACTCCTTGCTTGCTCTTTAAAATATACAGAATTCATTGGTTCTCCATAAAAGACACAGTATCGGACAGTATGTAAACACGTTTCGGCCTTGTTCACTACCTGCCTGGAGTTTGCATGTTCTCCTTGTGACTGAGTGATTTTCCTCCAGGTACTCTGGTTTCCTTCCACACGCCAAAGACATGCTGGCTCCTGTCTAAACTGGCCCTAGTATACGTATTTATTGTGAGTAAGGGACTTTAGATTGTAAGCTCCTTGGGGGCACGGACTGATGTGAGTGCATGTACAATATACTGTATAGATAAATTGCTGTGTAAAATTGTCAGTGTTATATAAATATTTGTAATAAAAAAAAATATCTTCAGGCAATCTTTTTTTTCCCCCTTAAATTTTGATATCATGAGGTTAGAAACTCTGCCATTTTATACAGTATACAGTGGGGCAAAAAAGTATTTAGTCAGCCACCAATTGTGCAAGTTCTCCCACTTAAAAAGATGAGAGAGGCCTGTAATTGTCATCATAGATATACCTCAACTGTGAGAGACAAAATGTGGAAACAAATACAGACAATCACATTGTCTGAAAGATTTTTTTTTGCCAATTATGGTGGAAAATAAGTATTTGGTCACCTACAAACAAGCAAGATTTCTGGTTCTCACAGACCTGTATCTTCTTCTTTAAGAGGCTCCTGTGTCCTCCACTCATTACCTGTATTAATGGCACCTGTTTGAACTTGTTATCAGTATAAAAGACACCTGTCCACAACCTCAAACATTCACACTCCAAAGAGCTGTTGGAGGACACCAGAAACAAAATTGTAGACCTGCACCAAGCTGGGAAGACTGAATCTGCAATAGGCAAGCAGCTTGGTGTGAACAAATCAACTGTGGGAGCAATAATTAGAAAATGGAAGACATACAAGACCACTGATAATCTCCCTCGATCTGGGGCTCCACGCAAGATCTCACCCCGTGGGGTTAAAATGATCACAAGAATGGTGAGCAAAAATCCCAGAACCACATGGGGGGACCTAGTGAATGACCTGCAGAGAGCTGGGACCAACGTAACAAAGGCTACCATCAGTAACACACTACGCCGCCAGGGACTCAGATCCTGCAGTAACAGACGTGTCCCCCTGCTTAAGCCAGTACATGTCCGGGCCCGTCTGAGGTTTGCTAGAGAGCATTTGGATGATCCAGAAGAGGATTGGGAGAATGTCATATGGTCAGATGAAACCAAAGTAGAACTGTTTGGTAGAAACACAACTCGTCGTGTTTGGAGGAGAGAGAATGCTGAGTTGCAACTAAAGAACACCATACCTACTGTGAAGCATGGGGGTGGCAACATCATGCTTTGGGGCTGTTTCTCTGCAAAGGGAACAGGACGACTGATCCGTGTACATGAAAGAATGAATGGGGCCATGTATCGTGAGATTTTGAGTGCAAACCTCCTCCCATCAGCAAGGGCATTGAAGATGAAACGTGGCTGGGTCTTTCAGCATGACAATGATCCCAAATACACCGCCCGGGCAACGAAGGAGTGGCTTCGTAAGAAGCATTTCAAGGTCCTGGAGTGGCCTAGCCAGTCTCCAGATCTCAACCCCATAGAAAACCTTTGGAGGGAGTTGAAAGTTTGTGTTGCCCAGCGACAGCCCCAAAACATCACTGCTCTAGAGGAGATCTGCATGGAGGAATGGGCCAACATACCAGCAACAGTGTGTGACAAGCTTGTGAAGACTTGCAGAAAACGTTTGACCTCTGTCATTGCCAACAAAGAATATATAACTAAGTATTGAGATGAACTTTTGATATTGACCAAATACTTATTTTCCACCATAATTTGCAAAAAAAAATAAAATTCCAAATCAGACAATGTGATTGTCTGGATTTGTTTCCACATTTTGTCTCTCATAGTTGAGATATACCTATGATGACAATTACAGACCTCTCTCATCTTTTTAAGTGGGAGAACTTGCACAATTGGTGGCTGACTAAATACTTTTTTGCCCCACTGTAAGTGACTAATGTTCCGTTGAGAAGAAAACCCCTGCCTTACTTAGGTGACATTTTTATCAGAAAGAAAATGAGAAAATATCTGCGGCAGGGACACAGATAAAAGTTTGATGGTTGTTCTATATTATTGGGATACCAAACTAGCATGACATTGCAGTGCTCAAAAAGCAGCATATTGTGTGTGACCAAAACATGACTATATCATACATATGTATTTCTGCCTTCCCCTTTCACACTGGAGGCGTTTTTCATGTGCTTCAGTGCTAAAAATAGCGCATGTAAAGCGCCTGAAAAATGCCTCATCTGCAGTCCCAGTGTGAAAGCCCAAGTGCTTTCACGTTGGGGCGCTGTGCTGGCAGAATGTTAAAAAACTTCCTGCAAGTAGAAACTTTGGGTCGCCTTAGAAATGGTGTATACATCGCTCCCAAAGCGCCCCTGCCCATTTAAATCGATGGGCAGCGCCGCCAAAGTACCTGCAAAGAGACTCGGCAGCGGCGCTTTGCGGGCACTTTTAACCCTTTATTTGCCCGTAAGGGGGGTTAAAAGCACCCCACTAGTGGCTGAAAAGCGCCTCTAAAACGACGGTAAAGTGCCGCTAAAGCTAGCGCCGCTTTAAAGCTAACTGTTAGCGGCCGCGCTGTCAGTGTGAAAGGGTTTTTAAAGTGGAACTATAGGTAGAAAATACATACGGTATAGGATGTAGTCTATGGCAACACACTGGAGCAATAAATGCATGCAAAGATATATAAACAAATGGCTAAACAAACCACACCGCAGAGTCCCAATATGATATTTAATGTCCACTGGGTAATTCCATATAAAGGAATCCATGTTCTTTCCATTAACAACCAATGTAAAGGGGCCCTTCTACTAATGACCACCAATATAAGGGATATATTTCTCTTAAATGGCCAATGTAATAGAAATTAATTCCACTGACCACCAACTTAAGGAAGCATACTTCTTACCAAATGCCAGTGTAAGTGGACATTCTTCCCATTGGCCAACAGTGTAAGGGAGCATTCTTCCTACTGACTACAAATGTAAGGAGACATTCTTTCCATTGGCCACAAGTGTAAGGGGTATTCTTCTCATTGGCCACCACTGTAAGCGGCTATTTTTCCCACTGATGACAAATATAACGGGTACTTTTCTCACTGACCACCAATGTAAAGCTGCATTCTTCCACAGACCTTCAATGTAAGAAGCATTCTTCCCACTGGCCACCAATGTAAGAGGACATTCTTCCCAATAAACACAAATATAAGGGGTACTTTTCACACTGACCATTATTGTAAGGGACATTCTTCCCAATGATCACCAAGGTAAGGAGGTATTCTTCAGACTAACTACCAATGTAAGGGGACATTCTTTCCACTGACCACCACTGTAATGCCGCGTACACACGACCGGTATTCATGTCATGGAAAAAAGTTTTTCTCAACGTGATTTTTCGTGTTTCCTCTCAAGCCTGCCTTGCATACACACATTCATGGAAAAAAACGCTCGAGCAAAGCGCAGTGACGAACAACACGTACGACGGCACTATAAAGGGGAAGTTCCATTCGGATGGCGCCACCCTTTGGGACGCTTTTGCTGATCCTCGTGTTAATAAAGTTTGGCGAGAGACGATTCGCGCTTTTCAGTCTTCGTACTTTTCAGTCCATTACACCGTGACGAATGTGCTATCTCCATTACGAACGCTAGTTTTACCAGAACGAGCGCTCCTGTCTCATACTTGATTCTGAGCATGCATGTTTTTTTCCCCTCGTAAAAACATACACACGACCATTTTTCACGACGTTAAAAAGAACGACGTGAAAAACAATGAGTAAAAATAGAGCAGGTTCTAATTTTTTTTCGGGCATTTTTCTCGTCGAAAAAAATGCTCTGGAGCATACACACGACCGTTTTTCACGACCATTTTTAAAAATTTAATTTTTCTCGTCATGAAAAACGGTCGTGTGTACGCGGCATTTAAGTCTTTTTTTTTTTTTTTTTTTACATGGTTGAAATTCAATGTTTGTAAAGCGGACTTCTTTCACTTTGTCAATGCCTACCAAACTACCAAAAATATTCCCTTGAGCCAGCTCACATAATGGCTGCCTGCAAAGTAGTCTTTGGAGTTGTAGTTTGGGAAACTGGGTCAACCTAAATGGGTACCCCCTGCACATCTCTCCCCAAGCTTAGAGCGATAAAGTGCACTATGATTCATAGTGAGGAATAACGCGGATATAAATTGCACCAGTGAGAACAGTAGAGGGAAGGCTCAAGCAAACAAAAAATTTAATTGCCCAGATTTCAGCATTATACAAAAATTGCCCCACATCTGATTGCAACACAATAGAGGTTTATTTACTAAAACTGGAGAGTGTCAAATCTGGTGCAGCTCTGCACAGAAACCAATCAGCTTCCAGGTTTTATTGCCAAAGCTTAACTAAATGAGATGAAGTTAGAAGCTTATTGGCTACCATGCACAACTGCACCAGTTTTAGTAAATCTACCCCAATGTCTTCATGAATTTGAACAACTACCGTAAAGGAGTTTTTTTTTTAAAATTAAGTTTCAAGTGTTTTTCTTTTTGATATTTTAAAATAATTTTACAAAGCTCAGGTCCAGTTTGATTTGTAGAATATATATTTTCCCTCCTTTGAAAAACAAAATAATATATATTTTTTTCTACTTACCATCCCTATGCTTCATTGCTAGTTTGCTACCCTTAATTTCCTTTCCCAATCCTGGTTTCCACTTCACTTCTGTGTTGAATGATGCCCAGCATCACTTAACCACTTGCTGAGAGTTTAAGTCATGGACCCAACCTCTGAATTAGTGTCCCCATACACCCAGGGCTCACAGTGAACTCTGTTCTATGCCGCATTTAAGACCACCCACCGCTGGAGATGGAAAAGAGAGCACAGCAGCAAGGTGTTTGCCTTCATGCGATTTCTCTACTTGAAACTTTATACAGAGCCGTGTACACAGTAGGTAGGAAGGGAGAAAGATGGTGTCACTCCTCTGACTCAATCACTTTTATGTATCAATTTCAGTTTGAGCTATTGAGCTCTGCAAATAACAAGCTTCTTTAGCAAAGCATATAATGCTAGCCTGAAAAACTCCACAGGTCATCTAAAAATTAGAAAACAAAATAATCAAAAGCAAAATCTTTATTTACCCAAGAAAGGTTTATTTTTTAGTTCTGACCATAAAAAATTTGTGTGGTTTGTAAGGTTTTTCCTAAAATAATACACGTTATACTTACTATTGCACAGAGCAGGCTCGACTCTCCTCTTCTGGGGTTCCCCGCCCGTGCTCCTGGCTCCTCCTGCTTCTGAGTGCCTCCACAGCAAGCCACTTGCTCTAGGGGCACTCGTGTGGGCTCAATCCTGAGCTGCACTGTATGCATCTATTGACGCAAACAGTGCGGAAAAGCCCAACCCCCTGCTCACAGGATTTTATTGACAGCAGCAGGAGCCAATGGCTCCCGCAGCTGGCGGGCCTCCTGTGAGAAGAGCAGTGCCGCTGCAGACAGGCACAGCACTGGATCAGGATCAGGTAAGTATTTAAGAGGGGCTGTAAAAACCTTTACCACCACTTTAAGAAAATCTATTTTAAACCACTACAAGTTCCCTTTATAGTGCCATCCTATCTGGCACTATGCATGTTGGCTAAAGGAAGCTAAAATGCCATCTTGTACTTTCACACTCTGCTGACATAACCCGTTGCTCTTGTACGATCCCCGTTCACCAGATTTCAAACAGCACAACTTTATTCCAATCTAATATTATTTATGTGTATAAAAGCACTCATATAAATTCCTAACCTCCATAAAACTCCTAGAAAACATCTTTGATTTATAGATCCTAAAATCAGAAACAAATGAATATTTTTTTTATCTTTCATATACAATGAAATTAGTAAATATCTAAGCAGAATGAAATGTGCGTGGCGAATAGAACAACTCCCTGAGGACCTATGAAGTCTGCTGCTATTCATAACCCCATCTAGAGGGAGCGTTTTATAGAATACACGGAGCAATAATTCCAGCGGCCTTACACAATAGGATATTATATTCTATCGTGTGTGTGTGTGTTTTTTTCTGAGGTTATTTGCGTTAAATAAATAAAATGAGATGACCGATTTGAAAGTAATGTATCCTGAACAGAACGCCAACAACTGCAGCTGCAAAGCACCAGACATCCCTGTATTCCTGTTGTGACTCCATGTGGTGTATTATATTTTCAATGCAACAAAGTGAAGGTTAACAAGTGGTTCTTTTAAAAAGAACTCCACTAAGTACTGTTTGTATATAAAATGAACAGATATAACAATTTTAGAATATCCACAATCCTTTCTGCGAACACTTTTTTTCGGGAACCTCCATGCTCCTGTCCAAAAATTCAAATTTTTGTTATACAGTATGTAGCAATTGCTCGTCTGTCCTAGCTAATCAAAGATGAACAAGTCTGAACCAGGGAAAAAAAAAATAACTTAACTCCATATTTGAGTTTTTATAATTTGAAAGCTAATACATGATCCATAGTTAGATTATTCTGGTTATTAAAGATCTGAAAACTATCCATTTCCTGGTAGTCTTCAACCACTTCCAGCACAGGCCTATTCTGGCATTCCTCTCCTACATATAAAAATCATAAAAAAATTTTGCTAGCAAATTATTCAGAACCCTCAAACATTATATATTTAAGCAGAGACCCTAGGGAATAAAATAGCGGTCATTGCAATTTTTTATGTCACACGACATTTGCGCAGCAATCTGAAAACGAAAGTTAGCCCAATTTTTTTGTATAATGTGAAAGATGATGATACGCCAAGTAAATAGATACTTAACATGTCACGCTTTAAAATTACGGACGCTTGTGAAATGCCACCAAACTTCGGTACTTAAAAATCTCCATAAGCTAGGTCTTAAAAATGTTTACAGGTTACCAGTTAAGAGTTACAGAGGAGTTCCTGCGCAAGAAATATTGCTCTCACTCTACCGTTTGCGGCAATACCTCACGTGTGATTTGAACGCTGCTTACATATGCAGGCGTGACCTACGTATGCGCTCGCTTCTGCAAGGGGACGTGGGCACTTTAAAAAAAATATATATTATTTTTTTTATTTTTTTCCACTTTCTCTTTAATTTTTTTTATTACTTTTATTACAAGGAATATGGCATTAGAGGTCCTCTTCATGGAGAGATCTGGGGTCTATAAGTCCTCACATCTCTCCTCTATGCTGGAAAGCCCGATATCAAAAAAACTGCAGTGTTTACATCTGCCAGAGCTGGAAGTCATGACGTCGCTTGCAGCCTCCAAGGGTCATAGAGATGGCTGGGGACCATCAGGTCCACAGTCAGCTCTATGGTAAATGGCCGCCGCCAGCCGATTAATTTTCCAGCTCCACGATCACACAAGCGGACCAGGAGAAGCACTGGAGGGTGGCAACACATGCAACACAGAGGGCTAATCAAGCGCACTCAGGATAAGGGTCAAAAATAACAATATAGGGAAGATAGTGAACACATTGGGTCAATGTCATATTAATCCATACTTGTAAACATGACTATACTGAACACATTGGGGCAATGTCATATTAGTCCGTACTGGTGGAAATGAAAAATGACTAGTCCACAGAGAAGGCTGCCAGCTGACAGATAGAAGGGATCTGGAATATGACAAAAAAGACAAAAAAGCAGCGCCTTCTAAGCGTAGCAGTCAGTGAAATTTATTAAAATATAAAACCAAGTACAGGTAATGCACTCACAAAAGAAGAGTAAAGGTGAGCTTATCGGAAAGGGGGTCCAGGGTAGTAAATTTCATCCGCTTGTCCCGGAGATGTAATGCTGTATGTCCAGAGATGGAGGGAAGATGGTGTCCCTGAGCCTCTTCTCAGGAGTCGTCGGTGTTCACCGTGGAGCGGAACCACTCACTCACAATAGTGGAGCGGGGGACGACTTAGCTGGAACAAACCAGCAGACTACTTCCGGGTCGTGGGGTCAGCGGGGAGGATGCGCGCGTTCGAAGCATCCGTGCTTCTTCATCAGGCTTAATGAGGGCCATCTTTAGTTCAGGCTATAAGTACTGGGCCGGGAGTGGCTGATGAAACAGTCTGTGTCACCATGGAGACCAGATACAAACTACAGATACTAACCTAGCACTGACAAGTATATGTGTTAAAGAGGGAAGGACAATGATTATATAGGGATGCTAATGTAGTATCAAAGATTAAGAGATTAATATAAGAAAAGTACTAATGCATAGAAGAATCAATGAATAATCAATAAAAATGTGTACATATATATATATATATATATATATATATATATGAGAATAAAAAAATAAAAAATAAAAATATATATATATAGTATAGATTAAGAGGATGAAATGAAATACCATAAGAAACAGACTGAATGGCTAAGATAATTAAAGGGACATCAAATGCAAAAACGGTTGGATATACTGGATTTCTAAGAATTATCTAAGGAATACTAAAAAAACACTAAAAAACATTTACCATATATGCGCATGTGTATGTACACATACACAAATGTGTCATACATTTATCTAAGATTGGATACTAAAATGGACTAAAATAAACTAAAATACACATATCCACCTATAATGAAAAATCCCCTCTAATGTGAAGGTGCGCGCATAAGGGTACCTGTGTACAATACATAAAAATGCATATATACACAAATACACAAACAAACACACAGACACACGCAGAAGGATGTGTATTAAAGGAGACCAATTGTAAGTGTATCAAAGACTTGAGGGGTTATATACTGATAACCTGGACATGTGGGAGAACCAATGTCAACATAGAGTAGCTCAATATGTACACATGGTTATGGCAACATGAAGAGAGGGTATCTTTAGAGAAGGATATTAATCTCAATACCTTCATTCAGGCCCCCGGGCGCGAGACTATCGAGGGTAAATATCCAATAGTTTTCACGCTCACATAGTCTTTTATAGCGCTCAGCTAAGGGGAGGTGTTTAGAAATAGCTTCTATGACCCAGACACGTAAACCCACAGATGATTGATGATGAAATTCTTTAAAGTGTCTAGCTACACTGTATTTTTCACGACCCTTCTCGACAAAGTTACGATGTTCTCCGAACCTTCTTTGGAGGGTGCGAATGGTGCGGCCTACATAAAGTAGGCCGCACGGACAGGTCAGGCAGTACACCACATACTCAGAAGAGCATGTATAGAAGTCAGGTAGGATGTATTGCTTGCCTTTACAGGTAAAATCTTTCTGTCTATGATTGACGTGCTTACACGTAAGGCATAGAGCCTTCCTACACTGATACATACCCTTCAGATTAAAGAATGTCAGCACTGGGAGAGGGCCCTGATGTTTTAATTTTGCTAGGGGCTATCTGGGCCTTGATATTTTTGGCCTTTCTATAGCTAACTACGGGACGCTCTGTGAGTGTGGATTTTAGGTGGGGGTCCTCCTTCAATATGGACCAATGTTTAACTAAAATCCTTTCCATCTTCCTGAATTGGCTATGGAATTGAGTGACAAAACGGACAGGTTGAATGTTGTCGTATGTACTCTTAACTCTTTTTTCGCTCACGTCAGCATTTAGATAATGTCGATAAGCTCCCTCTACCAGCTCGTCGGGATAACCCTTCTCAAGAAATTTTATTTTAAGCTTCGAGCCATGGGAAATGTAGTCCTGTGACCGAGTACAATTATGTCTCAGTCTACAGAACTGGCTCTTGGGTATGTTGTTCACCCATCGTGGATGGTGACAACTCCCATAGTGCAGAAAGGAATTGCCTGCAGTAGGCTTGGTATAGTTCTGTGCGCAAACCGCATGGTCCTCATGGAAAAGCTCAAGATCCAAAAAGGCCAATGTATTCTCATCTGTCACAAAAGTAAAAGAAAGACCCATATTGTTAGAGGGTGGCAGGAGGGGGGCGTCCCCTCCCGCCGCCTGTAAAAGCAATCAAGCGGCTGAACAGCTGGGGAATTGAGGGAATTGACAGCTGAGAAAAACAATATCTGATTGATATCAGCTGCAGGCATCACTAAGATATCTCCACTTCAACTTAAGGACGTCATTTGACATCCACCTAATGTTAGGTGGTTAAAGGACGGCATGAGGTTTGAACTAAAGGCCTTCCTTCCCCATGGAGACCCCTGACATATATTTTACTGTATGCTCTATTTTTTTTAGAATTCCCTTTTCAGATATTTTTAGGTCAGTCATGTGATGTGCTGAGTCATTTTCGCCAGTGGTGGGCAGTCCCCAATGAAGCAGAGTATGGTACTGATGAGGTGACATCAGTGTGGCTCTCCGCGCCATTACAGTGTGAGTGCAATTTATCATTGCGACCTCCTCTTAGGGGGCAGGACTGTCTTCAATCTGGGTCATCAATTAACTGAAAAGACTGAGGGACTCCTAGTGGCAGAAAGAAATGACTGCAGGGAACAGTGCAGGAGACAAGGCAGGTATTGCATCCAGAGATGCTCTTTTACCTGCTGGGAGACTAGTAATAGACAATCACATTCGACTGGATCTATTCTGTAACATTGATGCCATTTTGAAGCTTCGTCAATTCCAACGAGTGTCAGTAACATACTCCAGCATTTATAGGCACCCAGGTAGCTCAGTCACATCCAATCACCAAGTAAAGTGTCAAGTCAGATGGTGATTGTCCAAGAACAGTATGGGAGGACATTTGTGGAAAAACCCTGTTTCTAATAACACCATCCAATCCCAAATCCATGGGGGAAGGATAACACCATAATTTGTACAGTATCTCACAAAAGTGAGTACACCCCTCACATTTGTGTAAATATTTTATTCTATCTTTTCATGTGACAACACTGAAGAAATGACACTTTGCTACAATGTAAAGTAGTGAGTGTACAGCTTGTATAACAGTGTAAATTAGCTGTCCTCTCAATATACACAACCATTGATGTCTAAACCGCTGGCAACAAAAGTGAGTACATCCCTAAGTGAAAATGCTAACATTGGGCCAAATTAGCCATTTTCCCTCCCTGGTGTCATGTGACTTGTTAGTGTTACAAGGTCTCAGGTGTGAATGGGGAGCAGGTGTGTTAAATTTGGTGTTATCGCACTTAATCTCTCATACTGGTCAATGGAAGTTCGTCATGGCACCTCATGGCAAAGAACTCTCTGAGGATCTGAAAAAATAATTGTTGCTCTACATAAAGATGGCCTAGGCTATAAGAAGATTGGCAATACCCTGAAGCTGAGCTGCAGCAATGTTGGCCAAGACCATACAGCAGTTTAACAGGACAGGTTCCACTCAGAATAGGCCTCGCCATGGTCGACCAAAGAAGTTGAGTGCACGTGCTCAGCGTCATATCCAGAGGTTGTCTTTGGGAAATATATGTATGAGTGCTGCCAGCATAGCTGCAGAGGTTTAAGGGGGGGGGGGGGGGTCAGCCTGTCGGTGCTCAGACCATAGGCCGCACACTGCATCAAATTGGTCTGCATGGCTGTCGTCCCAGAAGGAAGCCTCTTCTATAGATGATGCACAAGAAAGCCCGCAAACAGTTTGCTGAAGACAAGCAGACTAAGGACATGGATTACTGGAACCACATCCTGTGGGTCCGATGAGACCAAGATAAACTTATTTGGTTCAGATGGTGTCAAGCGTGTGTGGCGGCAACCAGGTGAGGAGTACAAAGACAAGCGTGTCTTGCCTACAGTCAAGCATGGTGGTGAGAGTGTCATGGTCTGGGGCTGCATCAGTGCTGCTGGCACTGGGGAGCTACAGTTCATTGAGGGAACCATGAATGCCAACATATACTGTGACATACTGAAGCAAAGCATGATCCCCTCCCTTCGGAGACCAGGCCGCAGGGCAGTATTCCCACATGATAACGGCCCCAAACACACCTCTAAGACGACCACTACTTTGCTAAAGAAGCTGAGGGTAAAGGTGATGTACTTGGCAAGCATGTCTCCAGACCTTAACCCTATTGAGCATTTGTGGGGCATCCTCAAACGAACGGTGGAGGAGCGCAAGGTCTCTAACATCCACCAGCTCCGTGATGTTGTCATGGAGGAGTGGAAGAAGACTCCAGTGGCAACCTGTGAAGCTCTGGTGAACTCCATGCCCAAGAGGGTTAAGGCAGTGCTGGAAAATAATGGTGGCCACACAAAATATTGAAACTTTGGGCCCAATTTGAACATTTTCACTTAGGGATGTACTCACTTTTGTTGCCAGCAGTTTAGACATTAATGGCTGTGTGTTGAGTTATTTTGAGGGGACAGCAAATTTACACTGTTATACAAGCTGTACACTCACTACTTTACATTGTAGCAAAGTGTCATTTCTTTAGTGTTGTCACATGAAAATAAAATATTTACAAAAATGTGAGGGGTGTACTCACTTTTGTGAGATATTGTATATCTTCACTGAACCAGTCACTGGCTATTAGGAGAATAGTATAGTATACAGTATTTTTACTTTTTGGAAATTAAAGTATAACTAAAGAGAAAATTTTATTTTTAGTTTTGGATGGAGTGGAGATGGATTAGAACACCTATTAGGTTTATTGCGGCCTGTGCCCCACCTATTTGTCCTGTTTTCCATTATCATCAAAAATGAAAGTAAAAAAAAACATTATGGTCTGTCCCCAGAGTTGTAATACAGGGTACATTTTCCAAACGGGGACACTAGTTCTGGTGACCTGCGAGTCCCCAAGGAATTCCCTTATTTTGTGGGGATTATCTTACTTCCTGTTTTGGCTATGGGACAGGAAGTGAAGATAAGGAATGGTTTCATAATTATTAGTGTATGGTAGAGAATCTGAGCTGTCTCCAACTCTTCACGTACAAAAATTATGTAAAAATAGTGAAAAACAATTAAAATACAAAAAAAAGGGGTTAATTACTAAACCATGAGATTGATGCGACTGAGTGTTGGGTGCTGCAACTTAATTAGCCTGAATATGCAGCTCATAAGTTATGGGAAAAAGATCAAAATTGCGCAATTACATACAGTCGATGCCTTGTATGGGGAATTGCGTCGCGTGGAGCACCAGTCTCTGACGTCACCACGCACCAGCTGGCTGGCTTGAGCCGCGGCTGTTTTGAAATTGTTTCATTGCTTTTGGATGTCAGTGTTTTTTGGAAGTTTGCAATAAATCTTTTAAGCAGAAATACTGCACCATGAAGCCTCTTCTTCTTCTTCTTTTTACCTGGTAAACACATCCTAGTGTGGAAGATATATAGGAGGACCTGCTAATGCTTTTATGAAAAATATTGCACAAAAACAACAGTCCGCTGTATCGGGAGAGATATCGGTTCTGGAGAAGTCCTAGGAGGAATATCCATAGTTTGACTGACCCATTGCTGGGCGAGTTTGATCTCTATAATCTGAGATTCAGCTTATCCGGTAAGCGGCCCCTCTTATCATTAACATCAAAAAAGGAGTCTCAAGCTACAACCTGAATGTTTAATATCACTATTTTATTTGAAACACTATATGGACTTGAAAGCTAACATGGTTTAATTGCATCAGATTTTTATTGTATGTGGTTGCGCAATTTTGATATTTTTCCCATTCATAATTATTAACCAGCTGCTTCACCTACAAAGCTCTAAATGAGGAAATCCGCAGGGTCTGCATCCCTTTAGAAATGATTTTCTATTGAGAGTATCTCACCAAAAATTACATTGTTGTTGCAGGGGATGCCTGAAATCTGACTTGTATTTTAGTGCAGACTTCTGGGAAAATCAGTGAGCCGAACACACATGCAGGAAAATAGGATTTTTTTTTGTACTCACCGTAAAATCCTTTTCTTTGTCGTCCATGGACGGACACAGCTCCTTAAATCTTGACATGTGGGTTATGTTCCTGTTCATAGGAGAGGACTAGGCAGAACGTTAGTTATCTTAAAACATGTAACTTTAACAGTTGAACAGGCCCGCCCAGGGGGCGATCCCTCCGTACATAACCCTCCACCCTGCAGTCAGCTGCCTCAGTTCATAGAAAAGCAGTACAAACTAAACAAGGAGGGGTGGGTGCTGTGTCCGTCCATGGACGACAGAGAAAAGGATTTTACGGTGAGTACAAAAAAATCCTATTTTCTCTCTTCGTCCATGGACGGACACAGCTTCTTAAATCTTGACACGTGGGACGTCCCCAAGCAGTGTCAGAAAAAACGAGGGGTGGGAACAGCAATCAAAAGAAGACTTAACTTCACCCCAAATAAACAGAGCTCCTCAACGGAGGAGTTGCAACCTAAAACAGCCGCCTGCAAAACCTGCCGGCCAAAGGAAGCATCCGAAGATACACTCACATCAACCTTGTAAAACTTTGAGAAAGTGTGAACAGACGACCAGTTCGCCGTCTTACACACCTGTGAGACAGATGCTAGATGTCGGAAAGGCCAGGAGGCACCAATTGCCCTGGTTGAATGCGCCGTGAAGGAAAAGGGAGGCGCCGCGCCTCAAGGGCATAGGCCTGGATGACGGTCTGCCTGACCCACCTAGAAATGGTGGCCAACAAGACCGCCAGGCCCTTCTGTGGACCAGACACCGACACGAACAGTGAGTCAGACTTCCGGAATGGAGCCGTAGCAGACAGGTACACCCGTAGGTCACGTACCACATCTAAAGAATGTAGCGCAACCTCCTTGGGATGCGACGGCCGAGGACACAAGGATGGAAGTACAAAGTCCTCTTTTAGGTGAAAAGGCGAAACTACCTTAGGAAGGAATGAAGGTTGCGGGCGTAGCACCGCTTTATCCTTATGGAGGACCAAGTAGGGTGACTTGCAAGACAAGGCCGCCAATTCAGAAACCCTTCTGACCGATGTAATGGCAACTAGAAAGGCAACTTTCTGAGAAAGTTAAGAGAGGAATCTCCCTGATGTTCTCAAAGGGAGGTTCCTGAAGTTCCGAGAGCACTAGATTCAAGTCCCACAGAGGAAGCGGTGGTCTAATCGGGGGAACCACGTGTCGGACCCCCTGCACAAACATACTTACCAGTAAGTGAGCCGCCAGGGATCGCTGGAAGAAGACAGCCAAGGCTGAAATCTGCCCCTTAATAGTGCTTAAGTCAAGTTTCCGATCCACTCCGCGCTGTAAGAACAGCAGGATCCAAGAAAAACGAATATGCCTGTGGGCGCCAGGCCATCTCTTCACACATAGAAATGTAGGCCTTCCAAGTGCGATGGTAGGACGTCCAGGAAGAAGATTTCTGGGCTCTCAACATTGAGGAGATTACCGAATCTGACAGACCACGGTCCCTTAGTACCAGGCTTTCAATAGCCATGCCGTTAAAGCCAATGACTGTAAAACAGGATGAAGCACGGGACCTTGAGACAGAAGGTCCCCCCGCATTGGCAGCCGCTAGGGAGCGTCAGCTACCAGTATCACGAGGTCGGCGTACCAGGGACGCCGGGACCAGTCTGGGGCGATTAGAAGCACCAGAATCCCCTCGGCCTCCACTCTACCGAGCAGGCGAGGAAGCAATTTCATTGGGGGAAAGGCATATATCAGCCCATACTGACCCCATGGAGCCACCAACGCATCCGACGCGTCTGCCCAGGGATCCCAGGATCTGGCCACAAACCTCGACACCTTGCAATTGAGTCGAGAGGCCAGGAGATCCACAACTGGTGTGCCCCTATTTTGACAAAGTAATGGAAACACCTCCGGGTGTAACGACCATTCCCCTTGGTCCAGCATCTTGCGACTCAGATAGTCCGCCTGCCATTTTTCTACGCCCGGATGTAAACAGCCGATAGAGCCAGCACGCCCATTTCAGCCCAACTTAGGATGTGAGTGACTTCCGACGCTGCGGCCGAGCTCCATGTTCCTCCCTGATGGTTGACATAAGCCACCGCCGTGGCGTCGTCCGACTGTATCTTGACCAGACGCCCTTGAAGACCCTGCGACCACTTGGAGAGGCACAGTCTGATCGCTCGAAGTTCGCCAAACTGTGAGGCTGGCGTCCGTCGTGATCACAGTCCCATGGAAAGAAAGGAACGACCTCCCGGACTGAAGAGCCGGGGATATCAGCCACCCTCTCAGGGAAGCCTTGACCAGGTGACTTACCTGAATCCAGAGACAACGGAGATCTGTTCCATGTGGACAGGATCTCCTCCTGCAATACTCAAGTGTGGAATTGGGCATACGGTACTGCCTCGAAGGAGGCCACCATGAAGCCCAGAACTCGCATGCAAAAACGGAGAGACGCAACTGCTCCAAAGGAAGGAAGACCTTCGCCTCCGAGGAGTCCAGGATCAAGCCTAGGTACTCCAGACGCTGAGTCGGTACCAACACGACTTCTGTTTGTTCAGTACCCAACCAATTTCCCGGAGGATCTGACTGACTGGCTATAGACATGTCCTCCTCTAATTCTGAGCCAGAAGCAGCTCTCAAAAGATCGTCCAAGTAGCCCACGATAGCAATGCCTCGCTGTCTCAGCAAGGCCAGATCGGGGCGAGCACCTTGATAAGAAAACTCTTGGTGCTGACGCTATTGCAGATGGGGACATGCAAGTATGCGTCCTTGATGTCCAGGGACGCCAGAAATTCCCCCGGATGGAGCGCAGTAACCTCCGAACGTATGGATTCCATCCTGAACATTCGCACCCTCACAAAGGTATTGAGGACCCTGAGGTCCAAGATTGGACGGACACCGTCCTTCCTTGGGACTACCAACAGATTTGAATAGAATCCCTGGGACCTTTCCACCAGGGGCACAGGTAGAATTACTCCGCACCTGAGCAAGTCTTGTACTGCTCCCATCAAAGCAGACCGATGAGCCGGAAGGAGAGGAAGATTTGAGGAAAAGATCCGTTTGGGGTACAAGATAGAGTTTCTTCTTGTCCACCAAAGTGACCACCTCGCAGAGCCACTGGTCAGAGAGCAGGGAGGTCCACCGAGCTGCAAACTCGCTAAGCCATCCCCCCACCCCTGAGGGGGCAAATTTTCATGCGGTAGCAGGCTTGTTAGCTGGCATGTTCGCCTTACTCACCCAGGGACATTTCTGTCCCCCAGCTTGAGCCTTGTCAGTCTATGAGGATCTGCCGGCTGACCCTGACTGATGAAAATATCGCTTCTACGCGGAATAGGAGGGCCCCGGCCAATGACGCGGCTCCTTCCCTTTAGAGGACTGCGGGAGAAGTGTGCTCTTACCTCCAGTGACATCCTTAATAATGTCGTCCAGTGAGGTACCAAAAAGCCTCTGAAAGGCAATCTGCCAGAGCTCTTTTGGATGCTTGGCCAGCATTTCAGCCAATCAGGCGACGCAGTAATACCGCAGATACAGAGGCTCTGGAAATCAAGGGGGCTGCACCCAGGGTGGCATCACAGGCATACACAAAGCCCTGTACCATTTGGTCTTTTTACATACACACATTGTGTATGTATTAGTGTATGTGTTTTTACTGTGGCACCGAAGGCGCGCATGTCTTTGGAGTGTGGGAGGAAACCAAAGTACCCGGAGGAAACTCATGCAGACACAGGGAGAACATGCAAACTCCAGGCAGACGGTGTCAGGGTACGGGTTCGAACCAGTGACCCTCTTGCTGCCAGGTGAGGGAGTTAACCACTACACCACTGTGCCGCCCCCACTGTGAATGTCTGAGACACCAAAGTCGCAGCCAATATAGGTCGCAACGCTGACTCCAGCATGTTGAACACCGCTTCGGACCTCCTATCAGTAGGGTCCTTAAAGGCAGGGGTTCCCTCTACCGGGAGAGTGGTAACCTTATGTAGCCGAGAAACCGGGGTGTCCACGACCGGAGGAGAGGCCCATTTTTTAGTGACATAAGGAAAAAACTTTCACAAAGCGGTCAGAATTGTGTGACCCAAAGGAGACAAACTCCTCTGTGGAAGTCCCAGCTGCATCTACCAGCTTGTGAGTGTCCCTCACAGCAGTAAAAAGTGCACTCACAAGTGCCCTGTCTTGCATTTCCAAGAAGATGGCGGGGGGCGCTACTTTACCCCCCTTACGCCCGCACGCCGTTTCTACCCTGGCAACAAATGATTCCAGGACTGTCGACAGTGTATCCATGGAAACCGCAGGTGCAGGGGCACCGTTAGCTGTCTCCGGCAATTCAGGGGAAGAAAGGTCACATACTGACTCCATTAACACCCACTGACAGCCTTAAGGGACCAAGTGAAAAACACTTAAGAAGTCCACAATCCTTGCTGCACTGACCGGGGGGGGGGGGGGGTAACCCAGGGGACTCACCACCCAGCGGGAGACCGCTCAGCACCGCTGCCTGCCTTCCTTGTACACACAGCGTGTGTGTGAGGAAGAAAACTGTGAGGAAGAAAACTGTGAGGAAGAAAACTGTGAGGAAGAAAACTGTGAGGAAGAAAACTGTGAGGAAGAAAACTGTGAGGAGAATGAGCCGTGTGCCGTTCAGAAAGCCAGTGCTAGAGGCCAAAACCCACTCCAAAATGTCTGCCAGACGCCTCAGATAAAAAGGGCGCGGACCACAAGAAAATGGCCACCGCAATACCCACCTGCGCCACAGCGCGGCCACGACGAAATGGCCGCCAATGGAAATTCTAATAGAGAAAGCAGGCACACTAAAAATGGCGTCAGCACCACAAAAAATGGCGCCCGAGCCCCGGGATGTGGACGAGAAAGCCGTGTAGAGACTTCCCTCCCTCAGAGAAAGTGGGCCCCGGTGCCCCACAGTGACTCGGAGCCCCCCCACAGGTACACCCCGGTCGCAGCGGGCCCTAGGGCAGGAGGGGAAAGGGTGACAGAGAGCAGGGAAAGGGAGGACAGGAGAACCCCTTAATCCTGGGAATGCCCAGCTTTTCCATCCGGCGGAGACAGGAGGAACTGTACTTATCCGTCCTTGCGAGGACATGCTGGCGCGTCCCTGACAGACCCACAACCGATGGTACGGAGTAGCTGTCGGCCCGGTCCACTGTGAGTGAGACAGCAAGCAGCCCAGTCATATGTGGACCCCGGACCATGTGCTCATCGACCACCCCTGGAGCCATGGGGTACGTCGTGGCAGAACCAGCGCGAAGCTAAGGACTGGCACGCTCGATGGCCGGAACTGGGAAGACTACAAGGATCTATAATATCCAGCCTGTCGCCCAGCCGGAAGTTGATAGAATATAACACAAAAAATAAAAATAAAAATAAAAATTCTTCAGGACTCTGGGCCCAAAGGGAGACACGTCCTTCTCCTCTGCTAGGCAGAAAAAAACTGAGGCTGCTGACTGCAGGGTGGAGGGTTATTTACGGAGGGACCGCCCTCTGGGCGGGGCTGTTCAACTCTGTTAAAGTTACATGTTTTAAGATAACCCACATGTCAAGATTTAAGGAGCTGTGTCCGCCCATGGACAATGTTTTTGTATACAGAAAACCGCCAGGTAGCCATATTGCATTGCATTTTACAGAAAATTACAGTGCTGCAGATTGAAAAGGAAAGTTAATTTGTAATAACATTCCATTACAATACAACTTGTGTCGCAATTGTATACGCTGTATTATATTTTTTTTATTGTTCTATTTTATTTATTTTTTCCCATGAAAGTGGAGTTCCCCTTTAAGGCAGCCAGAATATACTTCAGCCTGCAGGCAGCCACTAACAACTAAAATAGTCAATTTTTTTAGATGGACCGGACCCTTACACACCTGTAATGCATGTAGTATTCAGAAAGCCTTAGAATCTGAAAGAGAATAGATTTGTTACGGGAAGCACAACACAACCACCAACTATGCAAATACAAAATACGTTTTTAATAGTTTTTTCCATACATTACAACTTTTCCAGCACCTGAGATAAAGAATAAAGATAATAAAAAAAAATGTGTCTTTTCCTTTAAATTCTACAGTTTTAAATGTTAAACTTCAGATGTAAACCTTTAAAAGGGACACTGTCAATTGTTTGTATATCGTTACTTAACTTTTAATGTATTCTACATTTTTCTTTTTTTCAAACCCTGCTGATTGTGGGGGCATTTGCCCTGACCACCTTTAGCGCAGATCATGTGATTAATGCTTTAACAGTAAGTTACATTTGTGGCACTTGAGTTCCTGGGAGTGAATACATTTGGTTACAGTACAGGTCCACTTTAAATCAATTCCACATAAATCAGGTTTTCAAGGCTTTGAAATTTATTATAGTTTGTGTGTGTGTGTGTGTGTGTGTGTGTATGTATATATATATATATATATATATATATATATATATGTACAGTATATATATATTTTTTAGTGTGTGTGTGTGTGTATATGTATATATATATATATATTTTGTGTGTGTGTGTGTGTGTGTATGTGTATATATATATATATATGTGTGTGTGCGCGTTAGTGTCCCTTTTTCATTTATTTCATTTTTAGTGTTTGAAGCCTCGTACACACGACCGAGTTTCTCGGCAAGAAAACTGCCGAGAGAGCTTTCTTGCCGAGAAAACCGTTCGTGTGTATGGTTTCGCGTCGGGAAAACTGGCCAGAATCTTGACGAGAAAAATAGAGAACCTGCTCTCTATTTTCACTTCGAGATTCTCGTCAG
This sequence comes from Rana muscosa, assembly GCA_029206835.1. NCBI lineage: Eukaryota > Metazoa > Chordata > Amphibia > Anura > Ranidae > Rana > Rana muscosa. The sequence continues at coordinate 66,051,657 of CM055117.1, read as the reverse complement.
CCTGTTTCTCGACGAGAAAAGTGTGTGTGTGTACACTTACCTGTCGCCGTGGAAACCCGCGCATGCTCGAAATGACTTTGACGCCTGCGCGGTAGCTTCCTAGCCATAGGTAGGGTGTAGCAAGATGGCGGCGACGGCATCGAATGTGACGAGCGCACGCTTGTCGTAGTCGATGACGTCACCGCGTTCGTTCCATTCAAAAGAACGGCGGTTCTTTGAATGGGTCGTGAGTACACTCGGCCGGGACAAGATTCTTGTCCAAGAATCTCGTCAGGAAAAACAACAAGTTTTTTCCTGACGAGATTCTCGGCCGTGTGTACGAGGCTTTAGATTTGTGGCTTGGCAAAGAAAAAATTTAATTTAATTATAAAAGCAATAGTGGCTCTGTGATGCTACTTTATCCAGTCCTGAAGAAATCGCACAGCCTACCATGTAGTAATAAAAATACAATATTTCAAATAGAGAGAAAGAAAAATGTCCTAGGTTTCGGGAATGTCTATAGCAAAGAAATTTTAAATTCTGTAAGAGCAGATTGTTAACGTTTTGGTACAATCAAGTTTCTTATCATGTCGAAAGAGTTTCCATCCGGATGGACAGTAATGACTTCTTTTCCTTCTTGAAGGACTTGGAGGAAACCAGAGTCGTCTAAACCAACAATCCAAGCTAACGGGCCATCTTCACCACCAAGCCGGACTTGCTGCCCGCTGTAAAACACATAAGGTCATGTCATTTTGGGTGATGAGGACAATGGTACAATTACTATGGCAGTAACAAAATGTAGAGGATGAGGGAACCAAACCTAAAACCCCAAATTATTACAGATCTCAATCTACAATGGTTCTAGCTGTAGTCGGCAGCACCTTAATCAGGAATGGACTATGTCCAGATCAGCCCCACTGGTAGTACTAATTTTTCAATAGTAAAGTACAATTGTTTACATTATGAAGAGGGGGTGTAGGGGGTATGACAGTGGGTATAATGGCCAGGAGAGGAGTGTGGTATGGTATGATGTTGAAGTCCAACTGAAGTCTCTCTTTTTTATGGTTCTCTACTGCCATACAGTATATATCGATATCTAACTTATTTTTGCTTGAAAATATTGCTTTCTCCAAGTGGACGTGTGCTTTCTGCCCTCCCACTCCAGTGCTTTATGCTGAATTCACCGGGCAGTGCAGTCAGACTCCGGTGCCTATTGGAAGTCATTGCAGTCTATGCAGTCATTATTATACACACTCTGCAACTTCTATAAACTAAATTTACATTATAGCCCCATTTTTAGGAACAGGGGGCTACACAAATATTTTTGCAGAAAAAAAAAATGTGCATCTAATTTTTTTCTCCTGCAGGAGCCTGGAAAGAATTGCACCTGTGATCAGTGGTGCACTGTCAGGCTTCTTCAGACAAGACCTGCAGCTTTCAATCTGTTTGAAAGCTGCAGGGCTTGTGAATGAACTACAAGGGCGCTCATCAGCAGCAGTTCATTCAGAACTACAAGCCATCTGTCGCGGTGACTGATCGTACCTGTAATTCATTAATTCACAGTAAACGGTGAATGAATGGCAGAGCCCACACAGCCGCGTTGTTTTTGAATTGTGACAGCGGGTGCAGGGAGATGATCCCCCACCCACTGTCACACTGATAGAAGTCATAAGACTGCTCTAACTGCTGATGAGAAAAGGTATTGAGCAGTTTATATTTACTAAAACAAATGTATTTCCATGTTCTGTATACTGTGGGAGACCAGATAGAGTGAATGCAGGCTCCTGGGTTTAGTAACACTTTAACCACTTCCATACCGGGCATTTTCACCCCCTTCCTACCCAGGCCAATTTTCAGCTTTCAGCTCTGTCACACTTTGAATGACAATGGTGCGATCATGCGACGTTGTACCCAAATTAAATTTTGATAATTTTTTTCCCCACAAATAGAGCTTTCTTTTGATGGTATTTGATCACCTCTGCGCTTTTTATTTTTTTGCGCTATAAACAAAAAAAGACCGACAATTATGAAAAAAAAACACAATATTTATTAATTTTTGCTATAATAAATATCCCAATTTTTTAAAAAAAAACGTTTTTTCCCTTAGTTTAACCCGATATGTATTCTTCTACATATTGATTGGTTTGCGCAAAAGTTATAGTGTCTACAAGATTTTTTTTACTACTTATGGCGGGGATCTGCGATTGTTATCGTGACTGTGACATTGTGGCTGACATATTGGACACTTTTGACACATTTTTGGGACCATTCACATTTATACAGCGATCAGTGCTATAAAAATGCACTGATTACTGTGTAAATGTGGCTGTCAGTGAAGGGGTTAACCCTAGGGGGCGATCAAGGGGTTAAATGTATATCCTAGGGAGTGATTCCAACTGTAGGGGGAGGGGACTCACAAGGGGAGGAGACCGATCGCTGTTCCCATATACAAGGAACATACAATCAGTTCTCCTCTCTCCTGACAGGACGTGGATCTGTGTGTTTACACACACAGATCCACGTCCCTGCTCTGTGATGAGCAATCGCGGGTGCCCGGCGGACATCGCGGCCGCCGGGCACGCGCATCAGCTCCCTACTGATGCGGCGCGTGCTCTCCACTATCACGGGAAGACGTGGACATCATATGACATCCACCCGGAAGGGAGGAAGGGTTCCTGCCACCATCATTTTACAATGCGGCAGTAGGCAAGTGGTTAATAAAAATCAAGTGATCCAGTATACAGCAGGCTTGCATAGCCATTCATATTGCTCAATGCACTGTGAGTATAGCCTCGTACACACGGACGGTTTTCTCGGCAAGAAAACTGTTGGGAGAGCTTTTTGCAGAGAAAACCGGCCGTGTGTATGGTGTATGGTTTCTCGTCGGGAAAACTGCCGGGAATCTTGTCGGCTTGTTTCCCGATGAGAAAACCGTGCGAGTGTACGCTTACCTGTCTCCAGGTAAACCCGGTTTCTGCCGTATACTAGATCATTGATTTTTAAAAAATAAACTCTGCGGGTTGTTTATTGACAGTTGACTTGTTTTAGCATCAACTTGATAAAGCTTTTATCACATCCTGTTCTTAGACAATTAATGCTTGACAATGTGGGCAATGTTGCCGAGATGCAGTCTGGCCTTGGAAGCCCAAATAGTTTCTGTCCAGTACTTCCGGAGATCTGTGCACACAGATATTCATATCGCTCTGACTAGCAAAGAGACATATTTTTCTAACCCTGTAAACCTTAATTATTCTTAAAATATGTAATATCCACAGTGCATCCGGAAAGTATTCACAGCGCTTCACTTTTTCCACATTTTGTTATGTTACAGCCTTATTCCAAAATGGGTTAAATTCATTATTTTACTTAAAATTCTACAAACAATACCCCAGAATGACAACATGAAAGAAGTTTGCTCAATACTTTGTTGAAGCACCTTTGGCACCAATTACAGCCTCAAGTCTTTTTGAGTATGACGCTACAATCTTGACACACCTATTTTTGGTCAGTGTCTCCCATTTTTCTTTGCAGGACCTCTCAAGCTCCATCAGGTTGGATGGGGAGAGTCGGTGCACAGCCATTTTAAGATCTTTCCAGAGATGTTCAATTGGGTTCAAGTCTGGACTATGGCTGGGCCACTCAAGGACATTCACAGAGTTGTCCCATAGCCACTCCTTTGTTATCTTGGCTGTGTGCTTAGGGTCGTTGTCCTGTTGGAAGATGAACCTTTACCCCAGTCTGTGGTCCAGAGGGCTCTGGAGCAGGTTTTCATTAAGGATGTCTCTGTAAATTGCTGCATTCATCTTTCCCTCGATCCTGACTAGTCTCCCAGTTCCTGACACTGAAAAACATCCCCACAGCATGATGCTGCCACCACCATGCTTCACTGTAGGGATGGTATTGGCCAGGTGATGAGCGGTGCCTGGTTTCCTCCAGACATGGTGCTTGCCATTCAGGCCAAAAAGTTCAATCTTTGTTCCATCAGGCCAGAGAATTTTGTTTCTCATGGTCTGAAATTGCTTCAGGTGTTTTTTGGCAAACTCCAGGTGGGCTGTCATGTGCCTTTTACTGAGGAGTGGCTTCCGGCTGGACATTCTACCACACAGGCCTGATTGGTGGAGTGCTGCAGAGATGGTTGTTCTTCTGGAAGGCTCTCCCTGGAGAGACGCTGGAGCTCTGTCAGAGTGACCATCGGGTTCTTGGTCACCTCCCTGACTAAAGGCCCTTCTCCCCCGATCACCCAGTTTGGCCGGGCGGCCAGCTCTAGGAAGAGTCCTGGTGGTTCCAAACTTCTTCTATTTACAGATGATTTTTCTGTACCCTTCCCCAGATCTGTGCCTCCATACAATACTGTCTTGGAGGTCTACAAACAATTCCTTGGACTTCATGGCTTGGTTTGTGCTCTGACATGCACTGCTAACTGTGGGACCTTATATAGACAGGTGTGTGTGTGCCTTTCCAAATCATGTCCAATCAACTGAATTTACCACAGGTGGACTCCAATTTGAAGAAACATCTCAAGGATGATCAGTAGAAACAGGATGCACCTGAGCTCAATTTTGAGTGTCATGGCAAAGGCTGTTATTACTTATATAAGTACTTGTGATTTTTTCGTTTTTTATTTTTAATAAATTTGCAAAGATTTCACTTCTTTCACGTTGTCATTATGGGGTATTGTTTGTAGAATTTTGAGGAAAATAATAAATTTAATCCATTGTGGAATAAGGCTGTAACATAACAAAATGGGGAAAAAGTGAAGCTTTTTGAATACTTTCCGGATGGCACTGTATTATAAGCTATTACAATGAACTCTTGATTTACAAATACTTTTTATTAGGTTAATTAATAACTAATACCTTAACCAGCAATGCATATAACTGTGGTGTGTTAGAAAGACTATATCATAGATAAGGAATGACAGTGACATTTGTGACATGTAGCAATGACACATACTGTACATTCACCAAGGTATACATACACAAAATGGCTTTGGTTTTATTTGATCAGTGATTTTTGAATGAAACTACCGTATTTGTTTTTATACTACTAGTCTTTTAAACATTTACTAGTTCTGCTTCTAAAACACCCCTATGCCACACATACTTTTGATCATACAGTATGTTTCATGGTCAGGTGTTCACAAACTTTTTATTCATACAGTGTACAAGGCATTTTGATACTGGCTTGATTTATATTTTTAGGTTGAATATTGCTTCTAATTACATCTATACTGGAGTGATTGTGGCTACGTTTGTTTTGCCATCCGTAACATTTTGTTGATGTGGACTGAAATATTCATACTTGCCTAGATGGCTGCAGCACCGATCCCAGCTGTAGCTTTCCTCCGCCACCTCTAAGACAGAGAAATGAGCAATCAAAGACTGTTGATCACTCAGTTCTCAATCCGCAGAGAGGTGGTGACAGTCAGCAGCTCTCTACTCTGCCCCTCCAGCGCTCACTGGAGCGCTGGGCTGTGGAGGGGTGTGGGAGCAGCTGAGTCAGCTGCTGGTCTAGGCTTTTAGGCAGATCCCGACCATATGGTCAGGATTTTTTTCAGAGCCCGTACTGGGACTGTGACATCAACCGACAGTGGGCTTTAGCCTGCTATCAGCTGAAAATGGGTCACAGGAGTGCCGAGCGAACGGCACTCATGTGACCCACAGGAGAAGTCAAGGAAAAAAGCTTTGGCTATACTTCTCTTTTAATTTTGCTCACTGAGCTGTTTAGGTAAAATTTGCTTGAAAAGAAAACCCCTACATTAATAGCCGGTTCACACAGGGGCAACACGACTCTTGAGGAGGCGTCCTGGAAGCGACCTGGAAGCAACCTGAGCCTGCACCACAGCGCGACATGGGACGACTTACAAGTCGTCTCCAGGACAGGAGACATTCCAGTGGCCAATCAACCTTAAATCAGCTCTGTGGGAGGGAGGGGTTTGCCTGAGAAATGTATGTTCTCTTCCTGGAAAGTTGCTTCTGTTAAGACAGGGGATCCGACTTGGAGGCAACTTCCATTGAAATCAATGGTACAGGTCGCCTAGCAGTCGCCTAGAAGTCGGATTGAAGTAGTACAGGAACCTTTTTTGAAGTCGGAGCGACTGCAGTCGTATACATTAAAACGGCTCCATTCACTTCAATTAGTTTTAAAAATAGCACGACTTGGGGCAACGACTTGAAGTCGCCTCCTGAGTCGCCCCTGTGTGAACCGGCTCTCATGGTTTATTTAGTATAGTTTGTTTATTTAATTTAGGATTTTTTTTATTTGTTTTTTTTTTTCTTTTTTTTTTGGAGTGTGTGTTTCTTGTGTACTGTCACTTTACATTTTTAATTTTCTCTTTTTTTTTTCTCTCTGTTAGTAATGTAAAAAGCTAATAAGGAACAGGTTTCTGGTAAGATAAACAGATCCAGGATAGTTGGAAGAAGTTTCTGTAACCCTCAGGAGCCATTTATATTGCATTGCACACTTACAAACTACCAATTCTGTCTTTCTCATTGACTCCAAAACATTTTGCAAAACGGACAAACTAAGGTCCTGTGTGAAAAGGCAAATGCAACTTGCTTTCAGATGAATTCTGCTTACATTTGACATCAGCCTGGAAGGCCTCTGAGATCATTCAGAGTTCCTTCAAAACTGCCTTGGACTTGCACTTGACCTCCTCTTGACTTCCTTCTTATCTGCATCAACCTGCTACATTCCCATTGACTTCTATGTAGGGAAAAGCAGTTCTGATGCAACCAAAAAAATACCATACATAGAACCCAATAGGCTCCTTTTAACATTGTTGAAGTCTTTTCCCGGACAGCACCTGAAGTTTAGTTATGGAGTTGCTCCTTGGTGGAGGCATTGCCTGGCCACGTGACTACATTAGACAAATTATATGTTTACCCATCACTTTCTGACAATGTCCTTATCTTGATGATGGATTAAATGATTCTAAATGACATGTATAATTTAAAACACGTAATTCCACACTTGACCATATAGAGTCTGTGATAAGTTATCTTGATGTTTTCAACACGTGAACTTTTGGTCCACATTGAGACATGGGCCTGGAACAAAGACGAAACCACCTACCTGTGTACCCAGTATTTGTAGTACATAGGCAAGACGCCACTGGGTCCAATCAATTGAAATGTATTAATGAGGGCCTCCAGAGCAGTCACGGACCGGGCTATCAGTGTATCCACCCTTAGAGGTTCAATATTTGTTTTATAGCGCTTGTTGTGTTCTGAGATGAGATCGTTGATACAGATTGTCGGGTTGCTGTTACTGACGTTAAACCCACAGCCTGAAAGGAGATTAGATTGTTAGTACATGGACTCAAAGCAATGGAAAAGTCTGATCTACCATTGATGAACTTGTCAAGGACCACCACCAAGTGGAAAAATAGTCATACACACAAAGGACTTGGTTGTCATGCAGACAAGAACTGGAATTTGAAATGAATGGTGATCTGTGTCTGGACATTTCAGTACCTTTACTGGCCTGCAAGATTATATTTCTGACATGTCATAGCAGCAACATAATTCTTCCAAGAAGCTGTTCCTTTGTTTATTAAAATGCAGTCCTTAAGCCAGTGACTTTGCCTAGGCTGCGATGATGTCACCAGACTCTTGTAGGCAGGAAAAAAGCATTTCCTAAATCTCTCATCCCCCAGTGATCCAACTGCAACCATCAGTATTTACATGACTGTGCCATCCTTTTGGAGAAAAAGCAATTGAAAGCATTGTCAGGGGGAGTACTGCCATCTCTATGAGATGTAATAAACAATCGTAACATTTAAGACCCCTTTCACACTGGGGCATTTTGGCGTTAAAAAAAAAGCCCCTATAAAGCGCCTGAAAGAAGCCTCATCTGCAATCCCAATGTGAAAGCCTGAGTGCTGTCAGAGCCCTTTCACACTGCCAGCGCCCGAAAAACGCTGGTAAAGCTCTGCTAAGACCCCTTTCACACTGGGGTGTTATTCAGGCGCTTTGACTTAAAAAAAGGGCCTCAATGGGAAGGGGCGCTTTAGGAGCGGTGTATTCAATGCTCCTAAAGCGCTGCAAAGAAGCTGCTTGCAGGACTTTTTTTGACGCCATGCCAGTACAGCGCCTCAGTGTGAAAGCACTCGGGCTTTCACATTGGGATTGCAGATGAGGCTTCTTTTAATGCTAAGACTCCTTTCACACTGGGGCGTTTTTCAGGCGCTTTAGTGTGAAAGCACTCGGGCTTTCACATTGGGATTGCAGATGAGGCTTCTTTCAATGCTAAGACCCCTTTCACACTGGGTGTTTTTCAGTCCCTTTAGTGTGAAAGCACTCAAGCTTTCACATTGGGATTGCAGATGCAGCTTCTTTCAGGTGCTTTACAGGCGCTTTTTTTAATGGTAAAGCACCTGAAAAACGCCCCAGTGTGAAAGGGGTCTTATGTGTATCAATAACCAAGGATTGGCGCCGTATGTATATGAAAATAGTGAACAGGAGTATAGCTGCCCTGATAAGGTGAAAGGATCACCTGGAAATAGTTGTGTGTATCTAATGAAAGGAAGTGGCGCTTAATGTGTTCATGAATTGATGGGTTATGTTTGGTAAACCATAAATGACAATGTCAATATTGTGCAACACCGAATATGGATCAAAATCAAATAACAGATTGCAAGCATAAAGTCCATTTGTGATGATAATCACAACACCAAAACAAGTTGCTCCTATATAGGTGACTTCACTTTCTTACACCACGAGTGCTCAATGGGAAGGTGGAAACTCACCAAAGGTGTTTGACCCGTTTTTACCAGATGGTCAAAATGCGCATTTGGAAAACCAGATTGGTTCCACTGCCAACACCACTCCACTCCGATGGTCCCTCAGGATAAAGCTAGGATGTATAAAAATTACTCCACAGGAGACATAGATAAAAGTCTCATAGTGTAGTATATTTATTTGTTGATATAAAAGCAATAAGGTAAAGATTGTACTCAAATGTATGCGTGCCTGTCCTGGCACTAGGTGTTTACAGCATGTGCAAATATAGCTATTCTTCCGGCAAAGGATTTACCACCTAGAGCGAGACATGGACCGTACGCCATTGCCGGAGGAATAGCCATATTTGCACATGCACATTGCTTTTATATCAATGTAGCACCCTGGGGTTTAGTCAGGGAGCTCCTCACAAATTTACTTGCCAAGAGTAGTTATCTTGGTCGATTGGTAGAGATCTATTGATTTCTCCCTAAGTTTGGCCTTGTTGCACTTCTCTCTTCTACCACTAGGTGGCCGGGAACTTGGTGGTACTAGATATGAGAAGGGCAACCCAGGGTCAGGTTATGAGTATATGGGGTATCCCAGCCACACAATCGTAACATTTACACATTACTTACCATGCATGCAATTAACATTAAAAAACATATCTAATGCTAGGTCCACGGTAAAGGAAAAACATATTTTGAACAGTTGAGCAAAGTGATCAAACTCAAAATGTGCAAGAGGAGTCTGTATGCTTACAGTAAGTTACATTCTGATGTCTTAGATCAGTGGTCTCCAAACTCCTTTGCTTGCTTTTATCCCACCCTTGAGGGATTATTCTTGCCACTGAAACCGACAATGGGGCATAATTCCTGCCACTGACACCAACAATGGGGCACTTTTTCTACCACTGACACCAACTATTTCTCCCCCTAATACCAAAGATCGGGCATTGTTTACTCCCACTGGGCACAGTCTGGCCCACCTAAAGTCTAAAGAACAGTAAACTGGCCCTTTCTTTAGAAAGTTTGGAGACCCCTGTCTTAGGTGAACCGGAGGGTAGATGCAACCAAGCTCCAAATAAAGAAAACATCACTGCAAGGAACTCAAGATCATCCTGGATTAGGGATGAACTCTACCATTGGGTTACTTTTTTGCTTGGGCCTGACAAGAATAGAGATTCAAAATGCTAATGTGTCATCACTGCAGACTGGTGATTGGTTCTACAAACGGACCCTGTCTCAGGGAATGAAGAGGGCCACCAGTTTTGAAAAGTAACACATTTTCAGTGATTGAAATTTTGTTGAGACCTGAACAAATGTAATCACTAGAAAATTATTGAATTTCTTCCATCATGTAAACTATATTGTCAAAAGTATTGGGACACCTGCCTTTACACGCACATGAACTTTAATGGCATCCCAATCTTAGTCCGTAGGGTTCAATATTGAGTTGGCCCACCCTTTGCAGCTATAACAGCTTCAACTCTTCTGGGAAGGCTGTCCACAAGGTTTAGGAGTGTGTCTATGGGAATGTTTGACCATTCTTCCCAAAGTGTATTTGTGAGGTCAGGCACTGATATTAGGTGAGAAGGCCTGGCTCGCAAGCCTCCGCTCTAATTCATTCCAAAGGTGTTCTATCGGGTTGAGGTCAGGACTCTGTGCAGGTCAGTCAAGTTCCTCCACCCCAAACTTGCTCATTCACACTATATTGCCAAAAGTATTGGTCCACCCATCCAAATCATTTGGTGGAGGGGGCATTTCAGGGGTTGGGCTTGGCCCCTTAGTTCCAGTGAAGGGAACTCCTAAGGCGTCAGCATACCAAGACAATTTTGGACAATTTCTTGTTTCCAACTTTGTGGGAACAGTTTGGGAATGGCCCCTTCTTGTTTCAACACAACTGCACACCAGTGCACAAAGCAAAGTACATAAAGACATGGATGAGCGAGTTTGGGGTGGAGGAACTTGACTGGCCTGCACAGAGTCCTGACAATGCGATAGAACACCTTTGGGATGAATTAAAGCAGAGACTGCGAGCCAGGCCTTCTCGGCCAACATCAGTTCCTGACCTCACAAATGCGCTTCTGGAAGAATTGTCAAACATTCCCATAGACACACTCCTAAACCTTGTGGACAGCCTTCCCAGAAGAGTTGAAGCTGTTATAGCTGTAAAGGGTGGGCCAACGCAATATTGAACCCTACGGACTAAGGCTGGGATGCCATTAAAGTTCATGTGCGTGTAAAGGCAGGTGTCCCAATACTTTTGATAATGTAGTGTTTATCAAAGCTAATCAAGACCTAAATAGAGAAACACATACACATGAGTTGATATTCTTAAGCCCTGGTGTCCAACCTGCAGCCCTTTGGTGCTTGTTATGCGGACCTCAGGTCCAAGCAGTCTGTAGTTGGGGCACTGATTTTGTAAAGAGTTAATAAGAGTGATCTGACCATTATTTCTATGACTGCAGTCCTCTCTATCATTACATATACTGAACATTATGTACAATCCTTTGGTGATGTCAGGCAATGCAGTTCTCACTGCTTTCTCTGCCCCATAAACTGATTACCATTATACTAAAGAATAGAGGCTGTTCACTTAGCTTAGTGCATTACATGAAATCATGTCATCCAATCATGTGTAAAAAAACATTATGTCCTTTTTTCTTTTTTTTTTTCTTTCTCTTGCACATATTTGGACATTCAACTCTGCTTCACCATTTACTAACATTCTCTTTGCCATGTTAACAGCTTTCACTCCTTTAGTAAACCAAACCCATACTCTCTGATCAAATTTCCCTACAAGGCATAAACGTAAATGAGCTTGGATGATTGTAGTAGATCTATTTGCCTATAACAGTAGTCTCCAAACTGTGGCCCTGGGGCCGGATGCGGCCCCTTGCTTGCTTTTAACTGGCCCTTGGGGCACTATTACTTCCACTGATACAAGACACTATTATGCCACCTGAAAACAACAATGGAGCACCATTTCTTCCACTGACACCAATAATGGGGCACTCTTCCTCCCTATGATACCAACGATGAGGTATTATTACTCCCCCTAATACCAAATACTTTATTCTTTTCCTCCCACTGGCCACAGTCCGGCCCTCCTAAAGTCTGAAGGACAATAAACCGGCCCTTTGTTTGGAAAGTTTGGAGACACCTGGCCTATAAGATCCTCTGGTAGCAAAGAATACTAAATATTGTAATGAGTCTGATAACAAAATGAAGAATAATTTGTACCGATGAGAATATGAAAGGTATTCCCCATGAGTGTTGAGTTGACCAAGACTCCTCCCAGCTTCATCATGTTACTGTAGTAAATATCGTTTGGCCATTTTACTTGTAATTCAATATCCTGCCGTGAGAGAAAAAAAAAATGAAATGCATTATAATTTTATTATTTAGGTATTTCTTACAAAACAGATTTCCAACCAACATGCAAAAAAGGACTGTAACTGGCAAAATCGTCCTGTAGCCTGGGACCAACATTCAAAGATTAAGTCAATGCAGTCAATAGTACACTAACATTAGATGAACCTAATGTTAATGTAACAACATACTTGATTCAAGTCATGTGACCAAAAATCAGAACCCCATCTGGTCCAGAGGTACTCAGATTCCTGGTCCTGAAGCAGGTATGTTGGGTTATTTGATCTGCAGCAACTCTGACTCATGAAAACGTCTTAATTTACTTCCACTGATGGCCTAGATCCCAGATTGCTGTAATTATCTCAGTGTATTGCCATCAGAGCCGCGACATAGTCATCCAGCGCCCAGGGCAAAGATGCCAAACTGCGCCCCCTCCCCGTTTATGATGTGCTAGCTTAGGGGATTCCCAGCAGTCACTCACTTGTCAAATCACTACTACTGTCACTACTTCTGTCAGCCTTGCAACAGAAGGAATGTACCCCCATCCCTACGGTCAACCATTGCGCCCAGGGCTGGCGCCCCTGTCGCCCACCCCTTGTCCCGGGCCCGATTGCCATGACAAGGACACGTGATCCAGGATGGCAGTTCAACTGGACCTGTTGTGATTTGTGACCTGTTGTGGAACATTTTTACACTTAGGGTCTGAAGTGGGCATAAACTAATTTTAAAGTGTATGTAAACCTCAACAATAATTCTGCCAGAAAGCAAGTAAGCTTTTAACCACCTGTAGTGAAGCTCTGTTCATAGTGCAATCCCAGAGAGTCTTATTAGCCATGCTTAATTCATGTCTGTGTACTACAGAACAACTCCCATATTGTGGAGATGAGATGTGGGTTGTTTGTAGAGCAGCCTAGAATTACACCCCTGCTCTTCAAAAGATACAGTACAGTAAGTGAGCATAGTCATACTAGGAATGTGTTACTGGCAATATCACTTGTTAAAAAAAAACAAAAAAAAAGGCCTGAGTCAAGAAAACGAATTTAGCCACCACATCTAATAACTGGTAAGTTGCAATACTTTATACTGTATATTACATTTATTTATTGGGTCTAAGTACACTTTAAAGTAATACTAAAGGATTTTTTTTTTTGTAAATAACAAACATGTTATACCTCCTGCTCTGTGCAATGGTATTGCACAGGGCAGCTCCTCCCTCCTCCTCCTCCTTTTCTTGGGTCCCCCACCGAAGCTCTGGACATCCCCTCAATGCTGAGCGCCCCCATAGTAAGCCGCTTGTTATGGGGTACTCGTGTGTGTAGCGCTGCTCTGTGTGTCCATTGACACCCCCTGTTCGCTCCTCATTGGCTCCCGCTGCTGTGTCTGAGCCAAAGAGGAGGGATAGAGTCGGATCTCTTGTGCACATCGCTGAATCAAACTCAGGCTCCTGTAAGTACGAGGTGGTATTAAAAAATTTTAAGACTAGTTTTGTAACATGCCAACAGATGGTAGCACAAGGCTTCATGAACAGTTACAGGGAGCACCAACCTTCATAAGTCAGTGTGCCAAAAGACATCGTCCTGTGTACACCAGGAGCTGTGCAACTGGTGCTAGTCTGACCATGTGCGTTACCACGTCTGCTATTTCATCATGGACAGCAAGTTAGAGCTAAGAGCAAATTCTGCGTCAAACTGGGAAAAATGGGTCACAGAGAGGTTTCAGATAATTTGGCAAGTTTATGGCGATGCTATAATGAATCTTTCTAGTTATTTTGAGTGGTATGAGCGCTTCAAGAGTGGAAGAAAACGTTGAGAGATCAGGAAGACCTTCAACAAGCTCAACCTCCAAAACCATTTGGCAACTTGTGCTTGACACACTTCAAAAAAGAAGACTTCCAGGACACATTCCAGAAGTGGCAGGAACGCTGGGAGCGCTGTATTGCTGTGCAAGGGGACTATTTTGAAGGTGATAGTGTGTAAACGTAGAGAAATAAAGCACTTTCTTGTAAACAGAGCTAGTCTCAAAACTTTTTAATACCACCTCATATAAAGCGGGGTTGGGGGGAGCTGCCCACAAAAAGTTTTTTACCTTTGAAAACATGAAGGTAAAAAATCTTCAGCCTTTAGAACCACTTTAATGGTCACATGTCAAACTGTCTTCTAATTTCTACTAGTAAAAACAAAAAGTGGAATTATACCCGAGGCTGAATAAAAGACCATTGTTTCCACCAAATCAATAAACTTCAGCTATCAAAGCACCCGTTGCAGCTGGATCAACCTTGGTAATTTGTCCCCCCACAAGTACTGGGCCAGTGAAATCAAACTGAACTCTCTGTACCAGTTCCATGGACCCATACCACTGCAGCAGCCTTCAAAAGCCCCTCCATCTGCTTACGTTTAGTGGCCGGTCTTCTAACATTTCACAGAAGGTCCCTCATGGGTGAGACGGAGCTATGTGTCCCTTATGGCTTACAAAGATTTAAAGGAAAAATGTTTGAGGTTTGGAAACAGCGACAGGAGGCTGAGACGGACTTGCTGGATTATAGGGGAGTGTATAAAGGTAATGGATTGAGAACAGAGTGATGTTCCAGTCAACCAGCCATGAATGGCTCTGACATTTTGAACTCTCTGTCCACGATAAGACCCCTAATCCCGCCATCACGCTGACGACTGATGAATAGGCGCAAGTCATGCAGGATGGGAGCCGCGAGCAGAGTTGTGGAGTATATAAAACGTCCTGGTGTAAATGCTCGGAAGTCGTTGGTTTTAGGGAATATGGGAAACATATGCTAGTGTTAAGCACTGCTGTAGAAAAGCAAAGGTTTACGGTTAGCAGTTATTAGGACATGGAAGCAGCAGCAGAGAGAGCTACGAGGTGCTGGAAGACAGCCGACAGCCTCAATACATCCAGTTAACCTTCTGTTCATCAACTCCCGACAGCTACACTGCACAAGTGTCCCTCTATCACACTGATATCAACATAGATGACCTGGGAGGGAAATGCTCCTTGTTTTAAAAATGCAAAAATTATGATTGCAATAATATGATTTTTTTTAAACATTATAATACTTAAAGAATAACTCTACTTTTGTTCAGAAAAGATTCCTACGCAATTCTGCTCTTCATCATGCCCTTTGGATACTGATTCTCAATGGGAGGGTCTGATTCATTATACATCACCTGGTACACACTCAGTGTTCTAATGAGAAAAGTTTCAGTGTCTGCATCATTTTAGAAGTATTTAACCCTTGGGGAGTATCTAATCAAAGACTACAATCCTATCGCAGAGGATGGCTAAAATCTAGTGTGTATCTTAGTGTGGACTTATGGGAAAATCAGGGGGTCAATCACACAAGCAGGAAATTCCATTTTTGTACAATGGTGTACAGAACGGGCTTCCAGGCTGCCACATTGTATTGAATTTAACAGAAAATTACAGTTGCTGCAGATTGAGAAGGAAAGGGTAATTATAATCATATTAAATTACAGTATGGCTTGTGTAGCAATTCTACATGCTATATATTTGTTTTCTATTTGATATATTTTTTTCCACCAAAGGGGAGTTACCCTTTAAAGCCCAACTCTGTTCAACTTTTTTTTCTCTAGCTAGGATAGTATAGGGAAGTATTAAAATTTTTGTTACCACTCCTGACAAAAGTGTCTGGCGTCCCGATACGTGAGGAGCTATCATCTCCACGCAGAGCATCTTGGTCATGCTGCATTGAAGTTAAGTGGACTTAACCATGGGAGACACCATCTATGGGTCACTACAGGTAGACTTGAGGTATTTTTATACACATTTAATGCACTTGTTGCAAAATATGTTAAGTACTTATTATTATTATTATATTATTTTTTTAATATTTATTTTTTATTATTATTTATTTTATTATTATATTTTTTATTTTTTTTTTATGGTTGAACTGGATGGACTTGTGTCTTTTTTCAACCTGACTAACTATGTAACTTTGGCCCACAGTCATATACATGTTATGACCTCCATTGTATGGAATAGTTTACCTAGGGTGTTGTTATAGCCTATATCTTTGTAAGATGTCTAGCACCTTCCTTATAGTTATATATACAATGCAATCTGTATTTATTGTACACAACTGTGACCCGGGTCACTCCAGCAGAGGATTTAAAGCGGAGTTCCACCCAAAAATGGAACTTCCGCTTTTCGGAATCCCCCCCCCCGTGTCACATTTGGCACCTTTCAGGAGGGAGGAGGGAGCAGATACCTGTGTAATACAGGTATTTGCTCCCACATCTGGTGCCTCCTCCGTTCCCCCCGCTGTCTTCTAGGAGACACACAGGTCCCAGAAGACAGCAGGGACCAGTGGGATCGCGCAGCGCGACTCGCGTATGCGCAGTAGGGAACCAGGAAGTAAAGCCGCAAGGCTTCACTTCCTGATTCCCTTACTGAAGATGGTGGCACCTCCACTTGAGAGCCGAGGGTTAGATCGGCTTCGGGTGCCGACATCACGGACGCCCTGGACAGGTAAGTGTCCATAAATTAAAAGTCAGCAGCTGCAGTATTTGTAGCTGTTGACTTTAAAAAAAAAAAATTTCGGCGGAACTCCGCTTTAATTTGAGCTCCTTTTTAGCTGGTTAATTCAGTTTATAGTTGACAGATAGCTAGGCTTGTTTGGAGTAATCTTTAATGTAAGGTGACCAGACAACCCCCGTTTCCGGGTACAGTCCCCGGACTGAGGACACTGTCCCCGGACCAAGTCTGTCCCTGGTTCTGTTTCGGATTGGATTTGAATTTTGGCTCCCCATCCCTCCCTTTTCAGCCTGACTGTAGCGGCGCCCACTGTCACAGGGATTGGAGCCTTGCTTGCAGTGCAAGGACCTGTTTTGCGGCAGGTTGCAGGCCGGCTGTAACTTTAAGGGAGGACAGATGAATCCTGGTCCTCCTGACACCTGACCTTGACTCACGCCACTTTTCCACGTTTGAGAACGGTTTAATCCCATAAGGTAAGACAGCGCTCAGGGACCTCCTGACCCCATAATAACTTAATATCCATGAAGTCATTACGGTGCCTAACTGTTCCTTTAACATTTGTAGTCTTACAACAGTTAGCTATTAATATTTGATTATTTATGTTCGAAAGTATCCTACGTGTTGTTACCATGCAATCTTTTGATGTTCTGAATTGTTAATTTATATTGTTATTGTTGAACCAAAATTCTTTGAACTAAATTTGGACATTTTCACTTAGGGGGTGTACTCACTTTTGTTGCCAGCAGTTTAGACATTATTGGCTGTGTGTTGAGTTATTTTGAGAGGACAGAAAATTTACACCGTTATACAAGCTGTACACTCACTACTTTACATTGTATCAAAGTGTCATTTCTTCAGTGTTGTCACATGAAAAGATATAATAAAATATTTACAAAAATGTGAGGGGTGTACTGACTTTTGTGAGATACTGTGTGTCTTGTTCGATTTTGCGCATTGTTCCACTTTAAACATTAGTTCATTCTACATACCTCGCATCCAGGCACAGACCTCACAGCTTCCACCACGGCCAATGCCATCAGGTGTTGTATGAAGCCAATTCTCTGTCCCAGAGGTGATGACATTGGGATGGACACAAGGAGTGTCATCAAAGCACAACCTTTGGGGCTAAGCCAGATGTTTCCACCGCGACCTGCAGAGACACAGCTTTACTACATTACACCAACAGGTTGAAGGAGGATCATCCATCGTACTACTTTATGTCCTCAAACAGTGGTCATTCACAGTTAAGCAGGCCATAGATTATACAAATTTCTTTCCTTCGACCCGTGGTCGAAGGAAAGAAATTTGTTAATGGGGGAAATCTCTCCCGCAGCACTATTGTGTTCTGCCATCGAAGAGCCTTCCCCACCAGCAGAATACAATGATCACTGCTGGCAATTATAGCCACTGGCAGTGATCAGGCGAAAGAAAAAAAAAAAACACAGGCTGGTTGTACTGAAGTCGATTGATGAATCGACTTCAATACAACCAGCCTGCCCAAAGACAGATCAAAATTCACCCAATTTATCCTGCTGAACTGGACGAATTTTGATTAGTCTATGGCCAACTTTGGATTCTAGCCACAGGTCTTCCCAAGGTGGATACAATGAGCATCTTAAATATTGTTGCATCCAAAAGCAGTCACCTTATAGGAAGTCTGAGAAGAAGGACCTTCATGGCAGGATCACACAGTATTATTCGAAGGAAAGCTGCAGATTGACCAATATTGGAAACAAGTTTTGAAATTACATTAACATTATTTTACAAATTATGAGAATGTGAGAGTCTAATGTTTGGGTTTCCATATGATTTATGATTTGAATGAACTGCAGTCACTGAAGTTGTTTTATATCTGATTTTAGTTCAGGTTTAAGGCCAATTCCAAGAATACAGGATTAGTTGTAAAGCTTCGTTTTTTTTTTATTTAAATAACAAACATGTTATACTTACCTGTTCTGTGCAATGCTTTTGCACAGAGCAGCCCGGATCCTCCTCCCCGCGGGTCCCCCACTAGCGCTCCTGGCCCTTCCCTCTGCCAAGTGCCCCCAGAGCAAGCTGCTTGCCCTGGGGGCACTCGTGCATGCTTGCTCCCAAGCCAGCCTTGCATGTCCATAAGACATACAGAGCACATCTCGGCCTCGCCCCCCACTCCCTCCTCACTGCTTGTAGGTGACAGCAGCAGGAGTCAATGGCTCCTGCTGCTGTATCTCAGCCAATGAGGAGAGAAGGACACGGGAGAGCCGAGGCTGTCATGCACAGTGCTGGATTGGGATCAGGTTCTGGTAAGTATTATGGGGGGGAGGGGCTGAGGGGGAAGCTGCACACTGAAGGTAAAACATTTTTTAGCCTTTAGAACCTTTTGAAACACTTCACTATAAGTTTCAAAATGGGGGAGTGGTGGTTGTGGCGTTTTGGAGCTTCGTTTTAAAAAGCCACCATGTTTACATCAAAATCCCAAACAAGTGGCACCACTCCAGACCTGAAACTCTCTCACTTACTGCCGACACCCAGGTGCCAGTTCAAAAAGCTAAGTTCTGCTTGCCATCAAAGGACGTTGATAAAAAAGGAAGCCTCCTACCTATCTCTGATCCAAAAACTCTACTGAAATATCAAAAGTACAACTGCACTCACATTGGGGGAGATTTAATAAAACGGGAGGGTGTAAAATCGGGTGCAATTCTGCATAAAATCCAATCAGCTGCTAGGTTTTATTATCAAAGCTTAATTGAAGAAGCTGATGTTAGAAGCAGATTGGTTACCATGCACAGCTACACCAAATTCTGAGTGCTCCAGTTTTAGTAAATCTTCCCCATTGCCCCCACCTGGGACAGCTCCTTCATTTCACCAAACTGGCTTGGTCGTAAGGGCATTCCACCAAAGAGTTTTTGGATCGGAGATCGGAGTGCGGCTTCTCTTTCATCAGTGTCCTCTACTGTGTTTACATCATTAGACTGCGCATATAATATGCAAAATGCACAGAGCCAATCAGAGTGGCTCTGTGCCTTGTGATCGATGTGATAGCCACTCACAGCGGTCACAAATGTAAACTTTACTACTGTTTACATTTAAGAGTCCTTCCCTTCCTCTCCTCTCACAATGGAGGAATTGAATAATAATGAAAATTTAACAAGCAAAGTATAGGCAGCAGCAGATCACATAAATTTCATTTTATTGTAAGATTTGTTTAAGCCTTTCATTCCTTTTTCACTGTCTGTAGGGTCTGTATATTAACGCCTTCACCTACATTATCTGCATGTTAATTCCCTGATCTCCATCCTTCCACTCTATGTGACCTGCACATTAACCCCTGCACCATTACCAAGCTCCATATTTTAACCACTTCAATACCAGCTTGTTCCAGTCTCCAAAAATGTGGCAAAAAAATGAGATCACCTTGGGATGTCTACCCAAAAAGAATAGAAATTCAGAAAGACGTGCCAGACCAAAATCGGATAAAAGAGTCCAAGATAAAATTGTTGATAAAAAAAAAAAGCCAATGCATTTTGGGGGGCAACACCACTCCGTCTTCACCGGGGCTACAAAAATAGTCATAATAATGTAAAATTATAAAAATTATGCCTAGATATGAATATACAGTATCACACAAAAGTGACACCCCTCACATTTCTGTAAATACAGTATTTAACCACTTAAGGACCTTGCCTGTTTTTCAGACTCGGTGTTTACAAGTTTAAAAAGTTTAAACGTTTTTTTTGCTAGAAATTTAAACCCCCAAACATTATATATTGGGTTTTTTTCTAACACTCTAGAGAATAAAATGGCGGTCATTTCAATACTTTTTGTCCCACCGTATTTGCGCAGTGGTCTTCCAAGCGCACTTTTTTTGGAAAAAATTCACTTTTTTTTATTAAAAAATAAGACAACAGTAAAGTTAGCCCAATTTGTTTTTATATTGTGAAAGATAATGTTACGCCGAGTAAATTGATACCCGACATGTCACGCTTCAAAATTGCGCCCGCTCATGGAATGGCGTCAAACTTTTACCCTTAAAAATCCCCATAGGCGACGTTTAAAAAATTCTATAGGTTGCATCTTTTGAGTTACAGAGAAGGTCTAGGGCTAGAATTATTGCTCTCGCTCCAACGATTGCGTCGATACCTCACTTGTGTGGTTTGAACACCGTTTTCATATGCGGGCGCTACTCACGTATGTGTTCGCTTCTGCGCGCAAGCTCGTCGGGACGGGGCGCTTTAAAAATTTTTTTTTAATTTTCTTCTTTATTTTACTTGATTTTATTTATTTTTACACTATTTTAAAAATAAAATAAAAAAATGGGTCACTTTTATTCCTATTACAAGGAATGTAAACATCCCTTGTAATAGAAAAAAGCATGACAGGTCCTCTTAAATATGAGATCTGGGGTCAAAAAGACCTCAGATCTCATATTAAGACTAAAATGCAATAATAAATAAAAATTAATTGTCATTTGAAAAAAGGACTAAAAAATAAATATGTCCCTTTAAGTCGTATGGGCGGAGCTGATGTTTTGACGTCGCTTCCGCCCTGCTATGGTATGGAGACGGGTGGAGGCCATCTTCCCCTCACTCGTATCCATACCTCCGCCGCTACCGACGGCTCCGGTAAGCGTCGGAGGGCGCGGGAGAGTGGCGGAAGGGGGGGGCCCTCTTCCGTCGCCAAAAACGGTGAGCTTGCGGCTCACAGAAAAGACGGATATCTGGGTTGTGGCAGCAGCTGCTGCCGCTACAGAGATTTAAAGTGCCGACATATATGTACATGAGCTGGTCGGCAAGTGGTTAATTCTATCTTTTCATGTGACAACACTGAAGAAATGACACTTTGCTACAATGTAAAGTAGTGAGTGCACAGCTTGTATGACCAAGATAAACTTATTTGGTTCAGATGGTGTCAAGTGTGTGTGGCAGAAACCAGGTGAGGAGTACAAAGACAAGTGTGTCTTGCCTACAGTCAAGCATGGTGGTGGGAGTGTCATGGTCTGGGACTGCATGAGTGCTGCCGGCACTGGGGAGCTACAGATCATTGAGGGAACCATGAATGCCAACATGTATTGTGACATACTGAAGCCGAGCATTGTACCCCTTCCCTTCGGAGACTGGGCCGCAGGGCAGTATTCCAACATGATAACGACCCCAAACACACCTCCAAGACAACCACTGCCTTGCTAAAGAAGCTGAGGGTAAAGGTGATGGACTGGCCAAGAATGTCTCCAGACCTGAACACTATTGAGCATCTGTGTGGCATCCTCAAACAGAAGGTGGAGGAGCGCAAGGTCTCCAACATCCACCAGCTCCGTGATGTCGTCATGGAGGAGTGGAAGAGGACTTCAGTGGCAACCTGTGTAGCTCTGGTGAACTCCGTGCCCAAGAGGGTTAAGGCAGTGCTGGAAGATAATGGTGGCCACACAAAATATTGACATTTCAGGCCCAATTTGGACATTTTCACTTAGGAGTGTACTCCCTTTTGTTGCCAGCGGTTTAGACATTAATGGCTGTGTGTTGAGTTATTTTGAGGGGACAGCAAATTTACACCGTTATACAAGCTGTACACTCACTACTTTACATTGTAGCAAAGTGTAATTTCTTCAGTGTTGTCACATGAAAAGATATAATAAAATATTTACAAAAATGTGAGGGGTGTACTTACTTTTGTGAGATACTGTATAACACAAAATCTAGAACCATCTATTTTGGATGGTGTTTGGTTTGCCCTGGCATTTTATTTGAGGTTTTATAACAGAGTTAGTACAAAATAAAAACCCAGTGGTTATCAAATACCAACAAAAAAAGATATAAAATCAATTTTAGTACAGTGTTACATTACCAAGTAACCTACCATTACCAAAAATTGTCCAGTAATGAAGGGGTATTTACAGGCTTGTATGTGGTTTAAGGGGTCTTGCCTTAATAAATAATAAAAAAGGATTTTTCAAAATTCTAAGTGTAACTTGGACAGTGCTTGGTGGAGTTCTACATAAAAAGCCAGCTGCACAAAATAAGTAGAAGATATAAAAAACAACCGGTTAACTTCTGAACACAGTAACTTCCAAACAGCATGTTTTTGTAATTGAAAGAAATCCTCTGACCTTTGCCTTGAGTCTGCTGAGCCGCGATAGCGATTAACCCCATTTCCTTCTGTTCGTGAAACATCAGCCTGAAAGTGATGGGAAAGTGACCGGTCAGTTAGCACAGGAAGCAGAGACAAATAAAAAGTAATTAAGTGTGAAATGAGTAATCAGCATCACTTTCTACTAAATAATTCTAATGCAGAAGACGATTCTGCTCTCCTGCACTGGTGGTAAGAGATAGACAGCGGGTGTCGGGGACTCAGAGGATGCACTGAATTAAGAGGAAATAGAATAAGAAAGATACATTATATTGTCAAAAGTATTGGGACACCTTCCTTTACACGAACATGAACTTTAATGGCATCCCAGTCTTAGTCCGTAGGGTTCAATATTGAGTTGGCCCACCCTTTGCAACTATAACAGCTTCAACTCTTCTGGGAAGGCTGTCCACAAGGTTTAGGAGTGTGTCTATGGGAAGGTCTGACCATTCTTCCAGAAGCGCATTTGTGACGTCAGGCACTCATGTTGGACAAGAAGGCCTGGCTCGCAGTCTCCACTCAAATTCATCCAAAAGGTTTTCTATCAGTTTGAGGTCAGGACTCTGTGGAGGCCAGTCAAATTTCTCCACCCCAAACTCGCTCATCCATGTCTTTATGGACCTTGCTTTGTACACTGGTGCGCAGTCATGTTGGAACAGGAAGGGGCCATACCCAAACTGTTCCTACAAAGTTGGGAGCATGAAATTGTCCAAAATGTCTTGGTATGCTGATGCCTTAAGGGTACTTTCACACTGAGGAGCCTCTAAACTGCAAGTCAAACAAACAGTGAGCGCTTTTCAGGCACCAAACGTCGGTACCTAAAAATCTCCATAGGTGACGCTTTTACAGGTTACCAGTTTAGAGTTACGGAGGAGGTCTTGGGCTAGAATTGTTGCTCTCACTCTAACGTTCGCGGAGATACCCCTCACATGTGTGGTTTGAATGTTGTATACATATGTGGGTGCGATGTACGTATGCATTTGCTTCTGCATTAAATCACTTTTATTCCTAGTACAAGTTATGTAAACATCCCTTGTAATAGGAATAGGGCATGGCAGGTCCTCTTTATAGAGCGATATGGGGTCTATAAGTCCCCACATCTCTCCTCTAGGCAGGAAAGCCTGAGATCCCCCCCCCAAAAAAATAAAAAGATCTCGGCCTTTCCAGCCGAGTACACGGCAGAGTTTACATCTGCCAGGCTGAACGTGACATCATAATGTCTCGCCCGGGCCTCCGAAGGTCATAGAGACTGCCGGGGACCGTCTGGTCCTCTGTATTCTCTATGGTAAACTTTCACTGCTGGCGGATTTCTTCTCTGGCTCGCCAGAGAGCTGGGAGAAGCAATGGAGGGCGGTGTGGGGTTGGGGGGAGTCCCCTCCCGCCGCCTGTAAAAACGATCAAGTGGCTGAACAGCCACTATGATTGTTCTTACAGTGAAGGGAATCGCCGGCAGAAAATAATGATATATGAATGATGGCATCATTCAGATTTCTCCAGTCAAAGTCCAGGATGTCATATGACGACCTTGGGCAAGAAGTGGTTAAGAAATTAGCAAAATATCGCTCAGCAATTTGCAAAAAATTTTTTGGACATTCACAAAAAACTACTAAAATAATGCAGGTGCTGTTTTATGAAGTGATGCAGTATTTTAGTAGTAAAAGCTTGCGGTAATTTTATCCTGGGGTTAGCTGGCATTAATACATAAGCTGGCGGCCACTGCGTCCTTAACAACTGATGAGTCATCAGCTGTCAGCAGTGTTCCACAGGGGGCTGGACCAACAGGTGAAGTCACAGGGTGGCCCTGCCCCTTAGTTTCGTACACATTCTTTAAATACTGCATGCCTGGACCACTACTTAATTAACACATTCATTTAAATTTTTTATTTCCTTCTATGAATTTAGTGTAAATACCATAAAACTGTATAGTAAATTGACAGTTTCAGGATCACGTGCGATATTTAGGCAAAATGTTTTTGTGAATGGAGCCCATTGTGAGAAGTTCACAGGGTGCAGTGAATTCAGAGTTAGCCATTTCAGTATAGAAGAAGAGCCTGCACAAGTGTGCAAGACTGAAGTTTATCTTTGTAGACCATGAAGAAAAGGTGCTTGTTGAGGAGAACAGCAGATGGCACTGCCGTGACCACCGTTACCTTACGAAGAAGGCTGCATTCATGCCTGGGCATTCTGTCTGCCCTCGTTTTTCAGAAATGCAGCAAAACACGTGAGCGTGACATGCTTGCGGTGCCCAAATTTCTCAATGGCACCCCAAATGCAATGCGCATCTGTTGCATGAAAAACACTATAAAATGTGTCAGCAAACGTGCTTGACTTAGTACCAAAATTTGGCATTCAAGTTAATGGGCTGTCACGCCAAAAACACGTGACATGCTAATTGCGATGCAGTGCTTCGCTCAGGTGTGACTGAGGCCTAGATAGTGCGGATTCTGAGCAATGTGTGATTAGGTGCAAATAATCAACTTACGTATTTTAAGTTGATAGCCATCACATTTCAAGAGTAACAGAATCCCCCTTCTTCAGGGCTAGAATGTGCAGGAGAGTGACTCAATGTGCCGTGTATAGTGTAGCTGTTGGAGTGATTGTGTGTGTTTAAATTTCTGTTATTAAAGTCTCTTTAGCATGATGGTGATGCCAGTGTGCCATGTCTATACTGACCAGCAACAAAAACCTGCAGAAGCTCTAGCCTATTGCTGCTCTACCCAACATGAAGTACTACGTTTTTGATTTAAAGTGACTATGCTGCAAGTTAGAGGAAATTGTAAAATTACAATGTCATGAAGTCATGCTTGGCCTTGTCACCTCCTGGCTCCCTACGGTTAGCCAGTTGGTTTACGGTTCCATAATGAGGGGCAGAAGACAAGAGGGGGTAGGGTCAAATACGACCTTGGATGCTGAAGAGGCCATTTGCACCTATCTGTACATTTATTCCCGATCTCCTGAGAGCCTTCAAACATAGGACACACATCTATTGCAAAATGGCCTCATCTTGCTATTGGTCCTTCTAGATGAGGCCTGGCCTCACTGACCAATAGCATGTTGTAGGAGCCAGGAAGGCATACACTTGACCTCAACTAAATTAGGCATCTGCATAGTTGGGTACCCTGGTTTTCAGGGTTTTTCAAGAACTCGGGAAGAAATTGTGGGCCCAATTACATTTTGTGGAACTTTAAAGCGGAGCTCCGCCGGAAAAAAAAATATTAAAAGCCAGCAGCTACAGCTACAGCAGCTGCTGGCTTTTAATATTTGGACACTTACCTGTCCTGGAGTCCAGCGACGTCCGCAGCAGAGGACGAGCAATCGCTCGTCACTCTGCTGCTCCCTCCGCCATCCTCGCTGAGGGAACCAGGAAGTGAAGCCTTGCGGCTTCATGCCCGGTTCCCTACGGCGCATGCGCGAGTTGCGCTGCGCCGTTCTGATTTGTCCTCCTGTGTTCTGGGAGCCGAGTGTCTCCCAGAACACTACGGGAAGTCTGGGGGAAGTGACGTCACTCCCGCAGATTCCCGGAGAGAGGACTCCCGGATGTGGGTGAAAATACCTGTCTTAGACAGGTATCTTCACCCCCCCTCCCCCCTGAAAGGTGTCAATTGTGACACCGGAGGGGGGGAGGGTTCCAAATAGCAAAAGTTGCTATTTAGGGTGGAGCTCCACTTTAACTTGAGTATGTGCATTGCAATCAGATGGGAGCTATTTTTCTAAAGTGAGTTGCTGTGTTTTGTGCATGCCATGCTACGGCAGTAGACTGTCTTCAGTGACGGCCATAGACCGCTGGAGCAATTAACCAGGACCTAGACCTAAACAAACAGTTAACCCTTGCAGTGTGGGAGTTGGGCTTTAACCCCCCCACCCAATTTTGCTGAAAAGAGAAGATGCTGGGTTGGAAAAAGTAGCATAGAAGATGGCAGGGGAAGTGAAAGGAGCAGCAACAGGTATGGTGGAGGAGGAAAAATCAAGAGGCAAGTCCATATGCAATACACGCTTGCACATTATGGCAAGAGTTCTCAGGAGGATCCTTATGCCAAACTACAGTCTCTCCTTAAAGTGGTTGTAAAGGCAGAATTTTTTTTCTTATCATCATGCATTCTATGCATAAAGATAAAAAAAAATCCTTCTGTGTGCAGCAGCCCCCCTCAGCCCTGTCTCTCTCAAGCAATGTTGCACAAGAGACTCGGCTGTCCGGGACTCTACCCCCTGATTGGCTGAGACACACAGTGGGTGCCACTCACTCCCACTGCTGTCAATTAAAGTCAGTGAGCCAATTTAGAAGAGTGAGGGGGCAGGGCCGAACGGCAGCTCTATGTCTGAATAGACACAGGGAGCTGCATCTCGTCTCAGGTGCCCCCATAGCAAGCTGCTTGCTGTGGGGGCATTCGGCAGGAGGGAGGGGCCAGGAGCACAGAAGAGGGACCCGAGAAGAGGAGGATCTAGGCTGCTCTGTGCAAAATCACTACACAGAGCAGGTAAGCATAACATGTTTGTTCTTTTTAAACAAAAAAACTCAAGACTTTAGTATCATTTGAAAAGTGATACTAAATACACACTGTTTAATTGACATTGTCCCTTCTATTTCTGTATGTGGATGATGGTATTGTAATTATTTTAATAAACAAAAACATCTAAGTACCTTTTTTCCTAATCAATATACAGCTGTCACATGACCCAGATTTTTCCCAGCCTGTCTGCAGGGAAACATAAGCAGAGGGAGCTTCTAGTCCTCTGCTACTGGTCACATGGTCAAAACAAAAAAAAAACAAAAAAAAAACAGCCTTTGGAATACAGAGAAAATATAAATAAATAAAATCAATAAACTGTTTTCAACTGTCACAAAAATATATATTTGAATTCAAATCTTTATTATTTTGTGGAAATAACATGGTGTGGGCAGATTTCTGCCAGTCACAGGCTGTGCCACACCCCTCCAGCCTGTGTCTTAGAATAAGGAGGAGGAGAAGCCTTCATTAATCTACATGTAATATCCTGCCCCCATTGTATTTAGCTGGTTAGTGGGCATGGAGGAAGAGGGAGGGAGTGGGCTGTCATTTACCATTGTGTATACGTTCACATGTGGGAGTCTATAGTCAAATGGGCTGCTCAAATGTGATAGGGAGGAAATGCTCAGCATAGAAACTCACTCAAAACTGAGCATGTGCAGAGTTGCCCCCACAGCTGCAAAATCTCTAGCTGTATTGAGGACATGGACAGAAGGTGGCGATAGAGAGCAGCAGGATCAAGAAGGTTTTTTGAAGATTACAAAAAATGAATCTCAGCATGGAATACACCATTTATTGATAGTTTTTTATGATGTGGGTTTAGTGACACTTTAAAACAAAAATCAAACTACTATCTGCTCCTGTTTTGATCACATCGAAAATATAATCTTGACCATCCTTTAATATCAAACAAGACCCCGATATATATGCAGCGAAAACTGAAATCAGCCTGACACATCCAGCAAAAGCTGAAATTGGTGTTTTTTGTAATATAAACTTTAGTAGAAACAGGAGATGGAAACCTTTATAGGCAGAGCAATAAAAATAAACAAACATTAACAAATTATGTACGTTCTGTGATTAGATCCTTTGAATTTAACAAGTGTGTATATTTCACTTGGCAGACGCACAGGAGGCAAAAGCGTTCCGTAATAACCATAACAAGGGTCGACAATTAGAAAAAACAAGCTCGCGATACGGGCAATACCACGATGGCACGGCAATAATATATGAGCACAAAATAAAAGATAATCTGGCAAAAATTTGACGATGTTTGCTAAATTGTGTCACAGAATCCGCGCCAAACCTGCAAGATTCTGCAAAGCAAGAACGCTAGATTTAACGAGAAACGGGTTTCAAAAGGATTTCTTTCCCGAGAGGTCTAATTAGACTTTAATAACATTAACATAAGACTGTGTGATGAATGGCCTACACATGCTGAGACTGACGGTAATGGCTCGTTACACAATAAAAGGTCCTTAAGGGGACGGAGGGGAACATTTATTATCGAAACAGGGAGCCTGTATTAGCAACGTGCTTAGGACAGCGCTTACTAATTAAAGGCGTAGGATCTGTTTGCATGGGAATCGGATCTGGAGAAGTTCAATTAAACTGACCATGAATGATGATTTTTAAATTAATTTGTTGAACAAGTTTTCTCACCACTATATTTTACATTTGTTCTTAGTGAACACAGGACTCTATATAAAATTGCATATACAGTATCTCACAAAAGTGAGTACACCCCAAAAACAAATTAAAATATTTTATTGTATCTTTTCGTGTGACAACACTGAAGAAATTACACTTTGCTACAATGTAAAGTAGTGAGTGTACAGCTTGTATAACGGTGTAAATTTGCTGTCCCCTCAAAATAAT
The DNA here is from genome assembly GCA_029206835.1 of Rana muscosa. Lineage (NCBI taxonomy): Eukaryota > Metazoa > Chordata > Amphibia > Anura > Ranidae > Rana > Rana muscosa. The sequence goes on along the minus strand of CM055117.1, from coordinate 66,022,596 downwards.
TCAACACACAGCCATTAATGTCTAAACTGCTGGCAACAAAAGTGAGTACACCCCCTAAGTAAAAAAAAGACCAAATTGGGCCCAAAGTGTCAATATTTTGTGTGGCCGCCATTATTTTCCAGCACTGCCTTAACCCTCTTAGGCATGGAGTTCACCAGAGCTTCACAGGTTGCCACTGGAGTCCTCTTCCACTCGAATGACGAAATCACAGAGCTGGTGGATATTAGAGACCTTGCGCTCCCCCACCTTCCGTTTGATGATGCCCCACAGATGCTCAATAAGGTTTAGATCTGGAGACATGCTTGGCCAGTCCATCACCTTTACCCTCAGCTTCTTTAGCAAGGCAGTGGTCGTCTTGGAGGTGTGTTTGGGGTCGTTATGTTGGAATACTGTGGCCCAGTCCCTGAAGGGAAGGGATCATGCTCTGCTTCAGTATGTCACAGTACATGTTGGCATTCATGGTTCTCTCAATGAACTGTAGCTCCCCAGTCCTGGCAGCACTCATGCAGCCCCAGACCATGACACTCCCACCACCATGCTTGACTGTAGGCAAGACACACTTGTCTTTGTACTCCTCACCTGGTTGCCGCCACACACGCTTGACACCATCTGAACCAAATAAGTTTATCTTGGTCCCATCAGACCACAGGACATGGATCCAGTAATCCATGTCCTTAGTCTGCTTGTCTTCAGCAAACTGTTTGTGGGCTTTTTTGTGCATCATCTTTAGAAGAGGCTTCCTTCTGGGATGACAGCCATGGAGACCGATTTGATGCAGTGTGCAGTGTATGGTCTGAGCACTGACAGGCTGACCCCCCACCCCCCACTCCTTCAACCTCTGCAGCAATGCTGGCAGCACTCATACGTCTATTTCCCAAAGACAACCTCTGGATATGATGCTGAGCACGTGCACTCAACTTCTTTGGCCGACCATGGCGAGGCCTATTCTAACATGTCCTGTTAAACGGCTGTATGGTCTTGGCCACTGTGATGCAGCTCAGTTTCAGGGTCTTGGCAATCTTCATATAGCCTAGGCCATCTTTATGTAGAGCAACAATTCTTTTTTTCAGATCCTCAGAGAATTCTTTGCCTCGAGGCGCCATGTTGAACTTCCAGTGACCAGTATGAGAGAGTGAGAGCGATGACACCAAATTTAATACACCTGCAATCCATTCACAACTTGAGACCTTGTAACACTAATTGGGCCAATAGGGCCCAATTTGGACATTTTCACTTAGGGGGTGTACTCACTTTTGTTGCCAGCGGTTTAGACATTAATTGCTGTGTGTTGAGTTATTTTGAGGGGACAGCAAATTTACACCGTTATACAAGCTGTACACTCACTACTTTACATTGTAGCAAAGTGTCATTTCTTCAGTGTTGTCACATGAAAATATATAATAAAATATTTACAAAAATGTGAGGGGTGTACTCACTTTTGTGAGATACTGTATATGCAATGCTTGCAGACGGGGCTTAGAGCTAAACTCCAGGCAAACAGCTGAAATACATATAAAAGGAGTGATTTTACCTACCAAATAATTTGAATTTCTCTCCATCCAGTTTTAAAGCAGTTGTAAACCGCTGGTGGTAAAAAATTAAATAAAAAATCCTGCAAGGCAATGTCATAATGTGCAAGTATCCGCTGCATACTAGCACATTATGAGAAACTTACCTTAGAACGAAGCCCTCCAGCGTCACAATGCCAGCACTGAGACGGCTGACATCTCCACTCGGTCTTCCTTTCGGGTTTATGGCCTCTGGCTACATGACTGGCCGGGTGTGCGATGACGTCACTCCTGCGCGGAGCCGCCGTTTCTGGTAGGGGGCTCTGAAGGTCCGGCAAGTTTAGGAGATATTCACAGTATCTACAGGTAAGCCTTATTATATGCTTGCTTGTAGGTACCAGTGGTGTAACAAAGTTTACCATCCGTTTAAGATCTACAGAGCTCTGCCAAGCAGAACAGACCCTATCTGGCAGGGCAGAGGTTAAAGAAAAAAGCTTCCTTTTAAATTCTATGTATGTCTTCACACTGGTCTGTCACGCTTCGGTTGTGGTGTAAAAAAAATCCTGCTTGCCGCATTTTTGTTGAATGTTTAGTCAGTTAACCACTTGACCTCTGAAAGGTTTACCCCCCTTCCTGAACAGGCCATTTTTTTGCAATACGACACTGCATTACTTTATTTGACAATTGCAACGCTTTACCCAAATAAATTTTTTTCCCCACAAATAAAACTTTTTTCTGGTGGTATTTGATCCCCTCTGCGGTTGTTATATTTTGTGCTATAGACAAAGAACGACGGACAATTAAAAAAACAACTCAATTTTTACTTTCTGTTCTAAAATATATCCAGTAAAAAAATCTAATATATCCATCTATTTAGGCCAATAAGTATTCTGCTACATGTTTTTGGTTAAAAAAAATCCCAATAAGCGCATATTGATTGGATTGCGCAAAAGTTATAGCGTCTACAAATTATGGGATATTTTTATTTACTTTTATTTATTTATTACTAGTTATGGTAGCGATCAGCGACTTATATTATTGCAGTGGACATTGTGACGCTAACGGACACTTTTTGGGAATCGGTGACCCTAATACAGTGATCAGTGCTAAAAATATATCACTACAAAAAAGGACCAAAACACAACTCCCCGTCAATGGAAAATGCGTCAAAAACGAACTTGCGATGTGTTTGTTGGTGCAGTTTTTGAGTCACATGTCCTTTGAAAAACACCACAAACGTGGCAAAAAAAGGGATTTTTATAACAGCTTACCTGTAAAATCCTTTTCTTGGAGTACATCACGGGACACAGAGCGACTTAGTCATTACTAATGGGTTATATAGTTTACCTTCAGGTGTTGGCACTGGCCAATTCCAAACCGGAAGTACCCTCCCCTATATAAGCCCCTCCCACCCGGGAGCACCTCAGTTTTGTAGCCAAGCAATAAGTGTCCCAAAAAGAGGGGTGGGAGCTCTGTGTCCCGTGATGTACTCCAAGAAAAGGATTTTACAGGTAAGCTGTTATAAAAATCCCTTTTTCTTTTTCGTACATCACGGGACACAGAGCGACTTAGTCATTACTAATGGGACGTCCCAAAGCAATGCCAAATGAGGGGGGGGTACATAAGCTGGGCGCCATCAGGCATGAGGATCTTTTGCGGCCTGCAACACACTGCGCCCAAAGGCGACATCCTCCTGACTTCTAACGTCTACCTGATAGAATCTAGTAAACGTGTGTACCGAAGACCATGTTGCGGCCTTACATACTTGAGCCAGGGAGGCCTGGTGATGCACTGCCCATGAAGTTCCAACCGCTCTTGTGGAGTGCGCCCTAACTTTGAACGGAGGCGGTCTCTTTCTCAAGCCATAGGCTTGTATTATGACCTGTCGAATCCACTTGGCTAAAGTAGATTTTGATGCTGCCTGACCCCTTCTGGGGCCTTCCGGCAGAACAAACAAAGAATCCGTTCTGCGAATCTGAGCAGTGGCTTTTAGATAAGCTTTAACTGCTCTTACCACATCCAAAGAATGTAATAACTTTTCCTCTACTGAGCTAGGTTTGGGGAAAAAAGAAGGAAGAACCACATCTTGGTTCAAATGAAACCTCGATACCACCTTAGGAAGAAAGGCTGGATGAGGACGTAATACTACTCTGTCCTTATGGATAACCAGATATGGCTCCTTACAGGACATAGCTGCTAATTCCGACACTCTTTTAGCCGAACAAATGGCTACTAAGAAAACCAATTTCCTGGTGAGAAGAACCAAGGAAATGTGTTGTAATGGTTCAAACGGTTGTTTCTGTAGAACCGGCAGAACCAGGTTTAAGTCCCAAGGACATATGGGAATACTAACCGGAGGGCTAATACGCATCACTCCTTGTATAAAGGCTTTGACTAGTGAATGCGAAGCCAAGGGCCTTTGAAAAAATATTGACAAGGCCGAAATCTGACCCTTGATAGTACTCAAGGCCAGCTTCCTATCTACAGCCCACTGTAGGAAGTCCAGAATCCTCCCTATCATGTACTTACGTGGATGCCATTTCTTGGTCTCGCACCACGTAATGTACGCTTTCCAGATCCTATAATAGATCTGCCTGGATACCGGTTTCCTGGCATTGATCATGGTAGATACCACAGAATTAGAGAGCCCTCTCTTTTTCAGAATGTGGGCTTCAATAGCCAGGCCGTCAAACCTAGGGCTGGTAAGGAAGGGTGGTATATCGGTCCTTGCGACAGCAGGTCCGGACGAAGTGGGAGGGTCCACGGACTCCTCACTGACATTTTTACAATCTCCGCGTACCATGCCCTTCGGGGCCACGCTGGAGCCACCAGAATCACTGGTTTCTTTTCTACCCTGATTCTGCGGAGTAATCGCGGTAACAATTGTGGCGGTGGGAATGCATATATCAGCTTGAACCGATCCCAAGGGAACACTAGGGCATCCGAGCCGCAAGCTAGGGGATCCCTTGTGCGAGACACAAACCTGTCCACCTTTGCGTTGAATCTGGATGCTAGCAGATCTACATCCGGTGTTCCCCACCGCTGGCATATTGCCTGGAAAACCTCGGGGTGAAGAGACCATTCCCCCGGGCATAATTGTTGGCGACTTAGAAAGTCCGCTCTCCAATTTTCCACTCCTGGGATGAAAACCGCGGATATGGCTGGGACATATCTTTCTGCCCACTCCAGGATGCAATTTGCTTCCTTCTGGGCTGCACGACTTTTGGTGCCACCCTGATGATTGATATATGCCACTGCCGTGGCATTGTCTGATTGAATTCTGACAGGGGACCCCTGGAGTTTGGATGTCCATGCTACTAGGGCATACCGGGCTGCTCGTATCTCTAAGAGATTGATGGGCAGGGCCTTTTCTGCTTCTGACCACCTGCCCTGGAGAGACCATTGCTCCAGCACTGCCCCCCAGCCGATGAGGCTGGCATCTGTAGTGACCACCTTCCAAGAAACCGGACTGAAGGGTTTCCCTCTTTCCAGATTCTGGGGCACCAACCACCAATGGAGGCTCTTGCGAACGGAAGGGGACAGGGACATTGGTAAGTCTAAAGCCTGAACTTTTTTGTTCCAGGCTGACAGTATGGCCCTTTGCAAATTCCTTGAATGGAATTGACCGTAGGGTACCGCTTCGAATGAAGCCACCATCTTTCCCAGCAGCCTCATGCAGAGACGTATGGATGGTTTTCTTTTTGTACCCACTAAGTGGGTCAAATTTCTTAAAGACGACACCTTCTCTGGAGGTAAGAAAATCTTTCTCTGATTTGAATCCAGCCTTAGCCCTAAGTATTCCAGACTTTTGACTGGTCTTAGAGCTGACTTGTCCCGGTTGATAATCCAACCGTGATATTCCAGATACTCGATTGTCTTGTGAATAGCTACTTCCAGCTTTTCCACTGAGTGGTCTATTAGTAGCAGGTCGTCTAGATATGCCATTATCGTTACACCCTGTGTTCTTAGATTGGCCAATAATGGGGCCAGAATTTTTGTGAACACTCGTGGTGCTGTGGCCAGACCGAAAGGTAAGGCTCTGAACTGAAAATGGCGCCCTTCTACTGCAAAGCGTAGAAATTTCTGATGGGCCGGAAAGATGGGAATATGCAGATAAGCATCCCTTATGTCGATCGAGGCTAGCCATTCCTGCCCTTGTAGGGCGGTGGCCACTGATCGGATCGACTCCATCCGAAAAGTCCTGATATTTAGGAACTTGTTTAGCCCTTTTAGATTTAATATGGGCCTCACGTCCCCATTTGGTTTGGGGACTGTGAAAAGGTTCGAGTAAAACCCGAATCCGCTTTCTTCCAGGGGAACCTTCATGATTACCCCTTGGAGCAATAGTTGTTCTAGTGCCAGAAGGAGGGATCCTCTCTTTTGGGGATCTCTTGGCACGTTTGACCTCATAAATTGGGCAGGAGGAGTGCCTTTTAACTCCAGCTTGTATCCCAGACTTACTGCGGAGAGCACCCATCTGTCTCTGATGGTGTCCCGCCAGGTCTCTGTGAACAACTGAAGTCTTCCCCCCACCCGATTGAGCGGGGGCAATACTTCATGCCTTAGGGGGAGGTTTTGTACCTCTTTTGATCCAGGGCTTCTTGTTACCCTGTGATTGTCCCTGATTTCTGCCCCCTGAATTTGACCGCGGAGGCCGTCGGAACTGCTTCACAGCCGATGTGCCCGGGACTGGAGAGGTAGGCCTCTTAAAAGAAGGACTTCTACCCTTGTTCTTAACCGGTAAGAGTGAACTTTTACCGGCAGAAATTTTCTGGATATATTTGTCCAGATCTTCTCCAAATAAGCGTTCTCCATGAAATGGGAAGCTAACCAGCAGTTTTTTACAGGGAGCTTCAGCAGACCAGTTTTTGAGCCACAGAAGCCTACGCATATGTACTATAGACAGCGTAAAGCGGGAGGCCTGTTGGATTGTATCCTTTATGGCGTCCACCGCAAAACACAAGGCTCTAGGCAGGTCAGCTAGGGCATGAGCCTGCTGATCTGGTAAGTCCCTTAAGACTTGTTTCAACTGATCTTTCACTGCTTGGCAGACTCCAATCGCTGCTACCGCAGGTTGTGTCACCATACTTGCTGTAGAGAAAGCAGATTTTAGTAAAGACTCCAATTTTTTATCTATTGGGTCTTTGAACATTGGAACATTATCTACTGGACATGTCAGTGATTTGTTAACAGAAGAGATGGCTGCGTCCACTATAGGGACCCTCCATTTTCTTATGAACTTATCCTCCATGGGATAGATCACCGGAAATCTCTTGGGGGGAGCAAATATTTTATCAGGATGCTCCCAATCCTGGTAAATAAGCCCTTCTAATAAAGGGTGGATTGGGAAGGAACAGACCGCCTGGGGAGCTTTTAGCGACCCCAGCGAGGAAACCGTAGTGGATGGTGGTTCCGCCAGAGGCATTTTAAATGCTGATCGGACCATGTTAGTCAGAGACTGAACCCATAATCTTTCAGCCTGAGAAGCTGAGAAAGGTTCTTCCACTGTTGATTCCTCTATAAGTGAATCAACCTCATCCTGATCCCCTTCAGGTAGGTCGATCTCTGTGTGGGGCTGTTCCTCCACTAACAGGCACTCTGAAGGAGGAGACGGAGATCGGACGCGCTTTCCCTGAGATAGGGAAGCAGCGATCAATGCTGTTAATCTCTCTTCTAATCCTCCCAGAGTTGAGGATAAAACCTCCTCTGTTATATATACAGGAGCAGGTGGACTGGGGACAGCCGCAGCACCAGGCATTCCTGCGGGGTTTCTACGGCTACTGACCTCTGCATTCTCAGGGGAGATTGGTGCAGTGCAAGCATGCCCAATATCCTCAGAGCCCGATGGAGACCCCTTTGGCTTCCTGGAAGATTTATTTCCGGAGCGTCTGGACGACATATCCTTTAAGCACAAAGCTGAGGTATTCCCGTCGTCATACACCAATTTTTGCTGGTAATAGTCTAACACAGGTGCTGCTATATACCAGCTGGTGTCCACTAAAGTGCCTTTCTATGGGGATGCCTGCATCAACCGCCTCTGTGTGCCACTGTTTGTTGCTAGCTCTGTTTGCATGCAGCTGACACTTGTACTGTGTCTTTTAACCATGCTGGGACGCCCGCACATGCGCAGAAGCGCCGCGGCGCGCATCGAGCGTCATCCACCCGCCCCGCCCCTTTTTTTTCATAGGAGGCGCGTGCACGCGCCCGCGCGCGCGCCCGTGCGCCAACGGCGCCCTTTTCGAAAACCAACAGAGGACTAGGAGCCAGGGCCCTTTTTGCCGGAGGGCCTGTGCGGTGGATGAACGCAGCAACAGGGCAGAGGAAGTGGATTCCCACAGAGAAACTTACCAGCTGCCTGGACCTTTTGAGTTGAGAAAACCAAAGATCCACATTACAAGAAAAATGGACTACAGCGGCCTCTAGTGGTTTAACACAGGTACCGCGGTCCCTGTTTTTTTTTTTTTTTTTTCTTGACTACTATTAAAATTTTACATTTTCAGTAGTTATAGGCAAACACAGATATTTAGCGGGAATACCGTTAGGTAACAGACAGAAAGACAAATTAGGCTTGGGGGTCCCCCAATAGAACCAAGTTCCTGGGGGCCCCCACTTACCTGATCCCCGCCGCAGGACTTTGTTTGGTCCACAAAAGTCCAAACTTCACCTATCACGGCAGGCATTGTAATTAAACCTTCAGGGACCGGGTTCCCAAGGATTCCACTCCCCTGGACCTGTATAGCACCCTGCACAGACAGCGTCTTGGTCGTGGGTATGACCAGAGCTCTGGATCCCAGGGTCCAGCCCTCCTAAGAGAAGCATTACAGGCAAAACCTTGCTCTTCTGCTGCAAGGCCCGGGTACCGACCGTTTAGCTATGAAGCTTTTTTGGTGGGATCCGGAACAGCTTACTAAGGCCCAAAAGAACCTGTACGCAAGCCCAGTGAAAACACATGTTACTCTTTGGCCAACACCTTAGACACTGGCAAAAAACTGAGGTGCTCCCGGGTGGGAGGGGCTTATATAGGGGAGGGTACTTCCGGTTTGGAATTGGCCAGTGCCAACACCTGAAGGTAAACTATATAACCCATTAGTAATGACTAAGTCGCTCTGTGTCCCGTGATGTACGAAAAAGAAAAGCAGTAAAGATGCGATAAAATCCCATATGCGTTTTCTCCACCACTCCATTTGCCAGTTCCAATTTGGTAGAAGACCTTCGCCTTGCCCCTATGTGATGATTTTGGTACCTGACCAACAAATTGCCAAGCATCAGCACTCTTAGGTGGGAGGAACGGGAAAGAGTCACATAGTCCCCCCATATCCTGAAATACCTTGTGTTCCTCTTCACTCCTGGCAGCAAGAGTGGTGAAGGAGCTAAGGGATGGTCAACATAAATTGTAGAAGATACTGGATTAAGCATGAACCTACTGCATAGACAAAGCACAAGTTCATTCTAAACAGTGTAGCAGAGTGTCTCAAAGGGAGCCTGGAAAAGTCCTGTTTGGGGGTTTACACATCTCTGAGGCTCCTCTTGTACACTTTTAGAGACCTCTGATTCTATATCGAGTTCGGTTTTGGCACCTCTCTCTTTTGGCAATTTAGGTTCACCTGGAACTCCGAGTCAGTGCTCTTGAGCCTGGGGAAGCAGACAAGTCGTGTCTGTGAGAGCTGCAAAGGTTGGTGAAAGCTGTAAAACTGCATGTGTGAAGACTGATGAGCATTAGGCTTCTTCAGCCTGTTAGTTAGGACTTGGATTTGTATAACCGGGACACAACTAGGATTTTGTTTTGGAGTTTTTGCTCTATTTATTTTTGTGGGCACTACATCTCCCCAGGGAGCTTTATATCTGCTACCTATCCCCAGCTCACAACAGATTTATGGCATACAGAGCAATGACAAACCTAGATAACATTATAAAAAGCAGAGACATCACCCTACCGACAAAGTGCTGTGTAGTCAAAGCTATGGTATTCCCAGTAGTAACCTATGGCTGTGAAAGTTGGACCATAAGAAAGGCTGAATGTCAAAGAATTTATGCTTTTGAACTATGGTGTTGGAGAAGACTCTTGAAAGTCCCTTGGACGGCAAGAAGATCAAACCAGTCTAGAGCTGCCACGACGCGTCAACGTAATCGATTACGTCGACTACGAAAATACGTCGACGTGCGTGAAAAAGGCGTCGATGCGTCACACGTTGCGAGTTGCAGGTCAACACACCCCCACCGCGGCTTTCAGCGCGGTGCTTCTCTCTGTTGTGGAATTCCTAGGCTGTTTGCAGAGCACACAGCCTATAATTCCTGTGCTATCTAAGCACACATCAGATTTCATCTTTTTGCAATAATGCTATCTTTAGCCTAAGTTTGCTAAAATCCACTCACCGTTCATTCCATCATTCAATCAAGGAAACCACCAACACAGGTCTTATGGTCAAGTCATCTCAGAGCAGAGTGTCCCTGGGATAGCCAGCTCTCTTTATTTATAGTAAACATGAGTAACAAAAGAAGGTGTGGCTTCACAGAACAGCCATTTTGTATATTTTCAAAAGAACCAATCACAGACATGTTTAAATTCAAATATAATCCCAGCAGTGACGTGTGCAAACGGCTGTGTACAGGGGTCATGCCTTCTGTGAGACAAAGGAACAGTAGAAAGCATGGCTTTGTACAGAGCCGTGTGCAAACCAACTCACTGCTACCAATGACGGAAACTACATGACAATTATGCCTCAATGGACCACAATTATTTTATAGTTATGCTACCGTTCCTGTGGACACAGATATGTGCGCTCAGAGTCATTTAACGCCCACCGCCAGGGGCTGGCCAGTTCCCCCAACGGGGCGCAAAACAACATCTCTAAATGCAGCAAACATCGCTGTCTCCACAGGAAGATTTTCCCGCCACCGATCTTCCACCAACGTCTGTATGTGCAAATACGCTCAGATGAGCGCATTACAGCAAAACTGACACTGGGGGGACATCTGACAACATACATTAATACATTTCCATAAAAATCTCCACAACATCTCCCACACACAATCACCACTGACTGTCCCCTATCCTCCCCCAGTCCCCATCCGCCTTCTCCATGCTGCTGTCCCCCTCCATGCTGCTCTGTGTCTCCCTCTCTCCTCCTTACATCTGTCCCCCTCTCTTCTCTGTGTCCCCCTCCATGCTGCTATCCCCCTCCATGCTGCTGTCCCCCTCTCTCTTCTCCGTGCATCTGTCCCCCTCTCTCTTCTCCATGCATCTGTCCCCCTCTCTTCTCCCCCTCTGTGCTGCCGTCCCCCTCGGTATCTCAGGATGGAGAGCGGAGGTAGGAGCCGGGAAACCCGGCTCCGTAGTTTTTTGAATGGGCAGAGTCAGTGATCACTGACTCTGTCCATTCACATAACTGAAACATTTTAGCCTCCTGATGTCTCAGTTAATGAATGAAGAGGAGCCGCTGTCTTCTTTCCATTCATTATCAGTGCAACTGAGGCTGCTGAGAAAGGGACTGGGGAATCTGTGTCCCTAGTTCCTTTCCCTGTCTGAAATGGGAGATGTCAGAGGTTTGTTAAGACCCCTGATATCTCACCATACCCCCCCCCCCCCCCGCAACAGGGCTGATAAAAAAAAATTGCAATAAATAATAAAAATAAAAAAAATTGTAAAAAATAATAATAATTAAAAAAAAAAACACACTGACACTGTCCCCACATCCCCCCCCCCTTAAAAAAAGAAAGCATTGTAAAAAATAAAAATAAAATTATAAAAACATTCATGAACTTCTTAACAGAAAAGAAAAACAGAACATAAAAAATCAATTAATAAACGCTTATTGTGATTTTTTTTTACCAAAAATATGTAGAAGAATACGTATCGGCCTAAACTGAGGAAAAAAAAAATTTTTTTATACATTTTTTGGGGATATTTATTATAGCAAAAAGTAAAAAAAAAGTCATTTTTTTCTATTTTTGTTTATAGCGCAAAAAATAAAAACCGCAGAGGTGATCAAATACCATCAAAAGAAAGCTCTATTTGTGGGAAAAAAAGGATGTTAATTTTATTTGGGAGCCACGTCGCAATTGTCAGTTAAAGCGAAGAAGTGCCGAATCGCAAAAAGGGGCCTGGTCTCTGGCCAGCCAAAATGGTCCGGGGCTGAAGTGGTTAATACAGAATTGTTGGCTTACTGAAAAGTATGTCCATGTACAGTATAGTATGCACTCAATACTTGGCTGGGGCTCCTTTTGCATGAATTATTGCTTCAATGCGGCTTAGCATGGAGGTGATCAGCCTGTGGCACTGCTGAGGTGTTATGGAAGCCCAGGTTGCTTTGATAGCGGCTGTCACCTCATCTGTATTGTTGGGTCTGGTGTCTATCATCTTCCTCTTGACAATACCCTACAGATTCTCTATGGGCTTCCCAAATCATCACGGACTGTGGAAAAGTTTGCATTTCATTTGGAAATCAAGGTCCCAGAGTGTAGAGGAAGAGTAGAGAGGCACAGAATCCAAGTTGCATGAGGTCCAATGTGAAGTTTCCACAGTCAGTGATGATTTGGGGAGCCATGTCATCTGCTGGTGTTGGTCCACTGTGTTTTATCAAGTCCAAAGTCGGCTCAGCCCTCTACCAGGAAATTCTAGAGCACTTCATGATTTCCTCTGCTGACCAGCTTTATGGAGATGCTGATTTCATTTTCCAGCAGGGCTTGGCACCTCCCACACTGCCAAAAGTACCAATACCTGGTTTAATGATCATGGTATCATTGTGCTTGATTGGCCAGCAAACTCGTCTGACCTAAACCCCATAGAGAATCTGTGGGGTTCTGTCAAGAGGAAGATGAGAGACACCAGACCAAACAATGCAGATGAGCTGAAAGCCACTATCAAAGCAACCTGGGCTTCCATAACACCTTAACAATGGCACAGGCTGATCACCTCCATGCCACACCATATTGATGCAGTAATTCATGCAAAAGGAGTCATGCAAAAGTATTGCGTGCATACTATACTTTACTATACTTTACATGGACATACTTTTTAGTAAGCCAACATTTCTGTATTAAAATCCTTTTTTATATTGGTCTTATGTAATATTCAAATTTTCTGAGATACTGAATTTTGGGTTTTCACTAGCTGTAAGCTATAATCATCAAAATTAACAGAAATAAATGCTTGAAATATGTTACTCTGTGTGTAACACATGTATATAAAATATATGAGTTTCACTTTTCGAATTGAACTACTGAAATTAATAAACTTTTTGATGATATTCTAGTTTTACAAAATGTGTGTATATATATATATATATATATATATATATATATATATATATATATATATATATACATACATACACACACACACACACACACACACAGTGCCTTGCAAAAGTATTCACCCCCCTTGTTTTTTTTATATATTTTCTTACATTACAGCCTTTAGTTCAATGTTTTTTTTAATCTGAATTATATGTGATGGATCAGAACACAATAGTCTAAGTTGGCGAATTAAAAATATATACATAAAACTATTTTTCAGAAATAGAAAGCTGATAATTGGCATGTGCGTATTGTGAGGGGGTTAACTCGGTAGCGGGTGTGTGTGACCCCCTGGTTGGGCTCCCCACACAAAAACAGGGCCAGCAGACGGAGGTTGTGGTTTTCAAAATCAAAAGGTGCGGTTTATTTCTCTATGTACAGTGACAAAAACACAGCAAAGCCAAAAAGAAACATAAACAAAATAAATCCTGGTCAGTTTGACCTCTGACTAAACATGCAGGTTTCCTAAACTAACAACTGGGATCAGCCTGGTGCTGTCCTAGTCCCTAAGTCCCTGGTTTAGTAAAAGTCCAAACAAATAGCCACACAGGCTTTGCCTCACCGCACAGGGGTTCACTCTCCCTAGACAGTCCACACAGGTCTGGGTCCAGGCATGAGCAAACACCTAATGAATCTGGGAGTTTTTATAGAGGCCTTAAACGAACTGACAGGCTTCAGCTGGTCTCATCAACTCCCTGCCTGCACGACGCCCAGCCCTCTCCCTAGAGGTATGAGTCATCCATGAGCCCACTAGCCTCAGCTGGGCTTCATCAACTCCTTCCCTAGTTGTATAAGTCGGCATAAAGCCTGAATCTGGGAGAAATATATCTACCCCCCTGGATGCAACCAGGTGACTTTACCTTCCTGCTGTCACATACCCCCCCCCTCTTGTTTTAACCTTGGGGTTGGAACACCAGCAATCAGGCATTCATGTACTCGAGACAAAGCATCCACATTCCCCATTTGAACGCCAGGGCGATGCTTTACTGTGAAGTTGAATTCCTGTAGGGCCAGGAACCACCTATTCACTCTTCTATTTGTCTCCTTGTTTTGAGCCATCCACTTTAACGGAGCGTGATCCGTAACCATGTCAAAGTGCCTACCTAGCAGATAGTACCGAAGGGAATCTAGAGCCCACTTCACCGCTAAACACTCCTTTTCAACCGTGGCGTAATTTACCTCATGGGACTTCAACTTCCTGCTGAGGTAAATGACTGGGTGCTCTTCCCCGTTCCAGACCTGGGACAATACTGCTCCTAACCCCACATCTGACGCATCACTTTGTACGACAAAGTCTTTAGAGAAGTCGGGTGAGTACAACACTGGCTGGCTACATAAGGCTTGTTTCAAGAATTGGAATGCTGCCTCAGCCTCGGGGGTCCATTTAATCATGACCGACCCTTTCCCTTTCGTCAGGTTGGTTAGGGGCACAGCCTTAGAAGCAAAGTGGGGAATGAAGCGCCGATAATAACCCGCGATTCCCAGAAAGGCCCGTACCTGCTTCTTGCTGTTGGGACGTGGCCAACTCTGGATGGCCTCGACTTTGTTGAGTTGGGGTTTTATCACTCCCCTGCCAATGGTGTACCCAAGATATTTGGCCTCCTCCTGCCCAATGGTACACTTCTTGGGGTTAGCCGTAAACCCCGCTTCCCGGATAGAGTCTAGGACTGCTTGTACTTTTGGCAGATGTGAGGCCCAATCTGTGCTATGGACAATTACGTCATCCAGGTAAGCCGCAGCATACTTCCGATGGGGCCTCAGTATCTGGTCCATTTTCCGCTGGAATGTGGCCGGCGCATTCTGTAACCCGAACGGCATTCTCTTATATTGGAACGCCCCGTCTGGGGTTACAAATGCGGTTTTCTCTTTGGCCGACTTGGCCAGGGGAATTTGCCAATACCCTTTTGTGAGGTCAAGAGTCGTCATGTATCGGGCTGTTCCCAGCCGGTCGATCAACTCATCTATACGTGGCATGGGGTAGGTGTCAAATTTTGTAACTTTGTTCAACTGACGAAAATCGTTACAAAATCGCCAGCTCCCATCCGGTTTAGGCACCAACACAATGGGACTAGACCAATCACTTTGGGACTCCTCTATCACCCCTAAGTTCAGCATTTTCTGTACTTCCTCCCGTATTGCCTCCCGTCGGGCCTCTGGGATCCGATAGGGTTTTAACTTCACCCTTTCACCGGGCGGGGTAATGATGTCATGCTCTACCCCAGATGTTTGTCCCGGCAGCTCAGAGAACACCTCCTTGTTGCGAAGCACAAACTCCTTAACCTCCTGTTGTTGGGGTTGTGACAAGGTGGCTGCTATTCCAACCTCCGGAATCACGCAACCAGTTTGAGCTGGTGACCAAGTTTCTGCGACTAGGGACTCTCTATCCCTCCAGGCTTTCAACAGATTAACGTGATATATCTGTTCGGGCTTTCGCCTTCCTGGTTGTCTGACCTTGTAATTCACTTCGCTCACTTTTTCCATTATCTCGTAGGGGCCTTGCCATTTGGCAAGGAATTTACTTTCAACCGTAGGGACAAGTACCAATATCCTATCCCCCGGGGAAAAGGTACGGGTCTTTGCTCCACGGTTGTACACTCTCTGCTGTGCCAACTGCGCTTGGGCCAAATGTTCCTTCACGATGGGCATTACCTGTGCAATTCGATCTTGCATCAGGGCGACATGCTCAATCACACTCCTGTGGGGAGAACTCTCACTTTCCCAAGTTTCCTTGGCAATATCCAACAGCCCTCTTGGGTGTCTCCCATACAGTAACTCAAAGGGGGAGAATCCCGTAGAGGATTGGGGCACCTCCCTAATAGCAAACATCAAATAAGGAAGTAGACAGTCCCAATCCTTTCCATCTCTATCCACCACTTTCTTCAACATTTGTTTTAGGGTTTTGTTGAATCTTTCAACCAGCCCATCGGTTTGGGGGTGATACACAGATGTACGCAATTGCGTCACTTTGAACAATTTACACAGCTCTTTCATAACCCGAGACATAAAGGGTGTACCTTGGTCCGTAAGCAGTTCTTTACAAATACCCACCCGGCTAAAAACAAGAGATGGCTCTTTGGCTATGGTTTTGGCCGAGGTATTTCTGAGAGGGATCGCTTCTGGATAACGGGTGGCATAGTCCATTATAACCAATATGTACTGGTGCCCCCTAGCGGACTTGATTATAGGACCTACCAAATCCATTGCGATTCTCTCAAACGGGACCTCAATGATGGGTAGAGGGACCAGCGGGCTACGGAAATGTGGCATCGGGGCCGACCTCTGACACACAGGGCAGGAGGAACAATAATTTTCTATGTCCTTCATCACCCCAGGCCAATAGAATCTCTGTAATACCCTCTCTCGGGTTTTCTCTGTCCCCAGATGACCTCCAAGAATGTGCCCATGGGCCAACTCCAACACCAACTTCCTGTAAGGTTTGGGCACCACAAGCTGCTCAACGGTTTCTTCTGCCCTTTTTGCCACCCGATACAGTAGGTCCTTCTCTACGCTGAAGTATGGGTAAGTGCAGGTATTATCTGGGTTCACTAACTCGCCATCTATTTCCACTACGTTTTCCCGTGCCTTTATTAGGGCGGGGTCTTTTAACTGTTCTGTGGCAAAATTTTCCCTGTGAACCTCCAGATCAGAAAACTCCACAGACGGTAGGTTTTCGTCTGAGGAGGTGGGCTCCTCTCCAGTTTCTTGAGTCTCCCCTGCCAATACTGACAAGGGAAATTCTGGAGAGTCCTCACCACTCTCAGAGGAGTTCTGGCTATCACATTCCTGGTACATAGGGGCACCAGTGGGGGGCTCAGGATCATCCCACAGTTCCCAGAACTTCGGAAAATCCCTTCCCACAATGGCATCATGCGGTAATTGAGATACTAACCCCACTGGATGAGAGAGGGTACCTTTGGGGGTCTCGAAACACACTGTAGTCACTGGATACTCTCGGGTGTCCCCATGCACACAAATAACAGCTACCTTGCTATTCCCAGTGACCTCTGTTTTAACTAATTCAGCCTTTATCAGGGTCACAAGGCTACCTGAATCCAGTAATACCACAACATTTCTACCATTAATACACATTTTGCATAAATGTTTCTCAGTTCCCCGAATGGCAGTGCATGCGACTGTCGCACACAGCGACTGACGTCTGTCCATCAGAAAGTCACATTGCATGGGTTCCTCCACAACCGGGCAATTTGCTGCAATATGTCCCGCTTGCCGGCAGCGGTAGCAAACAATCCATTTGGCTGCCTCTTGAGCCCCTGACTTCCCAGGCTGTTCTCGCCAAACTTTGGGTAGAGCTCCCACCCTCTCACTCTCTCCACCCTCACCCCTTGGAATCCTCTTATCCGCCCCTGGGGATGGTCTGGTCTTAGGGTGGAAAGTCCGAGAGTCTCTGGAAGAGGCCGTCAGGTTCTCTGTAGCCAAGTATTTCTCTACACGATCCACAAGACCACCGGCCGTCTCTGGGTCTCCATGGCTTACCCACTTTTGGATGGCAGTAGGAAGAGCTCTCAAAAACCGATCCATTACAACACGTTCCACAATCTCTGGTGCGGACAAAGTCTCTGGCTGTAGCCACTTCCTGCTCAGGTGAATGAGATCATACATTTGAGACCTGGGGGGTTTTCCAAGCTGGAAAGTCCAGTTATGCACACGCTGAGCCCGGACAGCCAGGGTGACACCCAGCCTTGCCAATATTTCAGCTTTTAGCATCACATAGTCTTTTGCTTGGTCAGGCTCTAGGTCATAGTAAGCCTTCTGCGATTCACCAGTTAACAGAGGAGCCACCAGTCCAGCCCACTGCTCCTCAGGCCACTTTTCTCTTTCAGCAGTCCTTTCAAATGTGGTCAAAAATACCTCTGGATCATCCTCTCCAGTCATTTTTGTCAATAAACGACTCACCCCAAAGGACGCGGTATTAGTGGGACGGCTTTCCTCACTGGTCTGCGGACGTTGCTGCATTACTGCTTCCATTTGTTGTAGTCTCTGCTCTTGCTTCTGTAACAGGTCTATGAAGCGGGCCTCAGATTGCTGCTGGGCTTGTTGATGAGCTTGCTGCTGGGCTGCAAGGCTCCTTTGCAAACCTGCATTTGTCTGCTGTTGATTGGCATTTGCTAGAGCCAGCTGTTTCAGTATCTCCTCCATGCTGGCTTAAAAAAAAACTGCCACTGGTTCTCCACCACCTGTGAGGGGGTTAACTCGGTAGCGGGTGTGTGTGACCCCCTGGTTGGGCTCCCCACACAAAAACAGGGCCAGCAGACGGAGGTTGTGGTTTTCAAAATCAAAAGGTGCGGTTTATTTCTCTATGTACAGTGACAAAAACACAGCAAAGCCAAAAAGAAACATAAACAAAATAAATCCTGGTCAGTTTGACCTCTGACTAAACATGCAGGTTTCCTAAACTAACAACTGGGATCAGCCTGGTGCTGTCCTAGTCCCTAAGTCCCTGGTTTAGTAAAAGTCCAAACAAATAGCCACACAGGCTTTGCCTCACCGCACAGGGGTTCACTCTCCCTAGACAGTCCACACAGGTCTGGGTCCAGGCATGAGCAAACACCTAATGAATCTGGGAGTTTTTATAGAGGCCTTAAACGAACTGACAGGCTTCAGCTGGTCTCATCAACTCCCTGCCTGCACGACGCCCAGCCCTCTCCCTAGAGGTATGAGTCATCCATGAGCCCACTAGCCTCAGCTGGGCTTCATCAACTCCTTCCCTAGTTGTATAAGTCGGCATAAAGCCTGAATCTGGGAGAAATATATCTACCCCCCTGGATGCAACCAGGTGACTTTACCTTCCTGCTGTCACAGTATGTATTCACCCCCTTTGTTGTGAAGCCCATTAAAAAAGCTCTGGTGCAACCAATTACCTCCAGAAGTCACATAATTAGTGAAATGATGTCCACCTGTGTGCAATCTAAGTGTCACATGATCTGTCATTACATATACACACCTTTTTGAAAGGCCCCAGAGGCTGCAACACCTAAGCAAGAGGCACCACTAACCAAACACTGGCATGAAGACCAAGGAACTCTCCAAACAAGTAAGGGACAATGTTGTTGAGAAGTACAAGTCAGGGTTAGGTTATAAAAAAAATATCCAAATCTTTGATGATCCCTAGGAGCACCATCAAATCTATCATAACCAAATGGAAAGAACATGGCGAAACAGCAAACCTGGCAAGAGACGGCCGCACACCAAAACTCACGGACCGGGCAAGGAGGGCATTAATCAGAGAGGCAGCACAGAGACCTAAGGTAACCCTGTAGGAGCTGCAGAGTTCCACAGCAGAGACTGGAGTATCTGTACATAGGACGACAATAACCTGTACGCTCCATAGAGTTGGGCTTTATGGCAGAGTGGCCAGAAGAAAGCCATTACTTTTCATCAGAAAACAAAATGGCACGTTTTAAGTTTACGAAAAGCCATGTGGGAGACTCCCAAAATGTATGGAGGAAGGTGCTCTGGTCTGATGAGACTAAAATTTAACTTTTTGACCATGAAAGAAAACGCCATGTATGGTGCAAACCCAACACATGACATCACCCAAAGAACACCATGCCCACCGTGAAACATGGTGGTGGCAGCATCATGCTGTGGGGATGTTTTTCAGCAGTCGGGACTGGGAAACTGGTCAGAGTTGAGGGAAAGATGGATGGTGCTAAATACAGGGATATTCTTGAGCAAAACCTGTACCACTCTGTGTGTGATTTGAGGCTAGGACGGAGGTGCACCTTTCAGCAGAACAATGACCCCAAACACACTGCTAAAGCAACACTTGAGTGGTTTAAGATGAAACATGTAAATGTGTTGGAATAGCCTAGTCAAAGCCCAGACCTCAATCCAATAGAAAATCTGTGGTCAGACTTAAAGATTGCTGTTCACAAGCGCAAACCATCCAACTTGAAGGAGCTGGAGCAGTTTTGCAAGGAGGAATTGGCAAAAATCCCAGTGGTAAGATGTGGCAAGCTCATAGAGACTTATCCAAAGTGACTTGGAGCTGTGATAGCCTCAGACGGTGGCCCTACAAAGTATTGACTTTAGGGGGGGGTGAATAGTTATGCACATTTACTTTTTCTGTTATTTTGTCCTATTTGTTGTTTGCTTCACAATAATAATAATTAAAAAAAAAATCTTCAAAGTTGTGGACATGTTCTGTAAATTAAATCATGCAAATCATCAAACAATCCTTGTTAATTCCAGGTTGTTAGGCAACAAAAACACGAAAAATGCCAAAGTGGGTGAATACTTTTGCAAGGCACTGTGTGTGTGTGTATATATATATATACATACACACACACACACTGTATTATCTGTATATATTTACATCTTTTGAGTCCATGATCAGAGTGTCAGATTCGTGCCCTCACCCCCCACTGAGCCCCGTAGCACAATCCGGTAGCCTCCACATCAGAGTAATAAACAGTAGTGACATAGGAGGCAATAGAGGGAACCACAGCTCTCAGTGGGGGAGCCTGACACTTCTGGAAGTGTGTCTAATGAAAAAGATTATTTTATTTTTTAAGCACCAGAGCTCTTAAATAAATTGTAGATCAGCAATGCGGCCAAAGATAGCAAGATCTTTTTAGCAAAACACATGCTATGGAACATGAAATGGTTAACCTGTAACAGACACAAAACATTCCATTCACAAAGACAGTGGAATAAAGCAGAGAAGAAAAAAAAAATACAGAAAAAGTAGCATTTCTTGGGCTGTCTTTGATGATTCTAAAAATTTGGCAGTGTTTCCAAGCCATATTAATGAGCTGAGTGGATGTTCCTCTAGGCCAAGAGGAAACTCTGTAAGGAGGAATGGAAGGATGGGGAAACAGCTAACGCAGCGAGGGAGACGAACGAAGGCAGCCAGATTTATTCCAGAAGTACAAGGTAACTCTGGGGGCATTACAGCACCACCCCAGGGCTACAATAAACATCTTGTATGCTTTAAAAGGGACATCATTATTCATTTTTTATTGCTTTTTTTTTTTCATTGTTATCTTTTTTATACTGAAATGACTTAATACACATGTAATATCTGCAGAACGATTGAATCATACTGAGCATTTTAGTAGTAGGTGGAGCCTCAGGGGCTGAGTAAGTCCCTGGTTTCTGTTTCAATCTGTTTATTCAGCTTTTTAATAACAATAAAAACATATTATAAGGCCTCATGCCTATGGACGTTTTTACAGCCGCGTTTTTTAGAGTTTTTTTACAGCGTAAAAACGCCTCTCCATGTTATTGTATACATTTTTCGACCGTATTTTTTTCGAAAAAAAAAAACAAAAAATAAAAAAAACAACAACGCCGGAGCTCAAAAACGCAATCGCTGCGTTTTTGCTCGTTTTTTAACACTTCGCGTTTTTTTATGCTTAACGCCGACGCCAAGGAAGCACTGGTCCTGTTTTTTTTTTACGGCTTAAAAACGCCTATGCTATTTGCAGCTCAAAAACGCCTAGGTGGACTAACATGGACAAGCGTTTTTAAGCTGTAAAAAACGCTCAAAAACGCGGCTGTAAAAACGTCCGTGGGCATGAGGCCTAATGCAACAAAAGCGAGTGCAGAATGGCACTGTTATCATCATATTCAGTAAACAAGAAGATGGCGACAATAACACATTAAAAAGTATGAGGGGCTCAGCCAGGAGCCTGTGAAAAGTTAATCCGTAGATACAAGGAACTGCACCAATGTGGTCAGCTATCACGAGTCCTGTGGAGCAATACATATGGGCCCAACCAATGGGCCCGACTTCAGGCCAGCATTGTAGAACAGAGGCAGAGGGGTCAAGCAGGACTGCACCCGCCAACCCTACCACAAGGGCAGGCTATAACCGTAATAATGTGACTACAGCAAATATATTAACCACAATAATGAGTAACAATAGACTTATACAACCCCTTGGAAAATGTTCATTCAATTGTTTAACCACTTCCTTCCCCGCCTATAGTAATATGACATCCGCAGATGGGATCTCCCATTCTGGGCAGGCATCATATGACGTCCTCGGCTTCCCTGGGGTATGGGGGCACGCGCGTGCCGCCGCATAACCGAGGAGCCGATGCGTGTGCCCGGCGGCCACGATGGCCGCCGGGCACCTGCGATCGCTCGTGACACAACAGGAATGTGAAACTGTGTGTGTAAACACACAGATCCACGTTCTGTCAGGGGAGAGGAGACAGATCGTGTGTTCCTAGTATATGGGAACACCGATCGGTCTCCTCCCCTAGTCAGTCCCACCCCCCCCAGTTAGAATCACTCCCTAGGTAACACATTTAACCCCTTGATCGTCCCCTAGTGTTAACTCCTTCCCTACCAGTGACATTTATACAGTAATCAGTGCATATTAATAGCACTGATCGCTGTATAAATGTCAATTGTTCCAAAAAAGTGTCAAAAAAGTGTCCGATCTGTCCGCCGCAATGTCAGAGTCATGATAAAAATCGCAGATCACCGCCATTACAAGTAAAAAAAATAAAAATAATAAAAATGACATAAATTTCTAGATTGTAAGCTCTAACGAGCAGGGCCCTCTGACTCCACCTGTATTGAATTGTATTGTAATGTCTTTCCCGATGTTGTAAAGCGATGCGCAAACTGTTGGTGCTATATAAATCCTGTATAATAATAATAATAAATCAATAACCTTGTTTGTAGGCGTTATAATTTTTGCGTGAAACAATCAATATACGCTTATTGCGATTTTTTTTTACCAAAAATATGTAGAAGAATTCATATTGTCCTAAACTGAGGAGAAAAAAATGTTTTTGTCGCTTTTTTTGTTTATAGCGCAAAAAAAATTAAAACCACAGAGGTGATCAAATACCACCAAAAGAAAGCTCTATTTGTGGGGGGAAAAAATCATTTGGGTGTTGCATGACTGCGCATTTGTCATTCAAAATGTTATAGCGTTGAAAGCTGAAAATTGGCCTGGGCAGGAAGGGGGTGAAAATGCCCTGTATTAAAGTGGTTAACTGTGTAAAAAAAAAATTACAGACATGCCTCAAAACTATTTTCTTTTAACATTCCAACCTTCTGGCTTTAGGAAACACTTAAAAAAAAGAAAGAAAACTGTAGTCAGTTGCAACTGTTTTTGCATACCAAGCAGATGAAAAAAATATTGAATCACTCAATTCTGAAGAAAATATTATGAAATCACCATGTACTTTGCAGTTCTAAAACAAACATCCGATTCAGATTACATCCTAAAAAACTGTCATCATCACCAAACATCCTTCCAATTGATGGAATAAGGAAAGTGTCCAAAATCTCAATATAAACTTGTGCGTTTATTGAAGATTTAACCACTTGAGGACCGCCTGCCGTCGTTATACGTTGGCTGTTTGAAGAGGAATACAGTTGTTATGGCAGCAGCTAGCTAGCATAACCCCGGTATCCTCTTCTTCAGCGGGCGGTCCGCTACAAGATAAAAGTGGTCTCTGCAGCGGATACGCCGCTAGATCACTTTTAATCGGCGGTGGGAGAGGGCCCCCCCCGCCGCTCTTTGGTGCCCTCCGCTGCTTACTGGAGCTGTCAGCAACGGCGGAGGCGATCGGGTTCTCTCCCTTGCTGTGTATGGAGATGAGTGAGGGGAAGATGGCCCCCACCCATCTCCATATCACTGCAGGGCGGAAGCAACGTCAAAACGTCACTTCTGCCCATAGCTCTTAAAAGGGACATTTTTATTTAATTTGTATTGCATTTTAGACCAAATATGAGATCTGAGGTCTTTTTGACCCCAGATCTCATATTTAGGAGGACCTGTCATGCTTTTTTGTATTACAAGAGATGTTTACATTCCTTGTAATAGGAATAAAAGTGACCCAAATTTTTTTTTTTAAAACAGTGTCAAAATAAATAAAATAAAGTAAAATAAATAAGAATTTTTTTTTTTAAAGCGCCCCGTCCCGACGAGCTCGCGCGCAGAAGTGAACGCATATGAAAACGGTGTTCAAACCACACATGTGAGGTATCGCCGCAATCGTTTGAGCAAGAACAATAATTCTAGCCCTAGACCTCCTCTAACTCAAAACATGCAACCTGTAGAATTTTTGGACTTCGCCTATGGAGATTTTTAAGCGTAAAAGTTTGTCGCCATTCCACGAGCGGGCACAACTTTGAAGCGTGACATGTTGGATATCAATTTACTCGGCGTAACATTATCTTTCACAATATGAAAAAAATTGGGCTAACTTTACTGTTATTTTTTAATTCAAAAATTTTTTTATTTTTTTTTTAAAGTGCGCTTTTAAGACCGCTGCGCAAATACGGTGTGACAAAAAGTATTGCAAAGACCGCCATTTTATTCTCTAGGGTGTTAGAAAAAATATATATATATATATATATAATGTTTGGGGGTTCTAAGTAATTTTCTAGCAAAAAAAAACGTTTTTAACCACTTCAATACCAGGCACTTTCGGGCATTCCTGCCAAGGACAATTTTCAGCGCTGTCACATTTTGAATGACAATTGCGCGGTCATGCAATGCAATACTGTACCCAAACTAATTTTTTATAATATTCTTCCCACAAATAGAGCTTTCTGTTGGTGGTATTTAATCACCTCTGGGGGGGGGGGGGGTTGCGCTATGAACAAAAAAAGACCAAAATTTTTGTCATAAAATTTTCTTCTCCCCTTCACTCATGGGCACTGACATGACAGGTGGCACTGATTGGCAGCACTGATGATGAGGTACTGATAGATAACCGACAGGAGATACTGCTGGGCACTGATTGGCACTGTGGTGGGCCCACTTTATTGTGGGGACACTGCTGGGCACTGATTGGCAGAACTGAGGGGGCTGTGCTGATAATAAATGTGCCGATTATCAGCACAGACCCCGCCACCCCCCCCCCCGACAGGGAGAGCCACCGATCGGCTCTCCCTGTCAGCGTGAACCGAGAAATGCCATTTACCGGCACTTCCTGGTTCACGCGATGATCGGCTGTGATTGGTCACAGCTGATCATGTGGTAAGAAGCCTCTGACAGAGGCTCCTTATCACATTTGGAGATGCGGGGTGTCAGACTGACACGCCGCGATCGCCGCGCTGCGCGCCCTCACGGGCGCGGGCCGGCATGTTATCCTGCTGGACGTCAACAGACATCCAGTCAGGATAACAGAACCACTTCCTGGACATCATTCTGCATACGGCAGGCGGGAAGTGGTTAAATTGTAAACACCAAATCTCAGAAAGAGTGTCGGTCCTTAAGTGGTTAATGACCGTCATCTCCGCCGTAACGTTACCTAACATGCAACCCCATATTACCAAGGATTGTGGAAATTTTCTTCAGGCAGTCGTCTTCATTTATTTCATTGGAACGAAACTAAACAAAAAGTTCCACCATCATCACCCTACCCAATGCAGATTCGTAATTCATCACTGAATATCACTTTCCTCCAGTAATCCACAGTCCATGATTGCTTTTCTTTAGTCCGCTGTAACCTTGTTTTTTTCTGTTTAGGTGTTAATGATGGTTTTCAGTATGTAAATCCCATTTCCTTTAGCCAATGTCTTACAGTTTGGTCACAGACATTGACTCCAGTTTCTGACCATTTGTTCATTTGTTTTGTTGTGCATTTTCTGTTTTCAGGGCATAGTGCTTTAACTTTTCTATCTTGATGCATTGATGTCTTCCTTTGTCTATTAGTACACTTAACATTAACAACCTTCCCATTTGATTTTTATTAATGAAAACCATCATTAACACCTAAACAGAAAAAAGCAAGGTTACAGTGGGCTAAAGAAAAAGCAACCATGGACTGTGGATGACTGGATTGCAGAGCTGTGGGAGGGATCCAGTAGGCCCCACCACACTACAGGCTGTCTGCATGAATTGGAAGGAGGGGGCGGAGACAAGACCAGTCACCCTGCACAAGGAGAGAGCAGCAGTGACAGATCTGTAGTATGCAAAGCTCCTGCACAAAGGATTTCTGCACAGATCCGAAAGAAATATACAAAGTCATCTAGAGTCAAGTAAGACTACAAATGACTCTCGTATTTAAACAATATCTGCTTATCCCAAAGCTCAGCTTTAATAAATGATGCAGCAGGATCATTCTAACACTGGCCAAAAACATAAGAATCTGTTTTGAGTGGAGTTACTCTTTAGGCCTCATGCCCACGGACGTTTTTACAGCCGCGTTTTTGAGCGTTTTTTACAGCTTAAAAACGCCTGTCCATGTTAGTCTATAGCTTCATGCCCACCTAGACGTTTTTGAGCTGCAAATAGCATAGACGTTTTTAAGCCGTAAAAAAAACCCAGGACCAGTGCGTTCCTCAGCGTCAGAATTAGGCAGAAAAAAACGCGAGCGTCAAAAAACGCGCACTAACGCGCGGTCGCGTTTTTAGCTCCGACGTTTTTGTTTTTTTGGTTTTTTTTTAAAAAAAAAATAAATAAAAATATTTACAATAACATGGACAGGCGTTTTTAAGCTGCAAAAAACGCAGCTGTAAAAACGCCAGTGGGCATGAGGCCTTAAATTAAAAGCATGGTTCAGCATCCATTTATGTTGGTACTGCAGCTCAGAAACAGATAAAAGTGGTCCCTCGGCGGCTGTCTCGGCTCCTCCCCGCAAGAACTAACCCCCTTTATGGGAGCTCTCTCCCATGTGGGTTAGTTATTGCGGGCGCTCCCGTGATACAGCCGTCGGCTATAGCCGCCGACTGTATCACTCGGCCCCGCCCCCGGCGCGCCGCATCATTGGATGTGATTGACAGCAGCGCGAGCCAATGGCTGCGCTGCTATCAATCCATCCAATCTAGCCTGTCAACGGCCAGACTGAGTGGAGAAGAGGACGTCGGGGGCAAGCGCAGCAGGTGAACAGGCTCAGGTAAGTAAAACGGGGGGCTGGGGGGGCCGTCATTGTTTTTTTTTCACCTTAATGTATACTATGCAAAAAAACGAACCTTTACAACCCCTTTAATACCACGATTGGTTTGTCTGCATAGTTCAATCTATGGGACACTTAGTACTACTCCAAGGGGATTGCAAAGAGTCCCCATTACCACTCACTGAAGTTATTTCAACTTCTTGGATAATCGCTCTAACAATAGGCCAATACTTCAATCTTCTTATTAATAAAAGAGATAACATTTACAGAACACAAATGCTGTTACAGCAACAGCCCTGCGGCGGGTGACATGGGCTTACCAGAGGCATGGAGCCTAGTAAACAGCTGGTCTTCTGACAATGGAGATGGGCAAGGGGCCCTAATGGCCTCTGAAGCTCTTTGCTGTGGGCTAGTACCAAGTCCCAGCCCCTGGGATTGTCCCATCAAGGAATACATGAAGATAGGAAGGCTACAGTGTGTATGTACACTAGGGGAATGGCAAGAGACTAGTCAGGTCTAGGCAGGGGCAATCAAGAGAGAAATCAGATCAGTCCAGGTCAGCAACGTTCAGGCAATTAGGTCAGGTAAGTATTGAAGTTCTCTGTAACAAGGGATAGCTGGTGGGAAGACACAGCACCAGCCATTTCCAGAGCTAAGGCTAAGGCCTGGTTCACACCTATGCAGGTTGCATATTCAAGGTGTATTTTGCATTTTTCAATACACACTTTTGATCCATTGAAGTCTATGGAACCAAAAACCAGAAAAAAGGCCCTTTCCATAAAATGCACATATGTGAATGTGACCCAAAGGGAACCATGTTAAATGAACTGCAGTGTGTTTCTGCAAAACTGAAAACGCACTAAAAAATGAATAGGTGTGAACCAGGCCTTAAATACTGTTTGGGTCAGAGAACACGCCCAGTGTCATTTCAGGGAGTGCTGAAAGTCTTTGCCATCGGAAGTAGTGGGAGAGATTCTGTGAGTACCATTGGAAGTTCTAGCATGTATTCTGGAAGCCCTGGAAGGGATTCTGCAAGCACCATTGGAAGTACTGATAGGGATTCTGGAGTTACTGGCAAAAGTCCTGCTGGTCCCGGAGATACTGTAACACATGTGCAGCTTACTCCCTCCCACTTCAGTGTTTATGGGCAGGTTGATGTCTCCCCATCCATTGTTCTTACGTTCTCATTTGTCCATGCATGGCCAACCTTAAAGTGTTTGTAAACCATTCATATAAGTCTATGCCAGACCCTCTATTAGAGCCTGGCATAAGCACACTGTGTTAGTTGTTTATAAAAACAAGGCTTCTAAATAGCTGTTTAGAGCGGTCTTCAGGCCGGTCACATGACTCGCGGCCGCTGTACAGCTCCGATATATGGATAATGCAGGAGGGGCCGAGATCTCCCTCTGACGCCAGCTGGGGAGGTCACATGGCCGCTCAGCCCCTCCTGAAATAGCCTTGGAAACCAGCCGAGAGTCATATGACCGGCCTGAAGATAGCGCTAACCAGGTACAAGCCTCGTTTTTATAAAAGAATAATACAGTATACTATACCAGGCTATAATAGAGGGGCTGGCAGTGAGCATTGTAACTTTTTTATTTTACTAATAGAGGTGGGGGGGGCAGAGACATGCACAACTGACAAGCAGGGAGGAAGGTATGAGGGGGAGAGAGGAGAGCAGAGCAGGGCTGCGGATGACGCAGGGACGTACGTTGACCACGGTGGTCAGTGCTCAGCAGCTCTAATTATCGTGGTCAGAACAGAGAGAGAGGGATGCAGGAAGTGGCATGTTCAGGGAGGTTTTTTTTTACACTTTAGAGGGGGGCAGATTACATTAAACAATCACTGTGCTGTTTCATCTGCTTTAAGGGACCAGAATCTGTATTTTTTTTTTGGGGTTAACCAACACTTTAAGGTAAAACAACACTACAGTAATGCCGCGTACACACAAACGGAAATTCCGACAAGAAAAGTCAGATGTGAGCTTTTGGTCGGAAATTCCGACCGTGTGTATGCTCCATCGGACTTTTGCTGTCGGAATTTCCGCCAACAAAAGATTGAGAGCTGGTTCCGACGCGCAAAAAACACGCATGCTCAGAATCAAGCAGAAGAGCCGAACTGCCTATTGAACTTCATTGATCTCGGCTTGACGTACGGCTTGTACGTCACCGCGTTCTTGACGGTCGGAATTTCAGACAAGATTTGTGTGACCGTGAGTATGCAACACAAGTTTGAGCCAACATTCCGTCAGAAAAAAAACACACGTTTTTCTTGTCGGAATTTCCGTTTGTGTGTACGCGGCATAAGACCTGTAGAGAGAACAAGAGAGCAAAATGTAGAGACTTATGAGTACTTGAAGACGCTGAACACCTTGAGACTTTTCTGTTGCTGTCCAGCTGTCAGTGCCATTTCTTAGGTTTATAAACCTCCAATATATATATATATATAAAATTCAAACAAGGATTGCTGCACTTAAAATTGTCCAAAAAAGACAAAGGTTACATGTTATGTTTCAAATGCCTAGCATTCGGGCAAAGTACAGAACGCCCTTCCTTTAGGCTAGAACATGATGATGATATTCTAGCCTGAGGAAGTGCATTCTGTACTTTGCCGAAAGCTAGCTATTTGGCACATAACATGTAACCTTTGTCTATTTTGGACTCAGAATAAATTTTAAGTGCAGCAATCCTTGTTTGAATTTTCTATATATCCGGTCTGATTGTTTTTGCACTCTATCTGGAACCGTTGTGCTGCTCACCGCACCTATCTTCAATATATATATATATATATATATATACACACACACTGCTCAAAAAAATGAAAGGAACGCTTTTTAATCAGAGTATAGCATCAAGTCAATTATACTCCTGGGATATTGATCTGGTCAGTTAAGTAGCAGAGGGGGTTGTTAAAGAGGAACTGCAGTCTGCTAACATCATCTGTAATAAAAACAGCTTTGCCCTTCTGAGGCTTCCCTCCAACCACTTTGCATATTATTTTATATATACTGTGATTCTGTACTTGCCAAATATGCTGCAGAAATCTCCCTCCACTGAGTCTGGCTGCAACCATTTTAACTGTGGGCAGCTGAAGCTGCTGCCTGTTCACTTCCTGGATTTACACAGACACACACACCTCAAGCTCTGCAGCTCTCATTGGCCCTCTTATGACTCACCCCCTCCTCCCTGGCAAATTCTCACAAGAGAGAGAGAGCTGTGCATGATGTCATGAGCCTAGACTTTTTTCCAGCCAAGAAACAGGAAGTGGGCAGTATAAGGTATTTACTGACAGAAAAAAAATGTTTTACTATCCAAAGTTAAAATAACAAGGGCAGAAGATTTAATAGATGGAAAGATGAAAAAATTACTGAAGTTCCGCTTTAATCAGTTTTAGCTGCTTTGGTGTTAATGAAATTATCAACAGGTGCACTAGATGGGCAACAATGAGACGACCTCCAAAACAGGAATGGTTTTACAGGTGGAGGTTACTGGCATTTTTTTCCCCTATTCATCTTTTCTGACTGTTTTTCACTAGTTTTGCATTAAGCTAGGGTCAGTGTCACTACTGGTAGCATGAGGCAATACCTGGACCCTATAGAGGTTGCACAGGCAGTCCAGCTCCTCCAGGATGGCACATCAATACGTGTCATTGCCAGAAGGTTTGCTGTGTCTCCCAGAACAGTCTCAAGAGCTTGGAGTAAGGTGACCAGATCCTGTCAAGTCTTACTCTCCGGGCCCCGGCTACTACTGGGTGGGGTGCGGAGAAAGATCACTCTGCCAGGGAAGGTAAGGAGATAAGCAGGCAGGCGGCTGGCTGGGACTTGAGCCAAGGCAGAAGAACATGTGAGCGGAGCTGAATGGGCATGCCCCCTAAACTGAAGACATATTCCCTCCGCTTCGACCAGCACATGATCACCAGAAAGGGGCACAGATAATGGAAAAAAATACACCCCCCTAAGCTAGTAGGAGCGGTGGAGCGGGGGGTGTAATTCAGATTTTCTTTTTTTTCGGGGACTGTCCCCTGAAACCGGAGATGTCTGATCACCCTAGCTTGGAGGAGATTCCAGGAGAGCTGGCCAGGGCTGTAGAAGGTCCTTAACCTATCAGCAGGACTGGTATCTGCTCCTTTGTGCAAGAAGGACCAGGATGAGCACTGCCAGAACCCTACAAAATGACCTCCAGCAGGCCACTGGTGTGAATGTCTCTGACCAAACAATTAGAAACAGACTTCATGAGGGTGACCTAAGTGCCTGATTTCGATTGGCATTTGCCATTGAACACCAGAAATGGCAGGTCCACCCCTGGCGCCCTGTGCTTTTCTCAGATGAGAGCAAGTTCACCCTGAGCACATGTGACAGACGTGAAAGGGTCTGGAGAAGCCGCGGAGAATGTTATGCTGCCTGTAACATCGTTTAGCATGACTGGTTTGGTGGTGGGTCAGTGATGGTCTGGGGAGGCATATCCATGGAGGGACGCACAGACCTCTACAGGCTACACAATGGCACCCTGACTGCCATTAGGTATCGGAATGAAATCCATGGACCCATTGTCAGACCCTACGCTGGTGCAGTGGGTCCTGGGTTCCTCCTGGTGCATTACAATGCCCAGCCTCATGTGACAAGAGAAAGCAGTCAGTTCCTGGAGGATGAAGGAATTGATGCCATTGAATGGCACCCACGCTCCCCTGGACTAAATCCAATAAAACACCTCTAGGACATTATGTTTCGGTCCATCTGACGCCACCATTTTGCACCTCAGTCCGTTCAGGAGCTCAGTGATGCTCTGGTCCAGATCTGGGAGGAAATACCCCAAGACACCATCCGTCATCTCATTAGGAGCATGCCCTGATGTTGTCAGGTATGCATACAAGCACTTGGGGGGCCATACAAACTACTGAGTACCATTTTGAGTTGTTGCAATGAAATTTCAGCCAAATGGACTAGCCTGCTGCATAATTTTTTCACTTTGGTTTTCGGGTGTCTTTTAATTCAGCCCTCTGTAGGTTGATACTTTTAATTTCCATGAAATGATGTGGCATCCTTTTTTTCCTAACACATTACCCAGTCCATATCAGTATAGATATCCAGCATGGTATTTTTCCCCATTAAGGCTGGGTTCACACTGGTGCGCTGTGTGACATCACATGTGATTCGCACCGCAGTGCAAATCACATGCGATGTCTGTGTGATGCAAATTCTGCCATACAAATTGTATGGCTGAATTTGCATCGCTTTCGGACCAGTCATGCAGGACCCTTTTTTTGGTCCACACCAGAATGGGATCGCATGGGTGCCCATACCCATGCGATCCCATTCATGTCCGAATTGTCAGTTCGCACTGCGATATGCAAACCGATCTGGGGGTGTCATTAACTTTGTATTGACACTCCCAGCGGTTTGCCTTAAACACACACACACACATACCAGTAATCTGCGTGAGAAAAACCAAACAAGAAAAAAATCTGACAAAAGAAATTTATCAGAACCTTTGCATGCAGCCAACCCTGAAACAGAAACATAAGCTGCAAGAAGACGTAAAAGCTACAGATAACAGATCAGATAAAGAAGGTCACAACCTCCTCGATGTGCACATATGAACCTTGGCTATGCATACTTCATGTAATTGTGAAGTTTAATCTGTGGTGTGAAAAGTAGATCCATGTTTTTTTGTTATTTCAATAGATGTACAGTATCCTAAAAAATATATAATTTTCTTTCTGATGACTCTCCAGCTCCTATGTCCTATATGGTATGGAACCCGACAACCCAGTTCTCCCTGCAAGACATGGATTTCAGTGAGGATAAAACTATTTGAATAGTGCTGAAACATAGAAAAGGTCCCATAGTAGAATTTTGATGTGGCCTTACCAGGGACAGGTCACAGGTGGCCTATTAAAGCACCCATGTTTACACTACCTAAACATTGCTGATTAGAGACAGGTGGCTTATACTGCAACTTTCTTTGAATACCCTTAAAACTAGCGTGCAGCACATTATATACCTCAATAGGGGCTCCTATCTATATCCCTTAAAGTGTATGTAAACCCAAACAAAGAACTTCCCTTAGACCCCTTTCACACTGCAGCGTTTTGCAGGCGCTCTAGCATTAAAAATAGCGCCTGCAAACCGCTGCTTAACTGCTGCCCCATTCACTCCAGTGTCAAAGCCAGACGGCTCTCACACTGGAGCGGTGCGCTAGCAGGACGGTAAAAAAAATCCTGCTAGCCGCATCTTTGGAGCGGTGAAGCAGCGGTGTGTTTACCGCTGCTCCACCGCTCCTGCCCATTGAAATCAATGGGGCAGCACGGCTATACCGCCGGCAATGCGCTTCATCTGCAGCGCATCGCGGGCGGTTTTAACCCTTTCGCTGCCGCTAGTGGGGGTAAAACCGCCCCCGCTAGTGGCCGAAATGCACCGCAAATCCGCCCATAGCGTCGGCGGTAAAAATAGCGACGTTTTATCGTTGACGCTATGGCCGCTCCAGTGTGAAAGGGCTATTACTTGCTCTTTTTTGGTCTGTTAAATATACCATTGAAAGTGTTTTGTTATATTTATTGATCCTGCCAGAAATCTTGAGTGTTGATACCTTCATGTTCTCTTATAAAATGATCATCAACCCTGTTGCCAACTATCCCTAATGGACTATATTCCTGTGTAATGGTGACAACTCTACCCTTCTAAAGTTTCAGTATGATGAGTGAGCATTATCACACTAGAACAGGAAATGTGTTACTGGCAGGATCACTGTGTATTAATAAAGGAAAAAAAGCCTAAAAAACAAACAAATGCAGGTACAGTATCTAAAGACAGAGAAGCTGCAATACATTACATTTCTGTCCTTGGGTCTAGAAATACTTTAGCAATGGTGGCCTTACTTCGTAGGCTGGCAGTCTGAATCAGTCAAAGTTCTACCTTGTTGATCAGAATAGCAAAACAACAAAAACACAATAACTCTCCCTGTACATAATACATAACATTTAGGGCTCATTCACATGAGTGCTCAGCATGTAGAGCTGTTTGTTCACTTTTTGTACTAGCACTAAGCTGTGTGCAGGCAGCAGATATAAAGTGAATGGATACGAATCAGCTGCTCAGACTCACGAGCCAAGTTGGGTTTACCAGGTACCCAGGGACCAGTGCATGGACTAGGATGTGCATGCTTTGCTGTGCACCCATCCCAGCCATGCTCGGCTGTGCGGTCGAGCCTGTACAGCCATTGCCGATCAATCCACTTTTAATAGGCTGCCTGCATGCAGCTCAGAGCTAGCACTGAAATACAAAAAACAGCTCTTCATGCTGCACTGAGCTGAGCACCCATGGGAATGAGCTCTAAATATTATTTTTCACTTTTGCACAGGAAGAGGTGTGACAGACCCAACCAGGACAGGGGCTTTTGGAGAGGACTAGGGGCAAGCCTCCTACCCACTGATTATGGCCCTCTGAATAAGGACAATAAAGCTTCCCTTTTGGAGTGGATGGAAAGGTAACCATTAATCTGTACAAGATTAATATTCCAGAGAGCATATGGTGGGACAGAAATATTCATCAACAACAACAATATCCCTCTATGAAGATAAATTAATTCCACCTTTTCAGACTACTGTAACATTGTATGAGCTGTTGCCGGCCAGTCTGAGGTGGGGTTTGATCACTGTTTATGTTATGTGTGTTGCTCCAATTATGCCTCCTAGGTGTGCATTCCCATTGTTATTGAGTCCTCGATTGTTTCTGTCAGTTGGCTAACTCTTGGAGGTTCTTATGATGGGATTGGCCTTGTGTCAACTTTAGCTCGTTATCTAACGACTGTGTGATGTTTTGGGTAATTTTTGGTTTTATTGTTCATATGGTGACTGACCTACTTTTGAAGTGTATAAAAACCTGTATTTCTCTTCAATAAGCAGTCATTCCATTGGATTTGACCTTGACAGCTTGTCTGTGTACGTTTGGTGGAATCACCTAAGCGGGGTGCTAAGGCGTTTTGTCACAAGAGGCATTTGCATTTTTGAGCATCCATGTGAATAAGCCCTAAACATTCTAATAAACAGACATTATTGGATGCAGGTATTTATAGCCACTGATTTCCTCTCAATTCCTGTCCCAGTTACACCTTGTTTGTCAGGACAGGAAGCGAAGAGTAAATTCCCCAATGGGGTAGCTAAGGGGGGAAAAACCCCCATCCCATCCAACTAGCTCTGAAGAAAAGGGTAGAGCTGGGCATGTCCTGATATAAAAAGGTGATTCAATGCACGGCTTTCTTATTTTTATTAAAACATAAAAATGGGGAAAAAACTATAGGAGGAAAAGAACATTAGAATTTTTAGTTGAAAAAACTAGATGATATTATTACTGATGAAATATAGTGCGGTCTGCAGATTCATTTTTCAGCTTGTGGGTTTAATGCCCGTGGAAGGTGTTAACAGAAATGGAATGTAGATTTCAGCAGAATACATGAAGTTCCGCCAGCTTCTCCACCGTGTCAGGCTTTCCCTACCAATCAGTCACACGACTAGTCCTGGACAGGCCATCTCTACAGGGGATAGAGAGGGATCCAGTGCAGGAACAGTCTGAGCACAGCGTCTACCAAAAGCTTAATAAGTCAGCCAGAGACGAAGTTCTAGATGAAATGTGGGAAGGAGGAACTTATAGGCATTTACTTGATCCCTAAGGCTAGCTAGGCAAGAGGAGGAACGTTTAAAGTGAACCAGTCACAGACATGGGCAATTCCAACAGATCTTATGCTAAAATTGTGTGTGTATGTATACATATATATAGCACCCTACTCCTGTTGGGTAGACTCTATACGTTAAATTTATTTATCTGAGCTGTAGTTCAGCTCAGAAAGGATTATGTAAATTAATGGCTCTGTTTCAGTCTAGCTGGGTTGCGCGTTTTCCACCTGACAGTAGGTGTCACTGTCATCACAGGTCAGGGTTGGAAATGCAGCAGGATAGGTGTATTGGGTATTCCTTTCCCAGAAGAGGATCAGGGGGCGTGGTCAACCCGCTGTGCATTCTGGGAGGGGGTACTTAAGAGACGGAGACCGCACTTTCGAGGTTCGTTGCCGGATCCTGACCTAAGAGCCCTCCTGGCCTCAGGGATGTGCGAGCCATTTTCGGCCTCGGGGCCTGCTGGCCCGAGGCTCTGCAACTGAGAAGTAGGCCCAGGAGTTGCTGGGGCCTACTAGTCCA
This sequence comes from Rana muscosa, assembly GCA_029206835.1. Lineage (NCBI taxonomy): Eukaryota > Metazoa > Chordata > Amphibia > Anura > Ranidae > Rana > Rana muscosa. The sequence goes on along the minus strand of CM055117.1, from coordinate 65,986,772 downwards.
GGGATGGTCCTACGCGGTCTTGCCTGCGGGAAGAAGCGGAACAATTGGGGACTCAATTGAGGGACGCATCCTGGACAATTTGCCTCATGGTGCTGCCAGATGGCTGAAAGATTTTGGCACCGTGAGCTGTGTACTTTTGAAGGAACTTTGTGTCAGTGTGGTTACACGATCTTGTGGCGGAAGATTGCGGAACGACTGGACGGCACTCATCAAGTCTGTGGCAGAGACTTTGAGCGAGCTTCGCACCGGTTGCTAGGCCAGTGAGAGAAGGCCTATCCGGTGGTTGTTGTATCCAGCGTGGAACTGAGTGGTCCTCTGGATATAGGATTGTGTCCGTGATCCACAAAGCAAAGTGCCTGAAACTCCCCTCTCCCTCTATTGGAACTGGTAAAATAAAGCATCTTGCAGAAAACGTATCCAGGTGTTGGTGTGAACATTTATACAGCTCTTCAAGGAGGATCCCTGACACGAGTGTGGTGAACAGGAAAGGTAACGGTAGGCCCAAAACTTTAAACCAGAAGCTCCTACGGGGGTGGTGCTATATATATATATATATACACACACACACACACACACACACACACATACACAATGCCTTGCAAAAGTATTCACCCCCTTGGCTTTTTACCTATTTTGTTACATTACAGCCTTTAGTTCAATGTTTTTTTTAATCTGAATTATATGTGATGGATCAGAACACAATAGTCTAAGTTGGGGAAGAAAAATATATACATAAAACGATTTTTCAGAAATAAAAAACGAATAATTGGCATGTGCGTATGTATTAACCCCTTTGTTATGAAGCCCATAAAAATCTCTGGTGCAACCAATTACCTTCAGAAGTCACATAATTAGTGAAATGATGTCCACCTGTGTGCAATCTAAGTGTCACATGATCTGTCATTACATATACACACCTTTTTAAAAGGCCCCAAAGACTGCAACACCTAAGCAAGAGGCACCACTAACCAAACACTGCCATGAAGACCAAGGAACTCTCCAAACAAGTAAGGGACAATGTTGTTGAGAAGTACAAGTCAAGGTTAGGTTATAAAAAAAGTATCCAAATCTTTGATGATCCCTAGGAGCACCATCAAATCTATCATAACCAAATGGAAAGAACATGGCACAACAGCAAACCTGCCAAGCGACGGCCGCACACCAAAACTCACAGACCGGGCAAGGGGGGCATTAATCAGAGAGGCAGCACAGAGACCTAAGGTAACCCTGGAGGAGCTGCAAAGTTCCACAGCAGAGACTGGAGTATCTGTACATAGGACGACAATAAGCCGTACACACCATAGAGTTGGGCTTTATGGCAGAGTGGCCAGAAGAAAGACATTACTTTCGGCAAAAAACAAAATGGCACGTTTTGAGTGTGCAAAAAGCCATGTGGGAGACTCCCAAAATGTATGGAGGAAGGTGCTCTGGTCTGATGAGACTAAAATTTAACTTTTTGTCCATCAAAGAAAACGCTATGTCTGGCGCAAACTCAACACATCACGTCACCCAAAGAACACCATCCACACAGTGAAACATGGTGGTGGCAGCATCATGCTGTGGACTGGGAAACTGGTCAGAGTTGAGGGAAAGATGGATGGTGCTAAATACAGGGATATTCTTGAGCAAAACCTTTACCACTCTGTGTGTGATTTGAGGCTAGGACAGAGGTTCACCTTCCAGTGGTTTAATGGGAAACCTGTAAATGTGTTGGAATGGCCTAGTCAAAGCCGAGACCTCAATCCAATAGAAAATCTGTGATCAGACTTAAAGATTGCTGTTCACAAACACAAACCATCCAACTTGAAGGAGCTGGAGCTAGACATGTGCATTTCGTTTCGTTCCAAATCGAAATTCGGACAAATTTTTCATTCGAAAATTCATAAGCATCTGAATTTCTGAATTACAAAAGTAACGAATCCGAAAAAACTTTTTGAATCGAATTCGAAAACAAATTTGAATCAAATTAGAAAAAATAGAAATCGATTTTCTAAAAAATACAATAAAATAGAATATAAAACAATAAATTAATAGAATAAAAAAAAGAATAGAAAATAATAGAATAGAATTTAATAGAATGTAATAAAATAGAACATGACCGTCTTCCGAAATTCGAATAGTATAAATTCGAATTCGAGAATAGATTGGAAAATAATTCACAACAATGGAAACTAAAATAGAAAAGAATAGAAAAACAATAGAACAGAATAGAATAAAATATAATACATATTATATTTTATTCTATTCTGTTCTATTGTTTTTCTTCTTTTCTATTCTATTCTAATCTTTTCTATTCGAATTAGAATTCATTCTATACGAAATTCGAATTTCTTATAGAATGAAATCGAATTTGAATTGAAAAGATTATAGTAGATTAGTTTGGTATTCGAATTTGAAATTTTTTTGACCGAATTCAAAAAAAGTCGATCAAATTTGAAAAATTGGATCAAATTCGAAAAAAATCTACCGCATTCGAAAAAATTCGACCGAATTCGAAAAAACTATCAAATTCGAAAACATTGTACCGCATTCGATTTTTTTTTTACCGAATTCGAAAAAGTAAACTATATATAACCGTTTTCCAAAATTCTAATTTCGTATAGAATGAAATCGAATTAGAATAGAAAAGATTAGAATAGAATAGAAAATGATAGAAAAGAATAAACTAGAAAAACAATAGAACAGAATAAAATATAATATACATTACATTTTATTCTATTTTGTTCTATTGTTTTTCTAGTCTATTCTTTACTATTATTTTCTATTCAAATCTTTTCTATTCTAATTCAAATTCATTCTATACGAAATGCGAACTTCTGAAGCCATCTTCCAAAATTTGAATTTCGTATAGAATGAATTTGAATAGAAAAAATTACAATAGAATAGAAAAGAAAATAATAGTAAAGAATAGCATAGAAAAACAATAGAACAGACTAAAAAAAAAAAATTATATATATATATATATATATATATATATATATATATATATAATTTTTTTTATTCTGTTCTATTGTTTTTCTATGCTATTCTTTTCTATTCTATTCTAATCTTTTCTATTCAAATTCGAATTTCGAAAGATGACTTCTGAAGTTCGAATTTTGTATAGAATGAATTTGAATAGAAAAGATTTGAATAGAAAAGAATAGTCTAGAAAAACACTTGAACAGAACAGAAAAATATATAGAAAATAAATATATGTATGTATGTATATATATATATATATATATATATAGAGGTATATATATATATATATATATATATATATATATATATATATATATATATATATATATATAAAACATCTTCCGAAATTTGAATTTCATATAGAATGAAATAGAGTTCGAATAGAAAAGATTAGATTTTTTTTTTTTTAAAGAATACCATAGAAAACAATAGAACAGAATAGAAATATATATATATATATATATATATAAAAATAAAACACCTTTCGAAATTTGAATTTTGTATAGAATGAAATCGAATTTGAATAGAAAATATTAGAATAGAATAGAAAAGAATAGCATAAAAAAAAATAAATAAAACAGAACAGAAAAAATATATATGTGTGTGTATATAACATCTTCCGAAATGAGAATTTCGCATAGAATGAATTTGAATACAAAAGATTAGAATAGAAAATAAAATAAAAGAATAAACTAGAAAATCATATATTATAGTTTATTCTATTCTGTTCTATTGTTTTTCTATTCTATTCTAATTCAAAATCATTCTATATGGAATTAAAATTTCAGAAAATGGTTATATATATATATATAAAAATATTAGGGTTAGGGTTAACCCTAACCCTATTATATATATATATATATATATATATATATATATATATATATATAAAGGGTGGTAAAACGATAAACAGGTAAAACTGTAAATAAGTTATACACAAAACAGCGCTAAAATAAAAATAACATAAAGGACCCGTGGATCATGCCACTGAAAAAGTCCAGCACGTATGAAGAAATAACCAGTTCAGAGTATTATGGTGAGTAATATCACAAAAAAAGTCCAAGTGTGCACTTTCCACCACCAAAGACAATTATTTGGAATCCACCGTGTGATGAAAAAAACCCCTTAGGGGTTCACACTTACCAGAGGTAAGATATAAATGAGCCTTAAATAGAAGGTAACATCAGCTACTCTGCATAAGCAAATCTTCTCCAATCAGGGTACACCAATAAGGATGGGCAATATATGTGATGCTATATTTATATTGTTTGTGGCTGTTTTCCGCATCAATTAAGTCTATGCTTAGATAGACCCCATGTTCTCTATTTGTGCAATGCATAATCAGCGTCCAATCAGACATCAGAGGTACGCACTCGTCATCTGTTGCCGAGTACGCTGATTGGCAGATGTTCAACAGACATGGTGATATAAACATCGCGGGTGCGTCGTGACGTTACGCCCTCTGTTGAAGTCAGGTCATTTCTTCATACGTGCTGGACTTTTTCAGTGGCATGATCCACGGGTCCTTTATGTTATTTTTATTTTAGCGCTGTTTTGTGTATAACTTATTTACAGTTTTACCTGTTTATCGTTTTACCACCCTTTATTTATTTATTTACTAATTTTAAACAGCTGCTTTACCATTTAATGTGTTTTGTATAAAAATACCTTGAATTTTACTGTTCAGGCTGCCTTGTATTTTGCAAGTTTGAACTGGCGCTAAGTGTGTGTTCTGTCAGGCCTTCATATAACACACCTTTATTCATATATATATATATATATAACCATTTTCCGAAATTCAAATTTCGTATAGAATGAATTTTACTTTGAATAGTAAAGATTAGAATATAAAATAATATAAAATAATAGACTAGAAAAAAGAATAGAACAGAATAGAATAAAATATATTATACCGTATATAACGCGAGTATAAGCCGACCCGAATATAAGCCGAGGCACCTAATTTTACCACAAAAAACTGGGAAGACTTATTGACTCAAGTATAAGCCTAGGGTGTCTATCTGCATGCCTCACTGTGCCTCACTATGCCCATGTGCATGCCTCACTTTGCCTCACTATGCCCATGCCTCACTGTGTCCATGAGTAGACTGACGTTTAACATTGGAGTCTATGGAAGGGGTGCCCGGCTTTGAAAAATAGGTGCTCCCCGGCCGTAGTTCCCACAGACGACAAACTTTGCACACTTGTAGAGGAAAAATGGGGCTACATGTGTGACAAGTTCTGGGTCCAGGGGACCTACGAATGGCCAGTACCGGGTCCCCAAATTCACCAGAGAAATTACAGATTAACATGGGAGTCTATGGAAGGGGTGCCGCCTTTGAAAAATCGGTGCTCCCCGGCCGTAGGTCCCCTGGATGGTTTTATATATATATATATATATATATATATATATATATATAAAATATTGTTTTTCTATTTTCAATTCTATTCGAACCTTTTCTATATGAAAAATAACATATATCATATTTTATTCTATTGTTTTTCTAGTCTATTCTTTTCTATTTTATTCTAATTCATTCTATACGAAATTCGAATTTCAGAAGATGTTATATAAATAGATAGATATATCTATATATATATATATAATTTTTTTTCTGTTCTGTGCTATTGTTTTTCTATGCTATTCTTTTCTAGTATTTTTGATTCTATTCTAATCTTTTCTATTCAAATTCAATTCTATTCTATACGAATTTCCGAAAATGGTTTTATACAGTTTAGTTCAAATGCGGTAGAAATATTTCGAATTTGATAGTTTTTTTCAAATTTGGTAGATTTTTTTTCGAATGCGGTAGAATTTTTTCGAATGCGGTCGAATCTTTCAAATTCAAATATGAAACAAAACTAATCCCGAAAATGAATGTAACACATGCAACGAATTTAACTAACCAAATTTAGTTAAATAATGAATCGAAACTAAACTAATTTTTTCATCCTGCACATGTTTAGCTGGAGCAGTTTTACAAGGAGGAATAGGCAAAAATCCCAGTGGTAAGATGTGGCAAGCGACTTGGAGCTGTGATAGCCGCAAAAGGTGGCCCTACAAAGTATTGACTTTAGGGGGGGTGAATAGTTATGCACATTGACTTTTTCTGCTATTTTGTCCTATTTGTAGTTTGCTTCACAATAAAAAAAAAAAAAAATCTTTAAAGTTGTAGGCATGCTCTGAAAATTAAATGATGCAAATCCTCAAACAATCCATTTAATTCCAGGTTGTGAGACAACAAAACACGAAAAATGCCAATGGGGGTGAATACTTTTTCAAGGCACTGTGTGTGTGTGTATGTATATATATATATATATATATATATATATATATATATATATATATATAAATAAAAGTAGAGGTTACTTTCAATGAAAACCACATAATGAACAGATCCAGAAATACAGCTAGCTGAAGTTATAAACTTTTTTTCAGTAAAAGTTAGGGTTTTAAACTGCTCCCACCTTTTGAGTCTACCCATTGGTCAACTAAATTGCCCATGGCTGGGGCATCCAATAGGAGCTTTGAAATGCAGCAAGGGGCAGAGCCAAATCTTGACTTTTACAAAAAAAAGGGAACATAATTTCACCTATTCTTATTTCTGGATCTGCTGATCACTCTGAAATGCAGTTTCATAAAAGGTAATCGTGACTTTCTCCGAATATGCTCTGTTTGAATTGTCGGTTTACTTTAACCACTTCCCACCCGGTCAATAGACAATTGACGTCCTATTGACGTCCTGCAGGATAACAATTGACGTCCTATTGACGTCCTGCAGGATAACAGCTGCCGTGCGCCCGGGGGGGGGGTGCGCATCGTGGCGTTCAGTGGAGCGGTGGGTCAGTCTGACACACCGCAACAACGATTTCGGTAACGAGCCTCAGACGGAGGCTCTTTACCACGTGATCAGCCAGGTCCAATCACGGCTGATCACGATGTAAACAGGAAGAGCCGTTGATCGGCTTTTCCTCACTCGCGTCTGACAGACACAAGTAGAGGAGAGCCGATCGGCAGCTCTCCTGACAGGGGGGGTTCGCGCTAATTGTTCATCAGCGCAGCCCCCCCTCGGATGCCCACACTGGACCACCAGGATGCCGCCCAGGACCACCAGGGAAGCGGGCAACATGTGGATGGCCAGGTACATCCCCCATGGCCACTGACTGGCACCATAATAGCATAAAAAAGTGATGCCCAGCAATACCACCACCAGTAATAACCAGTGCCACTCATCAGTGTCCCTCAGTGCCACCCATCAGTGCCCACCTATCAGTGACCATCAGTGCCACCCATATTTACCTATCAGTGCCACCCATAAGTACCCATCAGTGCCACCTATGAGTGCCCATCAGTGCCACCTATGAGTGCCCATCAGTGCCACATACCAGTGCCCATCAGTGCCGCCTATCAGTGCCCATCATCAGTGCCACCTCATTGTTGCCACCTCATCGGTGCCGTCTTATCAGTACCCGTCAGTGCAGCCATTTCAGTACCCGTCATTGAAGAAGAAAACGTATTTATTTACAAAAAAAATTAACAGAAACAAATAAAAACATATATTTTTTTCAAAATTTTCTGTCTTTTTTTATTCGTTGCGCAAAAAATAAAAATAGCAGAGGCGATCAAATACCACCAAAAGAAAGCTCTATTTGTGGAAACAAAATGATAAAAAAAAAAAATTTGGGTACAGTGTAGCATGACCGTGCAATTGTCATTCAAATTGCGACAGCGCTGAAAGATGAAAATTGGCTTGGGCAGGAAGGTGCGTAAGTGCCTGGTATTGAAGTGGTTAAACCAGATTTGGCCATAGCCATAGATAAGCAGAACTCCCATTGTATGGTTACCAGATTTTCAAAATTAAATCCAGAGACCTCCGACTGACCACACCCCTATGTATATACACACCCACAAAGTCATCAAAAATCAATCTGGCCGCACAGTGTTTAGGGAAGCCAGCCTGAGAGATGATTGTTGTGCATGAATGACTATGGATGACTTATCTTTAGCAGCGCAATATTGAGGTGGCTCCTGCGATTCTTACTGGCATCAAACCCTAACATGGCTACCTGGCAGCAGAAGATAAAGGAGGCCCTAGGGAAATGTTTTGAATCGTGAAAGAGATGGGGCACTCTTGGGTCCTCTGAGGAGAGCAATGATGCGGCATACGGCGTGCCCTGGCGAATGGTGAATATGGCCAAATTGTACTAACAGTGGGAGGGGCTTAAAGGGGTAAACTTAAATAAAACCTGAGCCTGCTCTGGGTCAAAAATGTGTAACACCCAGAGTTTAGAAGTTAAGAATGCATAATGTGCAGAGTGCAGATGTCAGGAGTGTAAAATGCACAGCGGGTAAGGGTCAGGAATGTGTAATGGTGACAAGTAAGTAACACAAAGGCCCCTTTCACACTGGAGCTGTTTGCAGGCGCTATTTCGCTAAAAATAGCACCTGCAAACCAACCCTAAACAGCGGCTGCTGTTTCTCCAGTGTGAAAGCCCGAAGGCTTTCAAACTGGAGCGGTGCGCTAGCAGGACCGCTCCAAAAGTCCTGCTAGCAGCATCTTTGGAGCGGTGAAAGGACGGTGTGTTTACCGCTCCTCCACCGCTCCTTCCAATTGAAAGCAATGGGAAACCGCAGCTATACCGCCGGCAATGCGCCTCTGCAGAGGCGCATTGCCGGCGGTATGAACACTTTTCTTTCTCGTACATCACGGGACACAGAGCGACATAGTCATTACTAATGGGTTATATAGTTACCGTCAGGTGCTGGCACTGGCAACTTCCAAAACCGGAAGTACCCTCCCCTATATAAGCCCCTCCCATCCGGGAGCACCTCAGTTTTTTGCCAGTGTCTAAGGTGTTGGCCAAGAAGAAACATGTGTTTTTCACTGAGCTTGCGTACAGGTTCTTTTGGGCCTCAGTAAGCTATTCCGGATCCGACCAAAAAAGCTTCATAGCTAAACGGTCGGTACCCGGGCCTTGCAGAGAAGAGCAAGGTTCTGCCTGTAATGCTTCTCTTAGGAGAGCTGGACCCTGGGATCCAGAGCTCTGGTCATACCCACGACCAAGATGTTTTCTGTGCAGGGTGCTATACAGGTCCAGGGGAGTGGAATCCTTGGGAACCCGGTCCCTGAAGGTTTGATTACAATGCCTGCCGTGATAGGTGAAGTTTGGGCTTTTGTGGACCAAACAAAGTCCTGCGGCGGGGAACAGGTAAGTGGGGGCCCCCAGGAACTTGGTTCTATTGGGGGACCCCCAAGCCTAATTTGTCTTTCTGTCTGTTACCTAACGGTATTCCCGCTAATATCTGTGCATGCCTGTAACTACTAAAAAAATGTAATAATTTTTAATGGTGGTCAAGAAAAAAAAAAAAAAAAAAAGAATGTTTTTTTTTATATATGTTTAGTATATTAAACTGCGGTACCTGTGTTTGTCCACTAGAGGCCGCTGTGGAATGTTTTTCTTGTCATATGGACTAGTTTCTTCTCAGAGAGCAAAGTCCAGGCAGCTGGTGAGTTCTCCTACAGGAAACTGTTTCCTCTGCCATGTTGCAGTGTTCGTCTATCCCCCGGCCTGCGGCAAAGGGGGCCCTGGCTCCTGTCCCTGGTTTCCATGTTTGAAAATTAGCGCCGAGGCGCACGTGGCCGCGCGCGTGCGCGTGCACGCGCCTCTATATATAGAGGTGGCCGGAAAAAGGGGCGGGGCCTGGGGGATGACGCTCTGTGCGCGCCGCAGCGCTTCTGCGCATGTGCGGGCGTCCCAGCAGGTTTTTAAAAAGCCACATTATTGCAGTAAGCTGGCTATGAAGTACAGAGACAGAGCTGGCAACATTTAAAGGCATACAGCAAGCGGTTGATACAGGCATCCCCTAGAAAGGCACATTAGTAGACACCAACTGTGATATAGCAGCAATTGTGCTAGACTATTCTCAGTAAAAGTGGTGTATTACGGCTGGAATACCTCAGCTTTAGGCTTAGGAATATGCCGTCCAGTAGCTCCGGAACTGAATCTTCCAGGAAGCGAAGGGGGTCTCATCGGGCTCTGAGGATCTTGGGCATACTCCTGCTGCACCAGTCTCCCCTGAAGTTCAGAGGTAAGTGACCGTAGAGACCCCGCAGGGGTACTTGGTACTGTGGCTGTCCTCAGTCACCTGCTCCTGTGTATGTAACAGAGGAGGTTTTTTCCTCAGCTCTGGGAGGATTAGAGAGAGATTGTCAAAATTTATCGCTGCCTCCCTGTCAGGGAAAGCACGCCCGATCTCCGTCTCCTCCTTCAGAGTGCCTGTTAGCAGAGCAACAGTCCCATACAGGGATCGACCTGCCTGAAGGGGATCAGGATAAGGTTGATTCTGTTATAGAGGAATCAACAGTGGGGGAACCTTTTCTCAGCATCTCAAGCTGAAAGATTATGGGTTCAGTCTCTGACTAACATGGTCCGATCAGCATTTAAAAATGCACCTTGCGGAACCATCAACCACTACTGTATCCTCGTTGGGGTCGCTAGAAGCCCCCAGACTGTTTGTTCTTTTCCACTTCACCCTTTACTGAAAGGGCTCATTTACCAGGATTGGGAACGTCCTGAGAAAATATTTATTCCCCCAAGAGATTTCCGGTGGTCTATCCCATGGAGGATAAGTTCATCAAAAAAAAAAATGGAAGGTCCCTACAATGGACGCAGCCATCTCTTGTATGTATAAATCACTGACATGTCCAGTGGATAATGTCCAAATGTTCAAGAACCCAATAGATAAAAGATTGGAGTCCTTATGAAAATCTGCTTGGTGATACAACCAGCAGTAGCAGCTATTGGGGTCTGCTAAGCAGTGAAGGATCAGTTGAAACAGGTCTTGAGGGACTTGACAGATCAGCAGGCTTTGCCCTAGCTGATCTACCTAGAGCCTTAGGCTTTGCGGTTGATGCCATAGAGGATTCAGTCCATCAGGCCTCCCGCCTTACGCTGTCTATAGTACATATGCGTAGGCTCCTATGGCTCAAAAACTGGTCTGCTGAAGCTCCCTGTAAAGAATGGCTGGTTAGCGTCCCATTTCATGGTGAACGCTTATTCAGGGAAAACCTGGACAAATATATCCAGAAAATTTCCAGCGGTAAAAATACGCTCTTGCCGGTTAAAAGCAGAGTTAGAGGTCCCTCTTTAAGAGGCCTGCTTCTCCAGTCCCTGGGGCATCGGCTGTGTAACAGTTCCGACGGCCTCCTCGGTCAAATCCCGGGGGTAAAAAACAGGGACAGTAGCAGGGTAATGAGAAACCCTGGGTTAGGGGAGGTACAAAACCTCCCCCAAAGTTAAATTCATGAAGCCCCCACTCAGTCGGGTGGGGGGAGGACTCCAGTTGTTCGCAAGAGACCTGGCGGGACACGATCAAGACAGATAGGTGCTCTCCGCAGTAGGTTTGGGATACAGTTTGGAGTTAAAAGACTCTCCTCCTTCCCATTTTTGAGGTCAAACGTGCCAAGGGATCCCCGGAAGAGAGAGTCCCTCCTGTTGGCACTAGAACAACTATTGCTCCAAGGAGTAATTATGGAGGTTCCCCTGGAAGAATGAGGGTTCGGGTTTTACTCAAACCTCTTTACAGTCCCGAAGCAAACGCGGACGGGAGGCCCATATTAATTCTAAAAGGGCTATACAAATTCCTGTATATCAGGACTTTCCGATGGAGTCGATCCGATCGGTGGCCACTGCCCTACAAGGGGAGGATTGGTTAGCCACGATCGACATCAAAGATGCTTATTTGCACATTCCCATCTTTCCAGTCCACCAAAAATTTCTACGCTTTGCAGTAGAAGGGCGCCATTTTCAGTTCAGAGCCTTACCCGTCGGTTTGGCCACAGCACCACGAGTGTTTACAAAAATTCTGGCCCTTTATTGGCCAATCTAAGAACACAAGGTGTAATGATAATGGCATATCTGGATGACTTGTTGCTGATAGACCACTCAGTGAAAAAACTAGACGTGGTCGTTCACAAGACGATCAAGTATCTGGAATCTCACGGTTGGATTATCAACCGAGACAAGTCAGCCCTAAAAACCAGTCAAAAGTCTGGAATACTTGGGGCTAAGGTTGGATTCAGGCCAGAGAAAAATATTCTTGCCTCGAGGAAAGATGTTGTCTTTGAAAGATTTGATCCACTTAGTGGGTACAAAAAAGACAGCCGTCCATACGCCTGTATATGAGGCTGCTGGGAAAAATGGTGGCATCATTCGAAGCAGTACCCTACGGTCAATTCCATTCAAGGAATTTGCAAGGGGCCATACTGTCAGCCTGGAACAAAAAAGTTCAGGCCCTAGACTTACAATGTCCTTGTCCCCTTCCGTTCGCAAGAGCCTCCGTTGGTGGTCGGTTCCCCAGAATCTGGAAAAAAGGAAATCCTTCAGTCCGATTTCTTGGAAGGTGGTCACTACAGATGCCAGCCTTATAGGCTGGGGAGCAGTACTGGAGCAATAGTCTCTCCAGGGCAGATGGTCGGATGCAGAAAAGGCCCTGCCCATCAATCTCTTAGAGATACGAGCAGCCCGGCATGCCCTAGTAGCATGGACATCCAAACTCCAAGGGTCCCCTGTCAGAATTCAATCAGACAATGCCACAGCAGTGGCATATATCAATCATCAGGGGGGCACCAGGAGTCGTGCAGCCCAGAGGGAAGTAAATTACATCCTGAAATGGGCAGAAAAAATATGTCCCAGCCATATCTGCGGTATTCATTCCAGGAGTGGAGAATTGGAAGGCGGACTTTCTAAGTCGCCAGCAATTAGGCCCAGAGGAAGGGTCCCTTCACCCCGAGGTTTTCTGGACAATATGTCAGCGGTGGGGAACATCGGATGTAGATCTTCTAGCATCCAGATTCAACGCAAAGGGGGACAGGTTTGTCTCTCGGACAAGGGATCCCCTAGCTTGCGGCTCGGATGCCCTAGTGTTCCCTTGGGATCAGTTCAAGCTGATATATGCATTCACACCGCCACAATGGTTACCTCGATTACTCCGCAGAATCAGGGTAGAAAAGAAACCAGTGATTCTGGTGGCTCCAGCGTGGCCCCGAAGAGCGTGGTACGTGGAGATTGTAAAATGTCAGTGGGGAGTCCTTGGACTTTCCCACATCGTCCGGACCTGCTTTCGCAAGGACCGATATACCACCCTTCCTTACCAGCCCTAGGTTTGACGGCCTGGCTATTGAAGCCCACATTCTAAAAAAGAGAGGGCTCTCTAATTCTGTGGTATCTACCATGATCAATGCCAGGAAGCCGGTATCCAGGCAGATCTACTATAGAATCTGGAAGGCGTACATCGCGTGGTGTGAGGCCAAGAAATGGCATCCACATAAGTACGTAATAGGTAGGATTCTGGACTTCCTACAGTGGGCTGTAGATAGGAAGCTTGCCTTGAGTACTATCAAGGGTCAGTTTTCGGCCTTGTCAATATTTTTTCAAAGGCCCTTGGCTTCGCATTCACTAGTCAAAGCCTTTATACAAGGAGTGATGCGTATTAGTCCTCCGGTTAATATTCCCATATGTCCATGGGATCTAAACTTGGTTCTGTCGGTTCTACAGAAACAACCATTTGAACCATTACAGCATATTTCCTTGGTGCTTCTCACCAGGAAATTGATTTTTCTAGTAGCCATTTGTTCGGCTAAAAGAGTATCGGAATTAGCAGCTATGTCCTGTAAGGAGCCATATCTGGTTATCCATAAGGACAGAGTAGTGTTACGTCCTCATCCAGCCTTTCTTCCTAAGGTGGTATCGAGGTTTCATTTGAACCAAGATGTGGTTCTTCCTTCTTTTTTCCCCAAACCTACTTCGGTAGAGGAAAAGTTATTGCATTCTTTGGATGTAGTAAGAGCAGTTAAAGCTTATCTAAAAGCCACTGCTCAGATTCGCAGAACGGATACTTTGTTTATACTGCCGGAAGGCCCCAGAAAGGGTCAGGCAGCGTCAAAATCTACTTTAGCCAAGTGGATTCGACAGGTCATTATACAAGCTTATGGCTTGAGAAGGAGACCGCCTCCGTTCAAAGTTAGAGCGCACTCCACGAGAGCAGTTGGAACTTCATGGGCAGTGCATCACCAGGCCTCCCTGGCTCAAATCTGTAAGGCCGCAACATGGTCTTCAGTACACACGTTTACTAGGTTCTACCAGGTGGACGTTAGAAGTCAGGAGGATGTCGCCTTTGGGCGCAGTGTGTTGCAGGCCGCAAAAGATCCTCATGTCTGATAGCGCTCAGCTTATATATGGTGTATCCCCCCCCTCATTTGGCATTGCTTTAGGACATCCCATTAGTAATGACTATGTCGCTCTGTGTCCCGTGATGTACGAGAAAGAAAATAGGATTTTTATAACAGCTTACCTGTAAAATCCTTTTCTTGGAGTACATCACGGGACACAGAGCTCCCGCCCCTCTTTGGGGACACTTATTGCTTTGCTACAAAACTGAGGTGCTCCCGGATGGGAGGGGCTTATATAGGGGAGGGTACTTCCGGTTTTGGAAGTTGCCAGTGCCAGCACCTGACGGTAACTATATAACCCATTAGTAATGACTATGTCGCTCTGTGTCCCGTGATGTACTCCAAGAAAAGGATTTTACAGGTAAGCTGTTATAAAAATCCTATTTTTTGTTAAAACCGCACCGCTAGCGGCCGAATACCGCCGTAATTCCAACGGTATAGCACCGCTAAAAATAGTGGCGCTATACCGCCAGCACACCTCCCGCCCCAGTGTGAAAGGGGCCTAAGAGAGAGGAGTCAAGATAAGTAATACACAAAGTGCCTTATAAACAGAAACAACCGTCCATACACATACAATCCCCCCCAAATAACAAAACCATCTTCAGCACAAATTCTTCCCCCCTTGAATCGTGCATACCAGACATTAGCACTGCATGGCATTTACCATTTTGCTGGTGAGTGCCCTGGGACCTGATGGTGCAGCTGCCCAAGTTTTTTTTTTTCACTTCCCCATGTGACTTATGCAGACTCTGGCTTCTGTCAATGGCTGCATACCTCCTCATCACCTGCCAGAACTGCAGAACAGAGCAGAGGGAAGTACTCAAACTCCGCCTTGGCTTTGTGCTACAGGTTTGACAAGTGGTAGATGGGCTCAGAAGCCGGAAGCTACATAATTCATATTGAGAATAAAAAACACATGGGCAGCCATGGCATGGGGTCCTTGGGCACTCACCAGCAGATGCAGGGCATATTCCCTGGGTGCCCTTTGCTAGCTGCACCCATGGCAGGGGTAGACCACCAGGTACATTACTGGGTAAGTTTGTTTGTTGTGGACAGACCTATCAAAATGAGGAATGTTCCTGGAAAACAGTGATGGGTGGCAGCCATAAGCTTAGCAGCTTAGAACATTTTTGGCAGATCAATGAGTATTTTCTTTAATTGCAGGGTCTTCAAAGGGATAAAACATGGGAAAATGTGCATGTTTTGCAGAAATGTACTACATATGTTTTTATTATTTTGCGCTGACATACCGGTACATTTTATTGAAAACTACACACTTAAAACAACTGAAATGTACTTTTAAAACTATATTAACATGTTAGGAATTTTATGAGATTTAAGGGATTGATTTTACATGTAATTCTAAAATAAATAAATGAATAAATAACAAATTAAAAGAGACCACTTAGTGTCTCTACTTTTTTTTATTGGAATGAAGTGGGAAGCAGGAAAATTGGAAGGTGATTGATTGTATTAACCAGGGTCTGGTGTCATATGACAGTATAAAAAGAAAGAACCTGTTCCAACCATGAATAAATATATATATATATATATATATATATATATATATATATATATATATATATATATATATAAAACATGACCCATTTAAAAAAAAGAATTGCACACCATCCAAATAAATTAGACATATTTTTCTTACGGAACTTTAAAGTCCGTCCTCAAGCCAAGCAGCTTTCCAAAAAAATTTAGGCGGCTATCGGATGTATTAATTTATTACCCCTCGATTAACGATGCTTGTATTTCCCTCGTCAATGAACAGCACTTCCTGTGGTCGGAGACTTACTTTTTTTACCTTTTTCTTCTAAACCAAGACCATAAAAAAGGAGCAGCACAGTTCCAAATGTAAGCTTCAAAGCGGCCAAGATGTATAAATCTTGTTCTATTCTGCTGATGGCTCCAAGAGAATGTCTCAAACATGGATGCCAGCACCCGGCCGCTAAAAACGTCTCTCAGCTTCTTCATCAAGTTGCACAGCCCTACTTTTCGGCACTATGAATACTCTTTATTGTTGACCACTTGAACAGACGTAGTGGCCATGGTTTACGCTCAGGTTGTCTGGGACGCAGGAGATAGTATCACATATTTCTCTCGAGTTTCTTCACTAACCCTCTTCCCCGGTAACATGGCTTTTGGCAGAGATTTCTCTTTCAACACTGTAATTGAATTTATTCGGAAATAATCATGGTGGCTGGATGTTAGGAACTGTACTAAAAAAGATGAAATGTACTTGCCAGGTAAATGTTAACAAATACTCATAGATGCATTTAAAGTCCTTTTAGCAAAGTCTGAGTGGTTCCAAAAAAAAAGAAAAAAAAAAAAGAAAATGTCAAGTTCCTTTTTTAAACTAGCGTCCTGTTAAGTGGACCTTTCATATCACATAAAACCACACTATCGTCTTTTAGTAAATGGTATCTTTGCAAAAAATTTGTATTTCTAATTTTAATGGTCACTGGCACATTCAATCATATAGGCACATAGACAATAAGGCTGATGGCCAACATGTGCAACTCTTGCCAATTTTGCTACATCCAGTGCATCCAGAAAGTATTCACAGCGCTTCACTTTTCACATTTTGTTATGTTACATCCTTATTCCAAAATGGATTAAATTCATTATTTTCCTCAACATTCTACATTCTACAAACAATACCACATGACAACGTGAAAGATGTTTGTTTGAAATCTTTGCAAATATTAGAAATGAAAAAAATCCCATATACATAAGTATTCACAGCCTTTACCATAAAACTAAAAATTGAGCTCAGGTGCCTCCTGTTTCCACTGATCACCCTTGAAATGTTTCTACAACTTGATTGGAGTCCACCTGTGGTAAATTCAGTTGATTGGACATGATTTGGAAAGGCACACCTGTCTATATAAAAGGTACCACAGTTAACAGTGCATGTCAGAGCAAAAACAAAGCCTTGACGTCCAAGAAATTGTCTGTAGACCTCAGAGATATATATCGTGGCACAAATCTGGGGAAAGGTACAGAAAAAATTCTGCAGCATTGAAGGTCCCAATGAGCACAGTGGCCTCCATCATTCATAAACAGAAGAAGTTTGGAACCACCAGCACTCTTCCTAGAGCGGTTCGCCCAGCCAAACTGAGCGATCAAGGGAGAAGGGAGGTGACCAAGAATGCTAAAGGTCACTCTGACAGAGCTCCAGCATTTCTCTGTGGAGAGAGAACCTTCCAGAGGAACAACCATCTCTGCAGCACTCCACCAATCAGGCCTGTATGGGGGAGTGGCCAGACTGAAGCCACTTCTCAGTAAAAAGGCACATGACAGTTCACCTGGAGTTTGCCAAAAGGCACCTGAAGAACTCTCAGACCATGAGAAACAAAATTCTCTGGTCTGGTCTGATGAAACAAAGATTGAACACTTTGGCCTGATAAGGAAGTGTCATGTCTTGGGAAAACCAGGCACCGCTCATGAACTGAACAGTACCATCCCTACATTTAAGCATAGTGGTGGCAGCATCATGCTGTGGGGATGTTTTTCATTGGCAGGAACTGGGAGACAAGTTGGGATCGAGGGAAAGATGAATGCAGAAATGTATAGAGACATCCTTAATGACCTGCTCCAGAGCGCTCTGGACCTCAGACTGGGATGAAGGTTTATCTTCCAATGGGACAACGACCCTAAGCACACGGCCAAGATAATAAAGGAGTGGCTATGGGATAACTCTGTGAATGTCCTTGAGTGGCCAAGCCAGAGCCCAGACTTGAACCCCTGATTAAACATCTCTGGAGAGATCTAAAAATGGCTGTGCACCGACGCTCTCCATCCAACCTGGTGGCGCTTGAGAGGTTCTGCAAAGAACAATGGGAGAAACTGCCCAAAAATATGTGTACCAAGCTTGTAGCATCATGCTCAAATAGACTTGAGCATTTAATTGGTGCCAAAGGTGCATCAAAGTATTGAGCAAAAACTGCGAGCACTTATGTACATCTGTTTTTTGTTTTTTTTTTTTATTTGAAATAAATTTGAAAAGATTTAATTGAAACTTCTTTCACATTGTCCTTATGGGGTTTTGTTTGTAGAATTTTGAGGAAAGTAATGAATTTAATCTATTTTGGAATAAGGCTGTAACATAAATTGTAACATAAATCGTGGAAAGGGTGATGTGCTGTGAATACTTTCCTGATGCATTTTTGTTTTTGACATATAAAATGATATACCACAAAATCTTGCTTAGAATTAACCATACATCACAAAATCCAAAGTCCTCTGTATCAAATAGTCAAGTCCATATAAGCATGTAACTGTATTCTCATAACCGAAGGGATGCCTTAACCACTCCACTTGGGAGTGGAGTGGTTAAGGCATCCCTTCGGTAGTGTCGGATGAGAGGAGAAGGCTTATAATGTCACCTATAAAGCAAACCTGTTACTTAAATATATATATATATATATATATATATATATATATATATGCATACACACAAACCATAGTGCACTGGATAGTGCAGACCATCCATTTAAAACCCACACATAAGAAATAAAATAAAAAAATGCGCTTACAAGCAAGTGTGAAGGACAGGCTTATTGCAATATTCATTAGAATGCAAGATCAACCTCAACCAGGGTAAGGTATTTTGGGGCCAACCAGACAGGAGAGTTCCTGGAAGGGAAGGTAGCATGGCTGAACCGTAGTCAAAAAAACAGCAAAGTCTTGGATGGAATATGAGGAAGCAAAAAAAAGTATAAATTAATAAAAATATAAGAAAATGGGGCAGACTCGATGGACCATTTTTGTCATCACTCTCTCTTCTATTTTTCTATGATTGCAGAATACAAAGTTGCTTATGCTGCCACTTGCCTATTTTGGGGCATCTGCGTGGCAGGTGCACACAAGGAACCTGGAGATTTAAACAAAACAAATCCTGGTAATAATCTTAGCCCTGCCAAACTATTGCTATTATTTTCTTAAAGTGGTTGTAAACCCACTTTTTCAACTTGCACCTACAGGTAAGCCTAGATTAAGGCTTACCTGTAGGTGCAAGAAATATCTCCTAAACCTACACGGTTTAGGAGATATTTAGTTAAATGACAGGCGCCGCTGTCTACGGCGCATGCGCGCCGTAGACAACGGCGCATTCATGGGGTTAATCCCATTCACAAATTTGGCTACTTCCCAGCAATCGCTGGGCATAGCCGAATGTGAAGGCTCCCGCGCGCATGCACAGAGTGACGTCTCCGCCGCTCTGGCCAATCACAGCGCCGGAGCGGCGCTGTGATTGGCTGGTGCGGCGATACCCGGAAGTAACCTTCCGGCTATCGCCGCAGCGATGGATGCGGCTGAAGAGGGAGACGAGGAAGGCTTCGGGGGCCCCGATCTAAGGTAAGTGATGCATAATGAGCTATTATGCTAGTCATATTAGCTCATTATGCCTTTCTCTTCCAGGTTGTTATAAAAAAATATATATTTTACCGGGTTTACAACCACTTTAATCAAACCTGTTACTTTTCTTAGTTTGGGTAAAATACAGGTTGATTTTAAGATGGGACAAACCTTCTCAGCCATACTGACCAGATTCCTCTTTATTTTTTTTTCTTTCTTTAAGAGTGGTAGAAAAACAAGATAATTAGATTGGGTGTAATGTGCAATATGAACTGCATCAGACATGGAAAAACTGTTTAAGTTGTCCACAGCAGACACTTTAAATTTTTGCAGGTTTACAAAATAAAAGGTTAGTAAGAGTAGTATAGACAGACGTTCTTTCAGACACTTAGAATAACTGGGCCCTGTATGACTGGTTTATCCAAACAGCATGCAGGAAGTTGTACGTGTTGTCCAAAGAAGAAGGATGGTACTACTGTTTGGCAAGTTGAGATGGCCATGCCCCGGTGATCCATGTAACCTGAGCAATGACAGAGTATGCCAACCAAAGAATGTGGGAGAGTAGAGTGCCCTTTATGTCAGCCTCAATGTCCTCTGTGGGAAAGCCAACACATTTGGCACTTATTGATATTTTCTCTCCACGTTTGTCACTTTCACTTTTTAATATGTGCTTTTCACTCAGCCGTGTGGCCCTTAGGTTCTTGTGTGGCCTGTGTGGCCCTTCCTTTCCTGCTTGGAGGTCTCTCTTTGGGAGTGCCCCTAACCTAATACTAATAACCTAATACTCGGTGGTCGTCTTCAGCTGGTCTTTGGCTGGGTGGACCAGAGTGCCTTGCCCTTGTCAGGAGTTTTGTGCCCAGTCAGAGAGGTCCTTCCTCTTTAGAAGGGGACCCTGTGCACTTTTTTTGTGTGGGTTCATATGCACTTTTTTGGTTCACTTGGTCTTTCGTTTTTTTGCCAAACATCAGATACTACTAGCATATTAGACATCACAGAGTTTAGGAAGGCCATGTCTTTAAGATTTTATTTTAGTCTGTGACCCCAGGGGGAAAGATTTTCCCTCACTCCTGAACCTGTAACAGCTAAAGAAATTGGGCAGATGCTTGCCCCTAGCATAGGAAAACAGATAGCAATAAAACATTATTAGAAGTTCTAACTCTCCCCACACTCTATAAGAAATAGGTTTTGGTTTACTTGTGTGTCCCTGTTAGATAGATTTAACATAACTTCCTGTACAGGAGAAGAGCCAGCACCAAGGTAAATCACAGTATTGCTTGAAGTTTTATTGTAAAGCGGTGTAAACAGCACAGAAAATCAAAGCATTTTAGCTTAAAATAGCTTTAATCATAACGTCACGATTAAAGCTGTTTTAAGCTGAAACGCATTGACTTTCTGTTCTGTTTACACCGCTTTACAATAAAACTTCAAGCAATGTATTTATTTATTTTTAAAAGCCCGTGGTGTGTGTGAACACACTCAGAACTCCATCTAGTGCAAAAAAAAGTGAACACCAAAAAGTGAGACACAAAAACTGCACACATGGTCCTTCTCCAAAGAGAAGGGACCCTTGCCCTGATTCCTTTGGCTGAAACCAGACCACCCCAAGTACTCTGGGAGGTCTGCCGAAACAGACCACCCCAAGTACTAGGTGGGGCTCCCCCGAAGGTGGGGCTCGCCCATGACAGAGGGCGAACCAAGCCAGAAGGCCATGTCCACCCCCTCCCAAGATGCTCAGGGCAGGCCCGAGGCCCTTCAACCCACTGATCAAACGTGAAACGTGTACAATACTGAACAACCAAAAAAAAACGACATAAAGTGACAGACACAACAAACAACATAAAGGTGGGGAAAAGGGAAGTGGAGAAAGTGCCATTGTGTAGTACAATGCATAAAAATTCCTCTGGTCCTAGCCAAAGGGCCCGACCCAAGAGCCAGGTATGAAAAAAGTGTGATGGTGCAGTGACCGAGGTGCCAGCAAAACTCAAAGTGAGCCCCCACTCACGGTGAGAATTAGGGCACCCCTGGACTGCCACTCGGGGGCACATACACAACGGGCTTCTTTCGGGACCCGGCCTTCTGCAAGACCAGTGCCTCTCCATCCCTATCAGGAAGTAACCCTTCCGGTTTCCCTAGAGGAGACCTATTAACGGCCCTCAGTTCGTCGAGCAGTCCGGTATCGACTCTCCTCGATACTAACCGTCCAAAATACCATTACACCAGTGGATTTGCATAGCCACCGCCATAGGCTAGGGACAGTAGCACAGCGCCTCCACTGGTAACTGATTAGAACAGATACTACACTTTATCATAGCCGAAAGGCCGAGAAGCAATACTGTGATTTACGGTGGTACCGGCTCTTCTTCTGTACTAGATGTGTTGGAGGCTCCTAGCAATCCGTTACTGAGCACAGGTAACGTCAGCTGTGGAGGATACCAGGGGAGGTAGTAGTGCTGCACCTTTGCTGTTCACAGAACTTCCTGCCTTGAAAAAACAGAGAGAGCATTCGAAGAGGACAATAAAAACCTGACAGAGTTATAACCCTTTTCACATAACAAAAAGTTCTGGCTAAAGTGTGGTTTTAAGTGAATAGACTCAGGAAATACTGTATGGATCCAGACAGCTGCCCTTTTGTTTGCGAGATTCCTATGGAATTCCAGGATTGTGCCAATCACTGGATAGACTACCTGCTGGGCCGTATACTATAGCTATGTGTCATGACCATACCTAGAGAGAGTTTTTCTGGAGAGAACTGTACTTTTGCCATTCTGTCTCATTGAAGTGTATCACTGGTGAGCAATCTTATGTCTGAGGTTCTCAGTAAGACTGCTGATTATCACAAGAATTTGTGTCTGCTTGAGTCATTCCTCTCCTTCCATCACTTCATCATATGTTATGCTCTTTGTCCCCTCAAGTTGGTGGGAATTGGCTGACTGCAGACAATGATTTTCTTACATTCGTGAAATTTGCCTGTGATGGAAAATGCCGCAAAATGCATAGCAAGATATCCGGTATGTATAAGCCTCTACTATTGTAGTCTGCATTAAAGCCAAAATTCAGGCATGATCTTTGTTGCATACTTAAATTGGTCCAGCTTGGCACAATGTAATTACAGATATCTCATACCTGAGGGTCCGCTGAGGAAGCAGACAATCACTGTAGTAGTTGGCTGCGATCTTCCAGGTCCTTTGCAGAGTGGCTTAAACAGCCCATAGATTATGGGATTTTCTTTCCTTCCACCCATCAGTCAATGGTGATGGGGGAGTCACTCACTGCAGCGCTATTGTGTTTTGCCGATGGGGAGCCTTCCCTGCCAGCAGAAGACAATGATTACTGCTAGAAGCTGTAGATGCCAGCAGTAATACCGGGTGAAAAATCCAACAGGCTGGTTGCACCCAAGTCGATTGATGGATCAAATTGGGTAGAACCAGCCTGCAAATAGATGGATCGAATCTCGGCCAAACCCTGCTAAGCTGGCCAAGATTCGACCCATCCATGGATGGCTTTACCTTCTGCACACAGACCACAGGGGGTTGCTTGCTTGGCACTGGTGCCATTCACAAAATTACTTTAATTTTTTTTCCCCAATGAATGCAAGGTGTTCTCTGATCAGACAAGGTGATCATCATGACTTCCCTACCTCTCCTCTCTACCTCTTCCAATCAGAGAAACTGTAAATGGCAGAAGTGCTGAGTGGACCCTTTGGTGTCAGCGTGCAGTGGGGCAGTCACTCATCACAGGACCCAGAAGATCATATCCATCACTGTAGTAGCATTATCTACTACAATGATTGTCAGCTTTCCCAAGGCTCATTTATTATAAGATAAGCACCTTCACAGTCATGCGTCCCTTGCTGGGACCTCTTCAAGGTGTGAAGACTAGTGATCCAAATGTGCACTCTTTGCGAATACCGATGGGGGCTCTTTGCTGTAACCTGTCTTCTAAAGTCTGAGTGGAGCCAACTGCTGGAAATGGTTTAAGCACTTGCCGACCTGCCGCCGTCATTATACCGCGGCATGTCGGCAGGATCCCGCGAGCCGTCGTAGCTGTACGTCGATATCTGTAATGACATTGTGCCAAGCTGGACCAATGTAAGTATGCAACAAAGATCTTACCTGGATTTTGTCTTTGACCACAATAGTAGAGGCTTATACATACCGGATATCTTGCTATGCATTTCGCGGCATTTTCCATCACAGACAAATTTCACGAATGTAAGAAGATCATTGTGTCACTTAGACCCCTTTCACACTGAGGTGTTTTTCAGGTGCTAAAGGTCTAAAATAGCACCTGTAAAGTGCCTGAAAAATGCCTCCCCTGCCACCCCCGCGTGAAAGTGCTTACACACTGGAGAGGTGCGCTTGCAGGACAGGAAATTAAAAATGTCCTGCAAGCAGCATCTATGGGGCGTTGCGGGAGCGGTGATTACACTGCATTGAAATCAATGGGCAGTGCTGCCGAAGCGCCTGTAAAGCACTTCGGCGGCGGCGTTTTTAACCCTTTTGCGGCCGCTAGCGGGGGTTAAAGGCACCCCGCTAGTGGCCGAAAGGCGCTGCTAAAACAACGGTAAAGTGGCGCAAAAAATAGCGGCGCTTTACCGCCGATGCCCTCCTCGTGCCAGTGTGAAAGTGCACTTAGGGTCAGATTTGTCTGGCGCAATCTCACAGTCCCGCTAAAATGAAAAAGTCCATAAATCTATCTCATAGTTTGTAGTTGCTATAACTTTTGCGCAAATCAATCAATATACGCTTATTGGGATTTTTTTTTTTACCAAAAATATGTAGCCGAATACATATTGGCCTAAATTGATAAAGAAATTTGATTTTTAAATTTTTTTTATTGGGAATGTTTTATAGCTAAAAGTAAAAAAAATATATATTTTTTTTCAAAATGGTCGGTTTTTTTTTGTTAACAGCGCAAAAAAGTAAAAACCGCAGAGGTAATCAAATACCACCAAAAGAAAGCTCTGTGTTTGAAAAAAAGGACATTTTAATTGGGTACAATGTCGCACGACTGCGCAATTATAAGTTAAAGCAATGCTGACAATTGTACACAAAAAATTTGTTTGGGTACAACGTCGCATGACCGCGCAATTGTCAATTGAAGCGACACAGCGCTGTATTGCAAAAAATGGCCTGGTCATGAAGGGGTAAAACCTTCCTGGAGCTGAAGTGGTTAACCACTTAAGGACCGTAAGGATTTGCCCCCTTAGGCCCCTTTCACACTGAGGCGTTTTTCAGGCGTTTTAGCACTAAAAATAGCGCTGTAAAAACGCCTGAAATAATCCTGCCCCAGCATTCTCAATGTGAAAGCCCTGAGGGCATTCACACTGAGGCGTTGTGCTGGCTGTGCGTTGGAAAAAATCCTGCAAACAGCTTTTTTGGAGCATCTTTGGGGCGCATAAAATAGCGCTGTAAAAACACCTATCCCCATTGAAATGAATGAGTACCGTGGTAAAAACGCCCAGAAGCTGTGGGAAGGTCACATGACCGCAGTAGAGTGGAGGATTGTGGGATACCAAATAATTCTTTTTACCGCAAAACGCAGTAAAATCGCATAGGCGTTAGCGCTATTTTTAGCGCTAACGCAGTAAAAACGCAAATCATTTTTAGCGCGTTATTACAACACCTCAGTGTGAAAGGGGCCTTAATGACCAGGCCATTTTTTCCGATACGGCACTGCGTCGCTTTAACTGACAACTACACGGTCGTGCGATGTTGTACCCAAACAAAATGTATGTCCTTTTTTTCTCTCACATATAGAGATTACTTTCGGTGGTATTTGATCACCTCTGAGGTTTTTATTTTAAAAAAAGAGCGAAAATTTTGAAAAACAAACAATATTTTTTACCTTTTGCTATAATAAACATCCAAAAAAAAACAAATATCTTCATCAGTTTAGGCCAATATGTATTCTTCTACGTATTTTTGGTAAAAAAAAAAAAAACACGCACGCCTCCTATAGCTTCTTAAAGCGGCTGACGTACAACGGCGGCGATTCGCGCAGCCGTGCAACTGCGGCGGCTGGTCGGCAAGTAGTTAAACATTGCTGCTTAGAGCAGGAGGAGGACAGGCCATCCCTGCTGTAAACAATTCTTCAGCATCCAACACCCTTATTACTGGCAAAAGATGTGACAAAAGTT
Source organism: Rana muscosa (assembly GCA_029206835.1). Taxonomy (NCBI): domain Eukaryota; kingdom Metazoa; phylum Chordata; class Amphibia; order Anura; family Ranidae; genus Rana; species Rana muscosa. The sequence continues at coordinate 65,961,071 of CM055117.1, read as the reverse complement.
TTAGGGATGTTTTTTTTGTTGCTATACTTCAGCTTTAGATGAGATGGCCAGCAGACAGGCAGCACTCAACACGAAAGGAGATTTTTTTCAGGTAAGCTTTTATTAGATTGAAAAAAAAAAAAAAAAACAAGTAATAAAAAAAAAAAAAAAAAAAAACTTGTATTACTAATACAATGCTGGTGTTCTAAAATGAAAATATATGCTGTGCCCATAAAACTTCTTTAAATAATTCGATAGAATAAAGTGCCAGGGGTCACTTTGCTTCTTCCTAACAAGGCATCTAATGTAGCGACTGCAGGATACAGGAACACAGAGGCCAAAGGTCTCATTTTCTTTACAGATGTGGGAACTTTTGCATACTTATAGGCAGCTTTTCCATGCAACGTAACTTTTTTCATTTTAGGTTTAATATGCTGTCTCTCTTAGTCGTGGATTTTTCATTTATTTTACATTATGGAGAAAGTAAGCAAGAGAATTGAGACTTTGTGCCGGAGAAGGGCAGAGCCCTTTTAAATCTTTAAAAATGAAAATGCATCTGAGCCTTGCAGAACAAACCCCCCAGGCCATTAGATAAAGACGTTTAAGGATTTTGCAAGTTACAACTGAAGTTGTTCAGTCCAACAAAGACACACAGCCGCAAACACACCATCGATGGGGCTTTAAGCTCAGAAAATCCCTGCATTCATATTAGGAATGAAGAAGGCAAACATTCGTTTTCGAGACGCCTTTTGAAATCGGAAAATTCTTTCTGATCTACCTCAAACCACCCAAATAACGCGACCTATGGGATGAACCTATATGTACAAAAGGATTAGGGTATCAACACTCCACTTACATCTTACTTCTCAAAAGAATTTCAATAGAACTTGGAAAATGAAGCAAAGAAAAGAAAAGAATGGATGAAAAAAAAAAAAAAGTTCAGAAAAAGAGAGATAGCAACTATTTTTCATTAAGTTCAAAGCGGGGAGTGAAAAATCTGAAGATAACTTTTACTTAACCCGCAAGTTCCCAGAACCATTATGAGTTACGTAAAAACTCATAGAACAACTTTAAAGCCCTGTACACACGATCGGTTTTACCGATGAACAGTCGTCCGATGGACTTTTTTTCATCAGACAAACCGATCGTGTATGGGCCCCATCGGTCTTTTTTCCATCGGTGTTAAAAAATAGAACATATTTTAAATTTATCCGATCAAAAAAAAAACAATAGCAAATTACTATCGTCTGTGGGGAACTCCATCGGATAAAAAACCCACGCATGCTCAGAATCAAGTCGACGCATGCTCAGAAGCATAGAACTTAATTTTTCTTGGCTCGTCTGAGTGTTTTACGTCACAGCGTTTGGGACGATCGGTTTTTTGACTGATGGTGTGTAGGCAATACTGATGAAAGTCAGCTTCATCTGATTTCCGATGGAAAAATCCATCGGTTTAAAATCCTTAGGAAATCCGATCGCGTGTACAGGGCTTAAGAGTGCAGGTGCCCATATCAGTCAGAAATCCTTTACATGCTGCAATATCATTGCTTGCTAAGGTTGAGTTTTAAGTTTTCTGAGTTTTGAGTTTTTTTTCAACTACATGTTGAGTTTTTTTCACCCTATATAGGTTTTTAGTCATTTTATTTAACTAAACTTTGGGAAATAGACGTATGAGTGCTGCAGAGGTTGAAGGGTCAGCCTGTCAGTGCTCAGACCATACACCGCACATTGCATCAAATTGGTCTGCATGGCTGTCGTCCCAGAAGGAAGCCTCTTCTAAAGATAATGCTAAAACGCTGTCTTCCAGTGAATTATAAATGTACAGTGCCCCCTTCCTGATTTTTTATTTTTTTTTGCATATTTCTCACACTTAAATGATTCAGATCAAACACATTTTAATATTACACAATGATAACCCGAATAAATCCAAGATGCAGTTTTTTTAATTATTATTTCATTTATTAAGGGAAAACCCTATTGAGCATCTGTAAAGACACAGGTTGCCACTGGAGTCCTCTTCCACTCCTCCATGACGACATCACAGAGCTGGTGGATGTTAGAGACCTTGCGCTCCTCCACCTTCCATTTGCAGATGCCCCACAGATGCTTAATAGGGTTTAGGTCTGGAGACATGTTTGACCAGTCCATCACCTTTACCCTCAGCTTTTTTAGCGAGGCAGTGATCGTCTTGGAGGTGTGTTTGGGGTCGTTATGTTGGAATACTGCCCTGCGGCCCAGTCTCCGAAGAGAGGCGATCATGCTCTGCTTCAGTATATCACAATACATGTTGGCATTCATGGTTCCTCCAATGAACTGTAGCTCCCCAGTGCCGGCAGAACTCATACAGCCCCAGACCATGACACTCCAACCACCATGCTTGACTGTAGGCAAGACACACTTGTCTTTGTATTCCTCACTTGGTTGCCGCCACACACGCTTGACACCATCTGAACCAAATACGTTTTTTTCTTGGTCTCATCAGACCACAGGACATGGTTCCAGTAATCCATGTTCTTAGTCTGCTTGTCTTCAGCAAACTGTTTGCGGGCTTTCTTGTGCATTATCTTTAGAAGAGGCTTCCTTCTGGGACGACAGCCATGCAGACCAATTTGATGCAGTGTGCGGTGTATGGTCTGAGCACTGACAGGCTGACCCCCCACGCCTTCAACCTCTGCAGCACTCATACGTCTATTTCCCAAAGACAACCTCTGGATATGACGCTGAGCAAATTGCTCAGTGTGAGGTGATATGTGAAGGGGCAATACTGTGTGGGGTGATATGTGAAGGGGCAATACTGTGTGGGGGATGTATGAAGGGGGGGAAATACTGTGTCGGGTGATATGTGAAGGGTAGCAGTGCTGTGGTGGGTAAGATGTGAAGGGGATAAGCAGCTGTGCACAAAATGAGATGCTGCACAGAAAACGTGTAGGGGTACCATTGCCTCTCAAACGCACTGAAATGCAAGGTGCAATTTCCGGCACATGGAAATTGCATGGTACAAACGCACCATGCAGTTTCCATGCGGCTGCATTTTTAAAAAGGTGCCAGGACCTTTTCCCAGCAGAAAACGCAGGCACAGCAGCCCATTCAAATGAATGGACTGTCGTGCCTGCACACCTGGGCTGTGATGTAAAGAATCTGAGTCATCACACAAAACTGCGATTTGGACCTCTGCTGGAAGAAAATTTTACTAATCGGACCTCCATGAATTTTAATTCAATACCCCTGGTCTAGAGGAATCATATGATTTTTATTAGTCCTTTAGGAATTACATGGTATGAATTGGGGCATTTCATGCTCTTGGTTTCCTCAATCTTATGTGACCCTCAGCGAACATTGGTTGACCACCTGCCAGGTATGAGGAGACCCTATGAGGTCTAGTGGAGCACAGAGCCAGAGGACAGAAGAGATTGCAAGGTGGCTGGTAACATATGCGAGAACAGAAAGTCAGGTCTGAAAGTTCAATAAGTGAAAAAAAGATTTAAAAAAAAAAACATTTAAACTAAAGTGTAAAATAATTACGGTAAATTAAAATTATTTGTTCATACAATTAAAAGATTAATTTAGAACATTTATACAATTAACATTTATCTGAAATAACAAATATTTGATATTAACCTCAGTAGAAGTAGTAGTAATAATATAATAATGAGGACAATCATAATAAATATTACTACTACTATTGGGACTAAAGTCAGATATTTTATATTTCAGATAAATGTTTTAATAATTTTAAAATTACCTTTTGTAAACTATTTTACACCTAAGTTCTCTCTCTATAGATAGATATACACATTTTTTGTTGTTTAAAATTTTTGCACAAAAAAATGCTTTCATGATTCTTAATGGCATTTTGTAACTTTTTTTTTCTAATTCTGATGTCAAAAAGGAAAAAAAAAAAAAAAAAAAAAAGTGTCTTATTTTACAATTCTGGCTGAGCTCCTGTTGGGAATAGTAAATCTGGGACCCCCTGCGTGGTGGGAGAATATTGGAAAGCGCTGGGGGTTGAAGTTCACTGGTGATCCATTCATTGTGCCGGGAGCCGCATGACCTGCCCGCCAATGCAGCAGGTTAACCGACATCATTGAACACTGCTGCTAATTAAGGGCTCTTGTTTTTCGGCAGGAGCGGCGGATCGCCTTCTGCACTCGTACATGACTACGGCACAGGGAGTAGAAATTATCTTCTGATCAGCTCAGACAAGAGGACCCAGATGGTCTCCGCCAGGCCTCCTTCAGAATAAATAAGGTTTAATGGAAACGCGAGCCGACATCAGGTAAGGAAAAAAAATAAAAAAATAAAAAGGTCTGGCACTGACCTCTCTCTGCCAACGACACAGTTACAGAGACTTAATTCTTTTCCAAACGGGATAGAATACTACAGCTGTGAGGACCAAGATCTCATCATCCGGCATACAGAATAAAAAGAATGAATAGATGAATAAATCAGCAATCCACCAATTAAGATCTACAGTCCTGTTAGTTACAAAGACCTTCCTGCATATAATATATATATATATTTATATATACAGAAAATATAATAAAAGGGGGTTACAGTGCAGTAACCTCCTTGTGTTATATATTGATTATTTTGATGGTTTTGATTTTAGGAAGAATTTGGTTATGTGCATAGATAACCATTTTTACCTACTGGTGCTGTCCACCCCCTTAACTATATACAGTATGTATAAGAGATAAGGTGTGCTAGTGCCTGGAGATTTTAATAAATAAATATATATATATATATATATATATACACACACACACACATACACATATATATATATACATACATACATATATATACACACACACGCACAGTATCTCACAAAAGTGAGTACACCCCTCACATTTGTGTAAATATTTTATTCTATCTTTTCATGTGACAACACTGAAGAAATGACACTTTGCTACAATGTAAAGTAGTGAATGTACCTTTTGTATAACAGTGTAAATTTGCTGTCCCCTCAAAATAACTCAACACACAGCCATTAATGTCTAAACCGCTGGCAACAAAAGTGAGTACACCCCTAAGGCCCCTTTCACACTGGGGCGGGGAGGTGCGCTGGCGGTTTAGCGGTGCTATTTTTAGCGCCGCTATACTGTCGTTTTTGCAGCGATATTCGGCCGCTAGCGGTGCGGTTTTAACCCCCCGCTAGCGACCGAGAATCAGATGACGATCACATAGAAACAGACACACAGTCCGTTTCCATCCAATTGCCCCATAGAGAGCAGTGGGCTGTGTCCGTGTCCGCTCTGCATAGCGGAGCAGACACGGACCTATCATCCACCTGCTCAGCAGGGATCAGCAGAGAGATCCCCTGCTGAGAAGGCGGATCCACTTGGACGGATTCCACCCCCGTGTGAAAGGGGCCTTAAGCAGTCCCATACATGGGTTGAGTTTCAAAATAAATTGCTTACGAAAAACGTAACCAAGAATTTCCTTTTGAATTTCGCACCATTAGAGGGCTGCAGCTATGACCGATTTTGGTACGGCCATCGAAATTGGCATGTTGGAAATTTTTGGAAAAATTAACAATTTTCTAATCGATGATGGGAGAATCGTGCGAGAAATATAATCGACAAAGAAATGTGCATGGTAAGAAAAGATTCCCGGCCACGAAAATTATTTTCTGTAGCAACATGAGGTGACATTTAAGGCGTGGTTGGTCGAATTTCGAAATCAATGGTGGCACCATCGGATCACAAAACGCACAAAATTTCAGATTTTCGTAAGAAAAAACATTCAATGTTCAACCCATGTATGGCCGTGCTTAATTCTAGCTTGTCTAACCACTTCAGCCCTGGAAGGATTTACCCACTTCCTGACCAGGCCCTTTTTTGTGCGATAGCGCACTGCATCAATTTAACTGACAATTGCGCGCTCACGCGACAATGTACACAAACAAAATGTATGTCCTTTATTTCCCACTAATAGAGCTTTCTTTTGGTGGTATTTGATCACTTCTGCGGTTTTTATTTTTTGCGCTATAAACAAAAAAAGACTGGCAATTTTGAAAAACAATATTTTTTACTTTTTGCTATAATAAATATCCCCATTTTTTTTTTTTTTTTTTTTTTTTTTTTTTATAAAACTAATTTCTTCATCTGTTTGGGCCAAAATGTATTCTTCCACATATTTTTGGTAAAAAAAAAAAAAATGCAATAAGCGTATATTGATTGGTTTGCCTAAACGTTAAAGCGTCTATAAAATATTTATGGCATTTTGTATTATATATATTTTTTTTTTACTAGTAATGGCGGTGATGAGCGATTTTCAGCGAGACTGCGACATTGTGTCAGAACAGATCAGACACTTTTTTGGGACCATTGACATTTATACAGCGATCAGTGATATAAAAATGCACGGATTACTGTGTAAATGTCACTGGCAGGGAAGGGGTTAACACTAGGGGGCGATTAAGGGGTTAAATGTGTTACCTGGGAAATGTTTCTAACTGTGGGAGGAGGAGAGAGATCGCTGTTCCCGATACCCAAGGAACAGCAGATCTTTCCCTCTACTCCCCTGTCAGAACGAGGATCTGTCTGTTTACATTGACAGATCCCCGTTCTGGCTCTCTGTAGATCGATTGCTGGTGGCCGGCGGACATCGCGGCCGCCTGCCACGTGCATCGGCTCTGCGCGCCCCCCACAGCTCTTAAAGCGGCCGACGTACACCTACGGCGGTTGGCGCAGCCGTACCAACCTGCCGCCGCATAACGATGGTGGCTGGTCGACAACAGGTTAATTAAGCTTTGACAAAAAAAAAAAATCTGGAAGCCGATTGGTTCCTATGCGGAGCTGCACCAGATTTTGCACTCTCCAGGTTTAGTAAATCAACCCCATAGTGTCATAAATGTGAAAAAAAACAAAACATTAAATACTGTTTTTACCTTTTTTTTATCATCCTTTGTTGCATCTTAGTGCTTCTGATCGTCAGCCACTTTATGGAGCTGGTGAAACAGGGTCCATGGTTGTTATCCTCATCCTGGCTTCCCTGACCCAGGACAGGTAACCGTATAGGCGCGAAAACCAGCTCCAGGTGTCCGTTTCAATATATCACCTCCCCCCGTCAAATGAGGGTGCTGCCTCAGTATGCAAGACACATGTAGGTAGAAAAGGGATCCGTATGGCCGCACTCCAAAGAAATTCCTTTATTGAAACCAGGTCCATACAAAAATCAGGATACAATATAAACCACTGACGCGTTTTACACCACTCTCACTGGTGCTTAATCATAGCTGTGATTAGGCACCAGTGAGAGTGGTGTGAAACGCGTCAGCCGTCTGCATTTTATCCTGATTTTGTATGGACCTCGTTTGAATAAAGGAATTTCTTTGGAGTGCGGCCATCTGGATCCTTTCTCTACCTACAGGCAATCGTAAGTTCATATCATGTGGAAAGTTCTTTGGGTGTGTACAAGTTCCAGGTCTACGGGGCTAATCAGTGAAGCCAGGCAGTGAGGGAGCTTAATTTATGTGAATGTATAATGTATATGCAATGTGGTGCATACATTTGTGGCACTATATAAATACCTGTAATAAATAAATACCAGGTCCCCTTTAATAGTGTATAATTCCACACCAGACTCATCAATTTGTGCCTTAATGGGCCTGACTTTGTCCACCTCAACTCAGTCATTTGGAGGAACGTACACATACTTTTAGCCATAGAGTGTACTATGATCCGTGCATAAACATCAGATTAATGTGAGGATGGACAGCACACAGCGGGATCAATTAAGTCTCTCCTAAATTCCTTGAAGATCAGCCTGACAAAAGTCTTGTCTGATGAGTTTTGGGATTAGCACGTTCCTTACAGCCGCAGAAGTGTTACAATGAAAGGATAGATAGAACTCGTCTCTGGGAACTGGAAGGCGGTTTTCCACCCCATACGCAAGTTGTCCATTACAAGGACTTTTTACCAAAGTAGGTCTGCTGGATAAATGCATAGAATAGCTCTGGCTAAACATTAATGAGATAAAAGCTTTCCATCACGAAAGAAGTCCTTACTTTATTACGCTCTGCTTTTCATATACGTAGTCACCTTACCTTTGCTCCCCTGCCACTCTGTTCACCTGCCAGACTGAGGGGGGCAACCTGGTATTTCAGAGTATGTGAAGCATGTGGCTCTATCTCCTTTCTATCACGATAAAGCACTGGGTGCTAAGTGAACAATCCCCAGGCTGAGGGTCATCACATGAAAGGGGGGGGGGGGAGATCCTTAGCAATGTGTAAGCCTCAACCAGATCAACATTGAGCTTGCACAGGGCTACCACCCCCCCTCCACTGGGCAAACAGGATGACTGGGGAACAAAAAGCTGGTGATGGTGAGCATATGTAATTGAAGGAGACAGCATTTAAAGTGGTTGTAAACCCTTACAGACCACTTTTTGCTACAGGTAAGCCTATAATAAGTCTTACCTGTAGCTACCACGGATATCTCCTAAACCTGTATGGTTAGGAGATATCACCTGTATCAGCAAGTGCCGACGTCATCGGCACATGCGCACTGAAGCAAAGGCACGTTCGTACCGTTGCTTCAGCTAGTGTGCCGTTACCGGCGGCTCACGCGTGCATGCGCAGGAGTGACGTCATCGCCGTTTCGGCCAATCACAGCGCCGGAGCCTGAGATACCCGGAAGTAACTCTGGAAGCGATGTAGCCGGCTGGAGTGGTGTACTAGGACCGCTATGGGGGCTTCGATCTAAGGTGAGCATTTCATATTGAACTAGTATGCTATGCATAGACACATAGCAAATGGATAGTCTTCTGCTAACCCTTTCGCTGCCAGGACTGTTCTAGCGTTTTATGCACACATGCAAAAATCATTTTAAGCTTGAAGATTAATTAAAACTCCTAAACAGTATATAATATTTTAATCACTTCCTGCCCAAGGTACGTCATATGACGTCATGGACTTTGAGTTGGTATATCTGAATGATGCCTGCAGCTACAGGCATCATCCAGATATCATTTTTTTCCACCAGCGATTCTGTGCACCCTAAGAACAGTTCAGCCACTTGATCGTTCTTACAGGTGGCGGGAGGGGACATCCACCCCTCCCACGCCTTTCGGTGATTCTTCCGGCTCACCCGTGCGATCGGTGAGCCGGAGAACGAATCGGTCGCCACTGGAAGTTGATCATAGAGATTTCTGGAGGCCAGATGGTCCCCAGTCATCTCTATGACCCTCGGAGGCCCGAGCAGCGTTGTTATGACATCACGTCCGGGCCCGATGGAAGTAAACAATGCTGAGGACGCGTCTGGAAATGCAGAGAGATTTGTTTTTTTTTATCTCAGCCTTTCCAGCCTGGAGGAGAGATGTGGGGTCTTATTGGGGGAAAATCGCGCTGACCCGTGACCAAACACTATGACAGTGATGAAATAAAATGACCAAAAGAACATAAGATCTACTAAATAAACAATAAAATCAAATGTATACAAAAGAGATTAAATGATGTGCTGTGATCTATATCAAATAAGTATAATCCATATAGTATAAATTAGTCCATCACAAAGATCCTTAAATAAATCCTTATAAGTGACACCAGTGCTCCGTGAAAATTCATATAAGTTGTTGTGTCCGCATACATCTGTGACTTTCCACCACCAAATAGCAGGATTTCTCCTTACCAGCTATATATGCCCCCCCTGACAGAGGGTCAATTTAGGCAGAAATCAAAATGTATCTCCCACAAATCACCGCAGCACACAACACATAGGATTCCTAGGATGGCGTCCTCCGATTTCCATCAATGGACACGTGAATATAAAAAGAATGGAACACACTACACATAGTGCGTTAAACTTTCTAAAATTTATTCCATTAAAATAAAGATACACTTACAATTGTGCAGTTCAAAAATTCGCCTGTATTACGTCTGGTGTGCCGGCCGTAGCACATTCAACAGACACCCGTCCTTGTCGGAAGTGATAGAGGTGACGTCAGTGCGTCGCTCCGCCCTACGTCCGTTTCGTAAAACCTTACTTCTTCCAGGGGCACATGGTGAACTTGGTGTTGAGTTATTCACTCTACGGTCAACACAAAGGACAAGGGGGCACTCTTTACGTCTAGAGGAAAAGAGATTTCATATCCAAATACGGAAAGGTTTCTTCACAGTAAGAGCTGTGAAAATGTGGAATAGACTCCCTGCAGAGGTGGTTCTGGCCAGTGCATAATATAACTGGGTACTGACATTTATAGGTAAAGTTGATCCGGGGAAAATCCAATTGCCTCTCGGGGGATCAGGAAGGAATTTTTTCCCCTTCTGTAGCAAATTGGATCATGCTCTGCTGGGGTTTTTTGCCTTCCTCTGGATCAACTGTGGGTATAGAATTGGGTATATGGGATTGTACGATATTTTTTATTTTATTTTATTTTATGGTTGGACTAGATGGTCTTTTTTTCAACCCTACTAACCATGTAACTATGTAACTATGATTTTAAGTACCGAAGTTTGGCACCATTCCACGAGTGTGCGCAATTTTAAAGTGTGACATGTTAGGTATCCATTTACTCTGCGTAACATCATCTTTCACATTTTACAAAAAAATTGGGCTAACATTCCTTTTTTTATTTTTTATTAATGAAACAGTGTGTTTGAAAAATCACTGTGCAAATACTGTGTGAACTAAAAAGTTGCAACGACTGCCATTTTATTCCCTAGTGTCTCTGCTAAAAAAACATATATAATGTTTGGGGGGGGGGGGGTTCTGAGTAATTTTCTATAAAAATAAAAAAAATTATGATTTTTACATGTAGGAGGAAAGTGCCAGAATTGGCCCGGATGGGAAGTGGTTAAAAAATTAAGACCATGGATAATAAAACTACAGGGGGTCCCCGGGTTACGAACCCGTTAGGGACTTTCCTCCTGTTTGTAATGCGTACATGTTCGTAAGTCGGCCGCGCATGCGCAGAACGACAATTACGGACATTTCTGACATTTTCCAAGGCTCCGTCTGGCCGCGCATGTGCAAAATGGCAGATGGTCCGCGCAGAACAGCAGAGGGTCCCCGCAGCACCCGGTTCATAAGTAGTGGTGGTTCGTAGGTCGGGCGTTCGTAAGTCGGGGACCCCCTGTATAGAAGTTCCAAGTTTTTAGGTCACACAATATTAGCTGAACGATTTATCAAGCATAAAATTTTTGTAAAAATACACTTGACAATTTTGAATGAAAACCCTGATGCCGCGTACACACGGCCGTTTTTCTCGTCGAGAAAAAATAATTTTTTTCCTTTCAACGAGAAAAACGATCGTCTGTGGGCTTTATGTCGTTTTTCTCGACGAGAAAAACGGCATTAAAAACGACGAGAAAAATTAGAACATGTTCTAATTTTTCTCGTCGTTTTTGTCCGACATTTTTCCCGCGGCAGTTTTCCCATAGGGATAACACTGCCGTGGAGCCCACAGACGGTCGTTTTTCTCGACAAGAGAAAAAACAACGTGAAAAACGACCGTGTGTGGGGAACAAGCCGTTCCCTCGTTTTTAATGACATTATTATAATGATCGTGTGTACGCGGCATGAAAATGTTTTTCCATTACCATACGTAATTTCAGGATGCACATGTGCCTTACTTAAAGTATGATTTTTTCCCCAGAAAGAAAACCACATTCAGTTGGAATGTATTTTGTACAAAAAAATACAAATCTCATCCATTTGACCCTATTCGCTATTAGAAAATCAAATGAAAATCAAATGAACATTCTAAATACAATTTTTTTCCCAAGGAAATTCTATTGGTGTATGGACAGCTTGAAACCCTTTTTGACCACTAGATTTCCTTTCTAGATAGGTTGATGTTGGGACTGTCTCTGCCTGTGGCTGCTTCTTATTCCTCACCTAAACAGAACACTGGGACCAAAGCATGGTTAGAGCAGAAGCAGGTTCAACCGATGTTGTGAGATAGGAGGACTCTTGCAAGCACATCAGACCATTTACAGAGGTCTATAGCCTCGTACACACAATGGGAATATCGGACGAACGATCATCATTTTTTCGAACGACAATAGGTTACTAAAGTTGCAAAAATTCTTGTATGACAGAATACAACTTCGGAAGTGATGTACAGTAATGTATTGGATTGGATTGTAATGTATACTTTTATTTCTGAACATGAGTGGCCGTGGTCTTTTTTACGGATGAATCCTGTACTGATTATACGAAAATCACACGTTCTGTTATCATACGAGAAAATCTTTTGTGCTTGTCCCTTCAGATATTTTTGCATAAACTGTCATGATTGGCTCTTCAAACCTGATTACTAATGATCAGATCATCAGACGATCCCCCCTGAAAGTGGTATTTCTCATCCGATTTTCTTATTGATATAGGACTGAAGCAAAAAAAAATAAGGGCTGGTATGACTAGGTAAACAGGCAGATAGAGAGTTAACAACTCAGTCAGGAGATAGGAGGTTACATTCCAGGACTGGTGGACTTGAAGGATTAGGAGGCACTTCTATGTGGTATAGGTGGGATTAAGGAGTATTCCATGCAGTTTGAACTCAATGGCCAAAGAAGAAACTTACCCCACTCCCATCCAGATGCCTGGATTGGCATTCTTCGTTTGTTGTAGTGGCTCGGTGGTTGGGATATTTGGAGGCCTTCTAAAGTAACAGAGATATTGCATAGGTCGGACGCATCTATGGTATGGAGGTCATCAGTAAAACTCCAGTTAACAGAGGTTTAACTGGCCGAGTCGGCATTTTGGGTTCTTCAGTGCCTTCAAAGATCAGCAACCTTGAGTATAGTTTATCATTGAAATTATTATGTTTCTGTTTAAAGGAATGCTTTATATTGGGGAATATGTTAATAAATGGCCGCTACAGTCAATTTTCCCTCCAAATGTGTCGTCTAGTTATTCTAGAACAGGTGGTAAAAGGGGTAGGGGTCGTAGCGGTTGTATGGAATTTTTTGGGCGCTGACATCTGTTTTACCATAGTCATGTGTACTAGGCATCAAGCCTCGTACACACGGCCAAGATTCTCGTCTGACGAGAATCTTGACAAGAAACTTGTCCCGGCAGAGTGTACACACGTACGATTCAAAAGAAACGCCGTTCTTTTGAATGGCACGCACGCGGTGACGTCATCGACTACGACGAGCGTGCACTCGTCACATTCGATGCCGTCGCCGCCATCTTGCTACACCCTATGCCTAGGAATCTAGTCATTTCGAGCATGCGTGGGTTTCCACAGTGACAGGTAAGTGTACACACGCTCGGGTTTCTCGTCGAGAAACAGGCTGACGAGATTCTCGACGAGAAAAAAGACCGCAGGTCGTCTTTTTTCTCGTCTGGGAATCTGGCCAGTTTTCTTGACGAGAAAGCTGAAACCCGCGTACACACAGCCGGAGAAAAACGGTCGTGTGTACGCGGCCTTAGGCTAGCTCTCGTCTGTCATTACAAAGGGAGTTTCTTTTCTCTGACAGTACCAGAAGCAGTTTTGCTTTTTCCTTCCTCTGGACCAGAACTGGTGGAGTTTGCACATGGTTTAACTTAATGGAGGTTTGTCTTTTATTTCAACCTTGCTAACTACTACAGTACCTGTGAAATGTGATTCTACTCCCTCCGCTGTCCTCACTTCACACAGACAGCAGTAAGGACACACAGAATCATCTTGTCAGCACTTTCCTACAACTCCCTTTACAGGGAATCGCAGGGCAATTCACACAAACATTTATAACACATCAATAATTATTGAATTATGGAGTTAAAGGACTTAAAATCTGACAGATCACAGACGGTGAAAGGGTCAAGTTGGCCAAAAGGTGACAGAATCCTGTTAACATTTCTGCTGCAAAATGGCTATTTCTGTAATTAGCTTGGGCTAAACAACTTCCAGAGGGCTGATAGAAGCAGGGGAATTTAAAGAACAACTCCACTGAGTTGGTGGTCTCATTCAATCTGACATTTTAAAGAGAAAGTGCAAATTGCAGTAATCCAAAGTGACCTCAGCAATGAGTTGGTACATACAATGCTGTGAAAAATTATTTGCCCCTTTCTGATTTATTTTTTATTTTTTGCATATTTGTCACATTTAACCACTTTCATCCCCTTCCTTCCCAGGCCAATTTTCAGCTTTCAGCGCTCTCGCACGTTTGACAATTGCGTGGTCATGCAACACTGTACCAAAATGAAATTTTTATAATTTTGTTCACACAAATAGAGCTTTCTTTTGGTGGTATTTAATCACGACTCAGTTTTTTATTTTTTGCGATGTAAGCGGGAAAAAGAGCGGAAATTTGGAAAAAAAAACAATATATCTTCTTTCTATTCTAAAAAGAAATCCAATAAAATCTAATTTTGTCATAAATTTTAAGCCAAAATGTATTCTGCTACAAAAAAAATCCCGTTAAGTGTATAATAATTGGTTTGTGTGATCACGGACAGAGGTACACAGATGATCATGTACAGATGTGTGCAGGTGATCACGGACATGTGTGTGTGCAGATGATCATTGGGACATATGATTTTACTGTCACATATGTGGGGGACAGGTGTTTTTTACTGTGTGGGGACAGTGTTTTGGGGACTTTGTATGTTTACATTGTATTGGGACATGTGTAGGGACACTAGGCTGGTGATCAGTGTGTAAAAAGCTGTAAAAAACAGCTCATACTCACTGATCACCAGCCGGGTGCAGAGATCTGCTCTCCTCTCCTCACTGACAACTTCCGTGTGAGAAGAGGAGAGCCAATCGCCTAGCAACCGGCTCTCTATTTACATCACATGATGGCTGTGATTGGACACAGCCGTCATGTGATCAGGAGGGCCAATCACAGAGCCCTCCTGGCAATCGGAGATGCCCTTTGTCCGGGTGACACAAGCCCATCGGGATCGTGCCGCTGCGCAGGGCGTGCGCGTTCCCCCTCCTTCTGAGGGACGTTCCTGAAAGTCCACTCAGGAGGAGGAAGCACCCACCCGGCCATATATATGCAGTGGCTGGGTGGGATGTGGTTAAATGACTCAAACAAATTATATTATTACACAAAGATAACCCGAGTAAATACAAAATGCAGTTTTTAAATGATGGTTTCATTTATTAAGGCAAAAAAGCTGTCCTAACCTGCCTGGCTTTATGTGAAAAAGTAATTGCTCCAAAACCTATTAACTAGTTGTGCCATCCTTGGCGGTGGCACAACCAGTTAGCAACAGATAGCCGATCCCTGCAAACATAGAAAGAAGACCGGGTGAAGATGGAAGCGCCTTCAGCAGTGACAGCACGCCACTGGAGGGCTTAGTTTTCAGGCAAGTCTAGCATACTGTGCTAGTATGCGATGCACACCATGAGCAGACAAAAGGGAAGACCCTCAGTGCAGTACTAAGCCAGAGAGAAGCCCCCACCCAGGCTCATTTATATATACTCATTGACCTCTGAAATCTCAGTTGTAGCAAGGCAGACAAGGCATGCACGTGGGAGTGACGTCAACGCCAACTAGGCCATTCAGATAGTCAAAGCCTGCAAACCAGGAAAGAAGACCAGGTGAAGATGGAAGCTCCTTAAGCTGTGACTGCGCGCTGCTGGAGGGCTTCATTTTCAGGTAAGTCGGACTTAAACTGCCCGAGCCCCAGTTTTTTTGGGATGCGGTTTGCTACCGCTTTAAGAACAGACAATGTAAACTGTTAATCAAACTGTCAGTACTAAATAGCTTCTCATAGCCACCAATCAGATTCACAACTCTAAGGCAAGATGTGACACAAGAGAGAGAGAAAGGAAAGTGCACATCAGAGGCTTTAAGAAGCAAACCCACCCAGTCCATCTTTGGGGGGGGGGGGAGATCAGGAACTAGGCTAAATTGTATAGTATTGAACCTAGATTAAGGTCAACTAAATTTGATGTTACCTAATTGCTGTTACTCAAAACCCCAGACACAGGACTTCCACAGTAAACTAAAAGTGATAATGATAATCTGATCTGAATTGTTTATTCCGAACCGTCTATAAACACCAAACCATCATAGGCACAAAAAAGAGAAGACCCTCAGTGCAGTACTAAGTTCAAATGAAGCCCCCACTTCGGCTCATTTAAAGATACTCATTGACCTCCAAAATCTCAATCAAAGCAAGGCGAAAAGATGCCGTAGTGGCTGTTTTCATTACATTCCTGCTCGAATATTGGTGCCTGGAGTTATTCTGCAGTAAACGTCAGTCTAATCTGAAGCTTTTCTAAAGTCTGTTCCCCTAATGCTTTAAAAAAAAAAAAAAGTGGTGGCATAATTCCAACCTCCAAGTTAACACCTTTCAACATGCTGGGATGATCATTGGGCTACCCCGAGGGGGGATGGACTTGCATTTCATACTTTCAGAGACTTGTTTTTGCTCTTTTTTCAGTTGGCTTGCAGTATCACTGTGCATCTAACATCTTCATTCACACCATTCCCCTATGTAATCCTTCATGTAAGTTGCAGGAGTAAAGCCCTGTACACACGATCGGTTTTACCGATGAAAACAGTCCGATGGACTTTTTAAAATCGGACAAACTGATCGTGTGTGGGCCCCATCAGTCTTTTTTCCATCGGTGATTAAAAATAGAACATGTTTTAAATTTATCCGATGGAAAGAAAAAAAACGATAGCAAATTCCGATCGTCTGTGTGGAACTCCATCTGAGTAAAAACCCACGCATGCTCAGAATTAAGTTGACGCATGCTCAGAAGCATTGAACTTAATTTTTCTCGGCTCGTCAGAGTGTTTTACGTCACCGCGTTTGGGACGGTCGGATTTTCGACTGATGGTGTGTAGGCAAGACTGATGGAAGTTAGCTTCATCGGAAATCCAATGGAAAAATCCATCGGATTTTATTCCATCGGAAATCCGATCGTGTGTACAGGGCATTAGGGTGACAGGTGCTGCAGGAGATAGAAGGTTCCCAAACCCTTGTCCTTAGAAAGAATCTTTCAATCTCTACTTCGAATGAGCGATCTGTCAGGATATAAAGATGGGAGATGCCACTGCGGACATGATTTATTAATTTTTTTAAAGGAGGTATCGGGTGCTGGACTCTTTTATCTATCAATAAGGGAGTAATGGTTGGGCTTGAAGACTAAACCTTGGCAGTTCTAACATATACCGGTAACTGGCCCACTTACAAAAAAGGTAATGGCCTTCCCTGGAAAATCCAAATGAAAACAATAAATAAACTTGTCGTCTTAAGAGACCATAATCATTTATTGCTGATAAAATTAGGATAACAGGAAGATAAATGTATGTTGGGGCGAGACAATTCCATCCATCATTACGGCTTGAATGAGAAATTAAAACATTAATATGAGACTGCACAAGTGTCTCAAGCACATGTCCAATGAGACCAATAATGCTCCTTCTTTGACATAGCACACTTTCCAGGAGCTTTTATAGAGTCCTATAGGAAGGTTCTTTATTTTTAATTCAAGCCCTGATGGAGGGGGATTGTTTGATGCCCAAGACACGTTGGCTAACTTATCTTCTTGTCTCAAATTTATCAGCAAAAGAGGTTTATAGGTTCTCAAAAAAGATGGCTGGCTGGCACTCTTTTTTACAATTTCACTTGTTTTTCTTAAGAGTTATTCAACTTTTACCTTTTTTTTTTATTACAACTGAATGAGCAAATTCCAGGTTTGCTGTAAAGAACAGCAGTGTGCTTATCATTGTATGGCCTTCCAAATAGCCAAAATGTACCGCATGTCACACAACTCTATATTATGTGTAGACAACTTAGCCAAACACGGTACGAGCACATAAATTAAATATGTCCTATATGTTTTATGTGTGAAATGTTAGTTACTAAAATTATGTTATATGTATATTAATTAACACATATTCGGTTTCATATAGTTTACCCTTTCTAGTTGTCTGGGTCCTGAGGAAGTACATTTTTGTCAAAACACGCTGACCCTACAGGCACTAGGAAAGCCCTCTCATCTATACTAAGCTGTCACCATCTGATGCCTTGTACACACGATCGGATTTTCCATCGGGAAAAACTTGACGGATTTTTCCGACGGAATTCCGTTCAAGCTGTTTTGCATACACACTGTCACACCAAATTCCGACCGTCAAGAACGCGGTGACGTACATGTTCTCTTTCTAAATTCCGACGGAAAAAAGTCCGATGGGGCACACACACAATCGGAATATCCGATGAAAAAATTCCGTCTGACTTTTTTCATCGGAAATTCCGATCATGTGTACAAGACATGAGTCTATATATGAAAAAGTACCTGCTATTGGGGCCGAGAGGGTGTTGCTTCTCTTTTACATATGTGATAAATTATATATCATTGTTTTTATTCTTTTCTTTTAACTTTGTATAAATAAAGAATATACAATTTTATCTTATGGTTTGTTGTCTCCTATGCTGTGCCAGTATAGTCCCTGCTCATAGGCAACGGGAGAAATCTCCTGCTGATTCCTGTCACAGATAACAGTTAATTGTTACCATGTAATAATATCATTACTTAGGTCTAGTCCTAAAAGTGAAACCATCTTAGCATTTGGTATGTCTGTAATTTTTGGACATATTGTAAAAAATATATTTGGGCTTAGCGATTCAGCATTGAGGACAAGAAACATCCAAATACCATTTACAAGTGGTAAAGGTCCACCTGCCAGTCATGGAGAATTTGACTGAAGTCGTCTACCGTAGATGACACTTGGGACTATTCTGACATTCTATTACTAACTATTAGACACATACCCTTATATATTGGTATCACGTACTGTATTGCTGGGTATATTGGAACATTGTCATTTCATGCAAATTGCAATGTTATGAGGATAGTAGATGTGCTTGTGAAGATAACATTGGCCTTGTAGGCATGACACTTAGACCTTACCAACTAAAAAAAAAACTGTCTTCTCCTTCTAAAGCCAATCAATTCATAAGGGACTGATGACGTCACAGAGACATAGGCCACAATTATGTCACTTCCTCCAAGTAAACTGACTGGCTGAAAATAGGTTCAGCCAACAAAATGGCAGCCCCATGCAGTGTATGAGTGACAGTCACACTTTTCATTCCCAGCTAGATAAATAAAATGCCCCATTTTAAGAAATAGCTCTGGCACATATCAATGCTAATAGATAGAAAGGGATTAACAATTAAGAATGGGAAGTACATTATCATTGATCCCCAGCAGAAAGACCGCAGATCAATAAACAAACTAATCTGTAAATGCGCCTCATTGAATAAATCCTGTCAGGCAAAAACTGCTAAAGTGTCATTAGCGGATATCACAGCCTGCCGATCGGATATTTTATTTGCTCGCGGCTGCTAAAGAAAAAAATCTTTTGGAAAGAGATTAGCCAGGATTTAAAATTTGCTGAAGTTCAATACTGATCTAATGGCATACTCAATTAAAGAAACATTTCAAACAGGCATGTCTAGGGAGATCCCAGGCCCACACACTAAGTTTGTGCTGGTGACACTAACTCCCAATCCAATCTATAGCCGACAGTAATGGGGAGATGAACACAACGTGGGGAGATGGACACATCGTGGGGAGATGGGCACAACGGGGGGAGATGGGCACAACGGGGGGAGATGGGCACAACGGGGGGAGATGGGCACAACGGGGGGAGATGGGCACAACGTGGGAAGATGGGCACATCTTAGGGAGATGGGCACAACGTGGGGAGATGGACACAACGTGGGGAGATGGACACAACGTGGGGAGATGGACACAACGTGGGGAGATGGACACAACGTGGGGAGATGGACACAACGTGGGGAGATGGACACAACGTGGGGAGATGGGGGGGGAGGCGGGGGCATACAGAGCTATGCCACAAACTTAACAAAGGTTTCTATCTATCATGTAATGGAAAGGACATGGCCACTGAATAACCAGGATAGTTTTATTCAGAAGTAATTTACATTGCAATAAATTCTCTGAAGCTTTATAAGGCCTCCTGAACACTGGGCATTTGAATTTCTCCTTTGAACACCTTTCACTTGTGGCAGGAAAAAAAAGGCGTTTAAAAAACGTGTCTAAAGCCCAGTATTTTGTTGCGTTTAGGTGCGTCAAGCATTTGAGCGTTTACGGATTCTATTGTCCAGAATATTCATTTATGAATGAACGAACACTCAAACTCAAAATGCATCTAGCGTTTACGCGCATTTAGATGTGTTTACAAGGGTTTTTTCTGCCCAAAAGCTCCTCTCCTGAATATGCTAGTGGTGGGTTTTGCAGCCTGTAAACACTCCTCTTCTGATACACCTTGAACCCGGTCTTTCCAGCGATGGGGACGAGCACACCAGCTCCAGCCGGCAACTCGCGTCCTGATTGAATAGATTGTTAGGAGAGCAGGCATTGGCTCACACTGCTGTCAATCAAATCCAATGATGCGGGAGCCAGGGGGTGGGGCCGAGTCCTGCTGTTTGTGTCAATAGACGCAGCAGTGGGACACGGAAGCGCGTCCGCACGAGTGCCCCGAGGGAGAGCGGCTCTCCATGGGGGCACTTGAGAAGAGGAGGAGCCAGGAGCGCTGAGGGACCCCAGAAGAGGTGGATCGGGACCACTCTGGGCAACAACCTTGCACAGAGGAGGTAAGTATGACATGTTTGTTATTTTAAAAGAAAGAAAAAAAAACAAAGCTTTACATACCCTTTAAAAGCCTATGTGTGCATGGACATATAGGCTAACACAAAGGTGCTTTTACAGGCTGAAAAAAAAAAGCCCTGTGTGCATGAGCTGTAAAGTGCATTGAGCCATTCATAAAAGTCCCTGCCAGGAAAAGAGCTTACACTCTAAAGCCTGATACACACAGAGATTTTTTTGTTCAACCCAGCATGATGAGGGCCTCCCAGAGGGGGGTTATCTAATGTGGGGAGGAGCTGCAAGAGCCGCCGTGGGACCCCAGAACAGGTGGATCGGGGCCACTCTGTGCAAAACGAACTGCACAGTGGAGGTAAGTATGACATGTTTGTTATTTAAAAAAAAAAAAAAAACGGGAACCTTTAGTGTCACTTTAAGCCTTACTTACAGAACAGTGATCTGCCTTGTTTACGCCGTTCTGCCTGTGTCCTGAACAATCAACTGGTTCCGCCAGACTTCAGGTCCACGGGACCCACTAATCAGCTCCTGCTGTATAGAATTACAGTGGGAGCGAGCCTACGGCGGTACGCACTCGCACCCGATTCCCAGAAATGCAGGATCCTGTGCAGCACGGCTGCCCTGTGGCAGTAAAAGTGCTATAGGGTGGCAACTGGCTAAAAGAAACCCTGCAGCTTCACAGCCGGTTTCCTACTGTGCATGCACAAAGTGCACTGCGCATTGTGAACTGGCTGGCTGCAGGGGAAGGAGGTGGGGCTGAACATCTAGCTGAGTTCACCGTAGTGAAGTGGGAGGGGATACCTGTCAAAAAACAGGTACCAAAACTAGCAGGATTCAAGCCTCTGCGGGGGCGCCAGTGACACTCGGAGCCGTTGGGAAATACTCGGAAACACTCCGTTCTCGAGGGTTTCCGAGTGCAGCTGAGCAGTCTCTGAGTATTTCTGAGTCTCTCCGGCGCCCCCCCACACCTCTGGCCACATATATATTGCATGCCATAGAAGTCAATGTGGAACAAATTATTTTCGTTTCCATTGACTTCTATGGGGAAACTCGCTTTGATATGCGAGTGCTTTGGATTACAAGCATTCTCCTGGAACGGATTATGCTCGTAATCCAAGGTTCCACTGTAAATGTATTTTTCGTAAAATAGATTTGTGTGCTCAAATTTCCCTCTCTGAAACTCCAGGGTCAAAATCAGATTACAAACATGGAAATCTAGCGTTCCGCCTTGCTGAGTCTCAGTGCATTCTTCCATCATACTCCCCCAGAGAGTCGCCGCTAATGAGGAAACTTTCATATCTCCCCCATAGAGCGCTGCAAAATTGAAGGCAAACAACGCACCTACATATGATAAAACCCAAATCTAACAAGGTCAGGCCAGACCGAGCCAGGCCTAAGTGATGGTAATTTTTTTGAAACATTGAGAGGTTTGTTTCCTAGCCGAGCCACAATCTTAACACAAGCGGGAACGTCAACTGCAATCACAGGGATGCAGGCGAGTGAAATAATGGGTGTCAGTGTGTTCTGTGTGGCTTGTGCGAACACGGCTCACCATCGTGAAACTCAATACGGGCAATCAAGCTTTTAATACGGCACACTCCCAGCTAATCCTAGCAATGTAGGTTTTTTTTTTTTTTCTGGGTAGCAAACAAATATAAATTGGAAGCAAAATGTTTGCCTGTTTCCTGAAATTAGGCAGAGGGAGCCGCAACAATATGGAGACAAAGTGAAGAATGAGGAGCACTGCTCTCCTCCTGCAGCCCCAAGAGGAGAACGTATAGAAGATTTTACTTAGAAACCCTTTTCCTGTGCCATGGAAAGGCTCTGCCACACACTCTGAGCATTGGGCACCGCACACAGCATGGCTACATTTTTGTCATTTGAGTTTTGGACATTGGTGAAAAGGATAACACCTCTGTCATGTTTATACACTATATTACCAAAAGTATTGGGACACCTGCCTTTACACGCACATGACCTTTAATCGCGTCTTAGGCCCCATGTACACGGGACGCTGCTAAACGGACGTTCAGAGGCAGTTGGGTGCTTTTTTTCAACTGCCCCTGAACTCATTCAATGTTATCCTATGTGACCATGTACACAGTGTCTCGTTTATTGCCGTTTTTAGGCAGTTGCATTTAACAGCATTTCTTTGAAAGCAAAAAAATGGGTTCAGACGCAGAAGATTTCCACGTTTCAGACGCCAAACGTGGCTAAACACGGTACCCGCGTTTTCGTTTATAAGCATTTTTAAAAGACAAAAATATGATGGAAAACGATGAAAAAATATTTAAAAAAAATTGTTTAAAATGTTTTAATTACTTGCGATGATTCATAGACCATACATAAAAAATCTATAATAAAAAAATTGCCCCAAAAAAATGTTATATATTATAAAAAAATGGAATTAACGTTTAAATTTGCATAATTTAGACCAAATATTTTTATTTTAAAAAGTAATTAAAAAACAAAAATAATACCATATACAGCTTTAAAAAAATATATAAATATATTAATCAATATTTTTTTTTTATAGATTTTAAAAAATGTAATTAAAGTGGAGGTCCACCCTGAATTTTTTTTTACCCTAAAATTCATTAAAAAAAAATAATATTTTTTATTCTCACCTGAAATGCCCGTTGCTATGCGGAGCTCCCCTAATCTGCCTCTAATGTGCCTCTTCCTTATCCTCGGATTGAGAACTTCCGTTTCCTCTTCTTGTGAA
Organism: Rana muscosa; assembly: GCA_029206835.1. Lineage (NCBI taxonomy): Eukaryota > Metazoa > Chordata > Amphibia > Anura > Ranidae > Rana > Rana muscosa. The sequence goes on along the minus strand of CM055117.1, from coordinate 65,937,835 downwards.
TGGGAATGGGGCGCGCTGCCTTCTGGGAACTGTGTGTATCCCAGGAGGCAGCCGCCCATTCACAAAGCGCCGTGCGAGCGGCGCATGCGCAGTAGGAAACGGGCAGTGAAGCCGTAAGGCTTCACTGCCTGTTTCCCTTAGTCAGGATGGAGGAGCGGGGACCTGCCAGCACCGATCGATCGCCGTCAGGGGACCGACATCTCGGGCGAGTAGGAGAGGTAAGTGTCCTTATTAAAAGTCAGCAGCTACACTGTTAGTAGCTGCTGACTTTTAAAAAAAAATAAAAAATCTGGGCGGACCTCCGCTTTAACATTTGCATAAAATAGACAAAAAAAATTTTTTTCAAAAAATAAAGGAACGACAAAAATATTACATCTGTACATCTATAGATATATATATATATATATAAATATGTGCCCATACCTGATTGTCACCAACAGACGTTCCTCTGGTGACACACTCTTCCTCATGTTGGTGTCCATGCCTGTCAGATTGGGTCGTAGTTTTTCTAGTAGAAGATCAAATGTGGCAATGGACATGCGTGTGAAATGAAAAAATTTGTCGGGGTAGGTACGCAGCTGTACATACGTTTGAAAAATATCCTACAGACATTCGCTGCGCAATCAATGGATGGGTCCAATAGCGACGAACTCTGACTTTGAACCTCGCACGCAATTTTCTACGTTGTTCTAGCCTCATCAAGAGCAACGTCAGGAGCATTTCCTCACATATGCTCATTATGGGATCCATTGCAAAAAAAAAGCACAGAAATAGAGGCAAATACAAGTATACAGAGCTGCTCTCGCTGCTGCTGCTACTCACTCTGGTCAAAATGGCTGAAATTGTTAAAATAACAATGTTAAACGCGGCATGCAAACGCGGCAAAACGGGCGTTTCTGAACACCAGTTTCAAGCCTAAAAAAAAAAAATTTTTAGAGGAGTTTGCACCAGCGTCCCGTGTACATGGAGCCTTAGTCCGTAGGGTTCAACATTGAGTTGGCCCACCCTTTGCAGCTATAACAGCTCCAACTCTTCTGGGAAGGCTGTCCACAAGGTTTAGGAGTGTGTCTATGGGAATGTTTGCCCATTCTTCCAGAAACCCATTTGTGAGGTCAGGCACTGATGTTGGACGAGAAGGCCTGGCTCCCAGTATCTGCTCTAATTCATCCCAAAGGTGTTCTATCGGGTTGAGGTCAGGACTCTGTGCAGGCCAGTCAAGTTCCTCCACCCCAAACTTGCTCATCCATGTCTTTATGGACCTTGCTTTGTGCACTGGTGCGCAGTCATGTTGGAACAGGAAGGGGCCATCCCCAACTGTTCCTACAAAGTTGGGAGCATGAAATTGTCCAAAATGTCTTGGAATGCTGACGTCTTAAGAGTTCCTTTCACTGGAACTAAGGGGCCAAACCCCACCCCTGAAAAACCCAACCCCTGAAAAACAGCACACCATGGGAATGTTTGAACCAGGGGAGGGCTGGGCCAGGGGGCAAGGTGGCAATTGCCTCCCAGGCCGCCCTAACTTATGTTCAAAATGGCTGGCAGACGCTGCCCGCTACCATTTTCTTTTTTATTCTGGTCTAGGAAGTAGGGCCGGGGGCATGGCCATGGCGGCCGACCACTAGCTGTTGCATTCCGGGAGTTGTAGTTCAAGCTTCCGGAGGGTGGAAAACACAGCAGCGCAGAGGAAACTACAACTCGGAATGCAGGGCTGCAGGGCTGGGCGCTGGCTGCAACTTGACCCCAGGATCAGGAGCGTTACCGCCCCAGGAGACCGTGGCGTGCAAGGACCTGCTGAGCTGAGATCGCTGTGGTGAGAGACCCTGACACCCCTAGCTGACCCCCCATCTCCCCCACCATACACCCCATGTAACCTGCCCCAGTGATCAGGCTTCATTGATGGGCACTGGAGTTGGCTGCACTGATAAGCACTGGTGAGGCTACATTGAAAAACCAGGTGGGCCATGGATGGTGAGCTGATTCGGCGGTTCAGTGGGCCACTTGACTGGACTTGCCCCCCAGGCCTAAGGCTACCAGCCCTCCCCTGGTTTGAACATTCTTCCAGAAACGCATTTGTGAGGTCAGGCACTGATGTTGGACAAGAAGGTCTGGCTCGCAGTCTCCACTCTAATTCATCCCAAAGGTTTGTCCACTGGTCCAAATCATTTGGTGGATTGGGGATTATGGCTCGGGGTTGTTTTTCAGGGGTTGTGTAACTGCAGCTCACACAGCAACATTTTTTTTTCTTTTAGGATAAAGGTTTTACATGACTAAAAAAAAAGCTGATCATTGTAAGCAGTGGTAAATGGTTTATCTCAACACTCTTAACGGAATAATTTGCAGGACAGCTTGTTCTGTTGAAAAACAACACATTTCCTGGTCAGATCACCAGGTGAAAATTAGAGGCTGTAACCCTAAAAAAAATAAAAAATCATGCTCCTGTCCCTTTAAGGTACGAGCTATAGCATTATTGCTTTTGCTTTGTTAATTAACCCTTTTTATCTTGTTGGTTGGTATCTCCTGGTTGATCCTGCCTGTATGTGTCCTCCCCTCAGTGAGCTGACCACGTTTATCATGGCTGCTGAGCCATGAAAGCGTGGTCAGTTTATGTGCCTCCATCATTCCAGCTCTCTCTTGTGCGTCTCTGCATCTCCCCCTCTCTCTCAGCTCCGTAGTGTGCAGTCTGTGTGAGAACACGATCTCCTCCCAGCCCACAACATTTTATTAAGCAATAAAAATACAATTTGAAATACATATGTATGTGTTGTGTAACATTGAAATAAAATATGAGGTGTTCCTGGTTTATTGCGATTTTTTTTTAAATGTGATCGGCACTGCGCAGACACAAGGTCCGAGAGCAGAGATTCCTCCTTTGACATATCTTACATACGTCAGAAGGGAATCTCAGCCCCTCCCACTTGGCTCCCTTAGATCGGGATGAAGAGCGGGGGGCAGATACGTGACCGCATATCAGGGGCCTGAAAAAAAACACACACTACACTGATAAGAGAGCAAAAACATAGAGGTTATTATAATTAAAGTACATGTGAATTTACAACCACTTTAAAGTGGTTGTAAACCCACTTATGCAACTTTCACCTACACGTAAGGCTAGATTAAGGCTTACCTGTAGGTGTTTGCACTATCTCCTAAACCTACACGGTTTAGGAGATATTTTGCAAAAAATAATGCACCGTTGTCTATGGCGCATGCACGCCATAGACAACGGCGCTGCCGCACTGTCAACACTGGTTTTATTAATGGATAATGCCGGCTTTGACGGCTCCCGCACACATGCGCGGTGACGTCATCGCCGCTCCGGCCAATCAGAGCGCCGAATCGGCTAAACCCGGAAGTTACATTCCGGAACGATGTCTGCGGCTGGAGGGGGAGACGAGGACGGCTTTGGGGGCTTCGATCTAAGGTAAGTACTGCATAATGAGCTAGTATGCTAGTCATACTAGCTCATTATGCTTTTCTCTTGCAGGTTATTCTTTTTGTAAAAAAAAAAAAATGGGTTTACCACCACTTTAAGGAAAGAAAGCCTAAAATAGTAAACTAATGCAGCCATCACATCTAAGTATTGGCAAGCCGCAATATCAAAAAAAATGCTTTTGGGTTTAAAGTGGTTGTACACCCTGTACAACCACTTTTACCTACAGGTAAGCCTAGATTAAGGCCTCCCTGTAGGTGCTGGAAATATTTCCTACACCTACACGGTTTAGGAGATATTTACAATAGAGACGTGCGCAGATGTCTAGGGCGCATGTGCCTTAGACAACTGCGCAGGCGCACTTTAGAAGCGGCGATCGTGCCATTTCTAAAGGAGGTCATGTTGTGACTGGCGGCTCCTACGCGCATGCGAGGGAGTGACGTCACGCGACTACAGCCAATCACAGAGCAGGAGTTTGTGGCCTTGGATGGAAGAGGGGTGAAGATGGACGCTCGCTGCTAGTGGGTACAGGGGTGACATTGCAGGCTTCGGTTTAAGGTTTAAGGTAAGTGACACATAATGGGCTACTATGCGATGCATACTAGCCCATTATGCTTTGCCTTTGCAGGGAAATAAAGAGGAAATAAAAGCCATCAGGGTTTACTTCCTCTTTAAAACGCTTTTAATTCAGATCACTGCAAAATTATGAAAGCGTGTGGCCTGGGAGTGGGAAGTAATTGTAGTGTTTCACTAGAGAGATAAGCCAACAGGAGGAAAGAGGATCCAACTCCCTATATTGATCTTTAGCTATCAGTAGAGCGATCACCAGCAAGAGGAAGGAGGCCCTGATTCCTTTAGGCTCCATTCACACTTGTGTGACTTTCCATGCAACTTGGACATCAAAATCGCATGACAAGTCGTTCCCCATGTTTTCCAATGATAACCATTCATAATGTGCAACTTAAAGCGGAGCTCCACCCTAAAGTGGAACTTCCGCTTATTGGATTCCTCCCCCCCTCCGGTGCCACAATTGGCACCTTTCGGGGGGGAGGGGGGACAGAATACCTGTCAAAGACAGGTATCCTTACCCACTTACTGGAGTCCGGCCGCGGCGGTGAAGTCTCGCGAGGCTCCCTCCTCCTCCTCCTCCTCCCCTGGCCGCTGGGCTAATAGGAGAGAGGAGCGGGCCTGGCGCATGCGCAATAGGGTTCCCGGCGTGAAGCCGAAAGTCTTCACTGCCGGGTTCTCTTACCCGCAATGGCGACGGAAGCACCGACCACATCAGCTGCGGTGCCGACATCGAGGGACACCAGGACAGGTAAGTCTCCATTTATTAAAAGCCAGCAGCTGCAGTATGTGTAGCTGCTGGCTTTAAATTATTATTTTTTTGCACGGGGTTGCCTGGAACACCCCTTTAAGAGTTGCAGCGACTTCAGAGTAGTTCATGCCCTACTTTGACCCAACTTTCATGCAACTTGAGGCCCATAGACTGCAATGTTTACCCTCAGAAGTTGCATGAAAGTCGTACCTGAATGTTATCTAATGCAACAGTTCATTGGTCAAAGTTGTATCCAAGTTGGCCCCCCATCCAAAGATGCATCACAGTTGCACTTAAAAGTTGGAAGAACTTTGGATTTGTACAATTGTGAACGGAGCCTTAAGTTGGGCATTAATGGATCAAATTTTCGATCCATGAATGGGCAGGCTGGGCAGCTGGATGGACATTTGTGCAAACACCCTGTGGGGCTTTTCCTGATCGTTCAGTGCTGCCGGCAGCACTGATCAGTGTCATCTGACAAAAGGGAAGTCTCCCCACTGCTAAAATTCAATAGCTCACCCACTGATTGAATTTAATGGCTGACTTATATACTTGGGTTCACCTTGCTAGTACCGGGTTGGACCCCCTTTTGCCAGAACTGCCTTAATTCTTTCATGGCATAGACTCAACATAGTGTTGGAAACATTCCTCAGAGATTTTGGTCCATAGTGACAAGATAGCATCACGCAGTTGCTGCAGATTTGTCGGTTGCACATCCATGATGCAAATCTCCCATTCCACCACATCCCAAAGGTGCTCTATTGGATTGAGATCTGGTGACTGTGGAGGCCATTGGAGTACAGTGACCTCATTGTCATGTGCAAGAAACCAGTGGTGAGATGATCTGAACTTTGTGACATGGTGCATTATCCTGCTGGAAGGAGCCATCAGAAGATAGCTATTGCTATCGAATAGGAGGCCAACACATCACCTTCCACTAGAAATCCAACAAAAAGGTGAAGAAATGTAAACAGATGTCTGGCTGCTTTAGCAGCCAGGAGCTTGTTTATAGGCTGCTGCTGCCACTGATAAAATCCTTACTTCATGGCAGTGAAAAGATTAACCACTTCCAGCCCAAAGATGTCTGACTTTGAAGCCTCGTACACACGACCGAGTTTCTCGGCAAAAACCAGCAAGAAACTTGCTGGCAGAGATTTCTTGCCGAGAAATTCGTTCGTGTGTATGGTTTCTCGTCAAGAAAAGCGACAAGAATCTCGACGAGAAAATAGAGAACCTGCTCTCTATTTTCTCGTCGAGATTCTCGTCAGCCTGTTTCTCGACGAGAAAATTGTGTGTGTGTACACTTACCTTTTCGCCGGGAAGCCCGCGCATGCTCGAAATGACTTTGACACATGCGCGGTAGCTTCCTAGGCATAGGTAGGGTGAACAAAGATGGCATCGAATGTGACGAGCGCATGCTCGTCGTATTCGATGACGTCACCGCGTACGCTCCATTCAATGAAACGCGGGTTCTTTGAAATGAGCGTGTGTACACCCGGCCGGGACAAGTTTCTTGTCCAAGAATCTCGTCGTAAAAAACGACATGTTTTTAACAACGAGATTCTTGGCCGTGTGTACGAGGCTTGAGTGGTGAAATCTGAATGATGGGTTCAGCTACATGATCAAAAGCGGCAGTTCAACCGCTTGATCGTTCTTACAGGCGGTGGCCTCTGGTGCTTCTCCGGGCTCGCCCGTGCGATCGGTGAGCCAAAGAAAGAATCCTCCGCAGCTGGACATTGATCATAGAGATTTCCGGTGACCAGATGGTCCCCAGTCATCTCTATGACCTTCGGAGGCCTGGGCGTAACGTTATGACGTCATGTACAGCCGGCGTAAGTAAACAAAGCTGAGAACTCGGCTGGAAAGACAGATTGTTATTTTTTTTTTTTTTTTATCTCATCCTTTCCAGCCTGGATGAGACATGTGGGGTCCATAAAGAGGACCTGTCACATACCATTCTCCTATTACAAGGGTTGTTTACATTCCTTGCAATAGGAATAAAAGTGAGCAAAAAAATAATAAGAGAAAGTGTAAAAAGAAAAAAATTTAAGTAAAATAAACAGCTAACACATACGTAAGTCGTGCCCACATATGTAGACGGTGTTCAAATCACACGTGAGGCATCGCCGCGTGCATTAGAGCGAGAGCATCAATTCTAGCACTAGACCTCCTCTTTAACTCTAAATTGGTAACCTGTAAAAAATGTTAAAGCGTCGCCTATGAAGATTTTTAAGTACCAAAGTTTGGCACCATTCCACAATGGGTGCACAACTTTAAAGCGTGACATGTTAGACATCTACGGGCATACCACACTTTTAAGTACACAATGGGCCTAGAGCATGTATGTAAAACGAAAATGTACTCAAAGTGAAAGAATACCCTTTTTCACTTCTAGGGTATAGTGGGGGGTCAGGGGCTGTAGTGGGGGTGTCAGGAGCTGTAGTTGAGGTCTCAGGGGCTGTAGTGGGGGTGTCAGGGGCACACTGGAACAGGGCGGGCTATGCTCTCGGAGCTTCAGCTCCTTCTAATGCGGCTGCAAAATGTCTGTACAGTACTTGTGAGGCACTTTACATACACTTGCGGGTATGTCCTTACTCGCGAGTGTATGTAAAATTGAGTGTACTTAAAGTGGGGTATGCCTGTATTTACTCGGGTAACATCATCTTTCACAGTATACAAAAAAAATTGGCTAACTTTACTGTTTTGTTCATTTTTAATTCATTAAACTTGTTTTTTTGTAAAACAAGTTTAAAAAATTGTTGCATAAATACCGTGGGAAATAAAAACTTGCAACGACCGCCATTTTATTCCTTAGGGTCTCTGCTAAAGAAAAACATATATAATGTTTGGGGGTTCTGAGTAATTTTCTAGCAAAAAAATGCAAAAAGTGGGAGCATGGCCTCATGTAGGAATTAGTAATGAATAATAGTAACGTACCATCATCCCAGTTAAAGTGGAAAAGCAAAAAAATTGTTGCTGAGGCTAAACCTAGAGCAACCCACCCAATTAATCAGTTTAAATGTGCTTGAAAAAACAGGAGGTCTCTGTGTCCAGGGGCAGATTAGATCTTCTGAATGTGGCTTTGCATGTGAAATCAAAATCGAAACTAATATACTTTCCCAATTAATTTCTCTTATGTTTAACCACTTCCATACCGGGCCTGCTCTGGCACTCCCCTCCTACATGTAAAAATCATATTTTTTTTTGCTAGAGGAAAAGCAGGGGGGGTGGGGGGAAGGAAATATTTGCTGAGGCTAAACCTAGAGCAACCCACCCAATTAATAGAAGGACTATATCGGTACTGATAAAACACAACAAACATTGTTATATTAAAAAGTTTATTACAAAATAAAATTACAAAACAGACGATTATACACATCAGAGATTGGTTAGGGTCTCAACTAGTTACGCGGGGTTGTACCGCTTCTTCAGGAGAGCCAATCTATAGAATAGATAATACAATAAAATACATATAATATAATTCAGCAATAAAGTGTATGATGCGTAAAGAAAGTAGTAGCTTACCCGAAGAGTGATTTGGTCAGGCGCGGAGCCAAGCGGCCCAAATGGTCCCCCCAGCGGCGGAGGGGGGGGGATTGTGCGTGGATATCTAGATATAAGGCGTATAATTAATAAAGGACCCAATGGGACCCATAGCATGGCAGGGTTGGAGGGGGGGGGAAGGGGAGGAGAAAAAAGAGGGGAGGAAAGGGGGGGAAGGAATGGGGGTGAGGAAGGAGGGAGAGGGGGGAGGGAGAGGGGGGAATGGGAGAGGGGGGAAGGAATGGGGGTGAGGAAGGAGGAGAGGGGAGGGGGGAGGGAGGAGAGGGGAGGGGGGGAGAGAGGAAAGGAGGGGGGAGAGAGGAAAGGAGGGGGGAGAGAGGAAAGGAGGGGGGAGAGACGAAAGGAGGGGGGAGAGACGAAAGGAGGGGGGAGAGACGAAAGGAGGGGGGAGAAGAAGGGGGAGGAGAAGAAGGGGGAGGAGAAGGGGGAGAGAGGAGGGGGGAGGCGAGGAGAGGAGGGGAAAGGAAAGAAGGGGAGGGGAAGAAACCAACTCTGGTGGTGTCACGTGGGGATAAAACTTACCACGGCGGTTACATCCGTGGATATTGGAAGCCAGGCCATCTGCACATTACCAGGAATCTCCCCCTCAGGTGGCCTGGCTTCCAATATCCACGGATGTGACCGCCGTGTTAGTTTTATCCCCACGTG